>CM053787.1:757132682-757610182 GCA_028749045.1 Cupressus sempervirens | reverse complement strand
AAGAAGAAAAGAGGGTCAAACAAGAGTAAGAAATACAAAGACAGATCATTAGTGACATCTTGGGGTTAGGAACACTCTGAAAATAGGATAGATATGTTAGAGGACAATCCCATAGACCAAAAGAGGATTATAGACTCTGCCCATGAAAAGGACCCAGAGTGCTTAAAAAGTAAAGATCCTAATCTAGTCCTGCAACAAATAGACTCCCCAAAGGATAATCAAGGAAGTCAATTAGAGGAGCTTGAAAATTTGATGTTATTCACCACATGTGGGAAAAATAGCAATATAGAATTGCATAAGGATCCATCATCTTCACAATCAAATCTGTATTGGGAAACAAACAATAAGATAGAGTCCCCTGGTAAATTTAAAAAACTTTGGCAGACTCCAACAGTTCTCCATTCACTCTAGGCAATAGTCTTCACTAGGAAGACACAGCCAGTGTATCAACAACTGAACCCCCAATCAAGGAATTTCAAGAATTTTTGAACAAGGACTACTTTATAGAACCTTCAAATGCTGAACCAGTTACAGAAGAAATAGAAAATCCAAAATTGGAACAACTTGCTGAGGAACTAGCCCATGTATTTAGTCCTGACAATATTGAGGAATCCTTAATGATTCGGAAGGAAGAACTCATAAAGAGGGTTATCCAATTAGGAGGGGAAAACTACTCAGGTGAAGATCTTCAAAGAGCTATATTAAAAATTCAAAGCGAAGATATAGCTTCAGCACTCTCTTATCAATCAGAGATAGCTAAACAAATTCTGTTAGAAGTTGAGCTAAAGGACTAGGAACAGTCTCAAACAGGAAAAAATGATAGTGTGAACATAACAAAAGATAACCTAGATCAGCTAGGTATATACATGTCTCAAGAAGGACAAAAATCTCCAAATTGCGGCAAAGTAAAAGACAAAAGAGGGAGGAAATCTCTAAAGATACTCAGAGAAGCAGAGGGCCTCGGCAAGGATCAGCAGAAGATTGACCAAATCTTCCACAATGGGAAGGGGAAGTGCCTTCCCAATCAAGTATGAAGATCACTACTTGGAATGCTAGGGGTCTTAATGCCCCTAGCAAAAAAAGGTTATTAAAAAATAATCTAAATGCTTTTAACTCTAATATTTTCCTAATTTAAGAATCTAAATTAAACTCTATAGAAATAGACAAGTTAAGTAGGATGCTTGGAGTATGGTGATCCATGTTTCAGGAATCTTCAGGGACATCAGGGGGATTGGGAATCCTCTGGGACCCAAGAAAGGTTAGTTTCAATACCCTCAATAGTTCTTATAATTGGATGAGCGGTAAGGTTCAAAGTTTAAAATGAAGCCTCAATTTCATTATCATTAATGTGTATGGTCCGATTAATAATACTGAGAAAAAACTAATCTGGGAAGAATTAGGTCAATTTTAGAATAGTTATGATAATGAATTTTTCCTATTAGGAGGAGACTTTAATACCATCCTTAACCTCAATGAAAAAATTGGTGGTATTCAGATGCTATCGCAAGCATCTAAAACATTTAGAGAATGGTGTGCCATTCATAATCTAATTGACATTCCCACTAATAATGACACTTATACATGGAACACTAGAAGAAAAGACTTTTCCTACATAGCAGAGAAACTCGATAGATTTATGATTAAAGGGGAGCTAGATTCCATCAATCTTGACATTCAGTCCTCAGTTTTACCCATAGTTGGATCAGATCATTTCCCGGTTAAATTTGAATTCATAGATCCCCTTAAACTAGCCAGAAACCCATTTAAGTGTGAGAAAATATGGTTCCTAGATCTAAATTTTCTCAGCAATGTAAAATCTTGGTGGGACCAAGAGAAATTTCCAAGGTCTAAAATGTTTGTCTTCATTAACAAATTAAAATTTTTTAAGGAGCATATCCTTAAGTGGAATAAAGAACATTTTAACAACATTTTCAGAGAAAAATTAGAAATAGAAAACCAACTTAATGATCTTAACTCAGAAGTAATCAGCAAAGGTATGGATAGTAAGAGCTATCTCCTCGAAAAAGAATTTCTAGCCAAAAAAGAAGATATTCTATCTAAAGAAGAGATATTCTAGAGGCAACAATCGAGAGAAAGATGGCTGGCAGAAGGTGACCGTAATACTAAATTCTTTCATAACTCCACCATATATAATAGAGCAAAGAACAGAATCACAAGGGTCAAAGATCAACAAGGAATCTCAATAGAAAAACTAGGAGAAATTGCAGACATCTTTGTTAGTCATTTCAAAAATTTATTAAATAATCATAAAGGTTCAAATTACTCAGCACAGAGGAGTCTTTTGAAAGTCATTCCTAAAATTGTGGATCAACAGGATAACATTAATCTGATAAAACCTATAACCTTAGAAGAAGTCAAGAATGTGGTTTTCAATATGAACCCAGATAAATCCCCGAGTCTTGATGGATTCCATTCATTCTTTTTCCAAAAATGCTGGGATATCATAGGTTTTGACCTTTGGAAAGCAATAGAGGCATCCAGAAATGGAGGCTCTCTCCTTGCTGAAATTAATTACTCCTTCATTACATTGATCCCTAAGAAGTATGATCCTGATTCTCTAGGAGATTATAGACCAATTGCTTTATGCAACATAGTCTATAAAATTTTCTCCAAGATTATAGCAAACAGACTCAAAAATATCCTCCCTAAGATTATTTTGGAAGAACAAACTGGTTTCATGTTGGGTAGATCGATTCTAGATGGTATCGTCATTATTCAAAAAACTATTCACTCTACAAGGCTCAATAAGGAAGCGTGTATGCTCATGAAACTAGATATTCAGAAAGCATATGATATTGTAGACTGGAGGTTTTTATGTAAAACATTAGAAGCCTTTGAGTTCTCACATCAGTGGATTAATCTAATATTCAAGTTTATTTCAACTCCTAAAATTTTGGTGCTCATCAACGAAACTCCAAAAGGTTTTTTTGATATATCTAGAGGAATTAGACAAGTGGACCCTCTATCCCCCTAACTATTCATTATTATGGTGGAAGCATTTGGAAGAGAAATTCAAAACACATACAAAAATCAATGGATCTTAGGCATCACAGTCTCTAAAAATTTACCTAACATAACTCACCAATAGTTTGTTGATGACACTATTCTACCTGAGAAAAGTACAATTACAGAAGCTCGATCTCTTAAAAGAATTATTAACCTATATATGGAAGCCTCAAGATAGAAGGTCAACAATCTCAAATCCAAAATTTTCTATATAAATACCAAGATAGAAATTGAGGAACAAATTTGTAGGTTCATGGGTTTTAAAAAAGGAACCTTCCCTTGCAAATATCTAGGTATAGCCTTAGAGAAAGGTACTAAGTCAGGCAAGGTTTGGGATGATACTCTAGGGAAGTTAGATTCCAAGTTAGGTTCGTGGAAGGACAGATGGCTTACTAAGGTAGGAAAATGTACTAAAATTAGTGCAGTACTATCAGCCATTCCTACCTATCCACTTTCTTGCCTCCCTCTTTCTAAGCAAAATCTTAAGAAATTTGAAACTAAGATGAGAAATTTTCTATGGAATGATAGGGATGGAGATAACAAGTGGGCTCTCATCAAGTGGAAGCATATCAGTAAACCTAAAGAATTAGGGGGATTTGGGGTCAATAATCTTCAATGGCAAAATGAAGCCTTAGGAGCGAAACTTATTCGGCGTCTCTACAATGAATATAACCGTAAATAGGCAAAGATACTCTATAATAAATTTCTCATCGTAGAGGATCGGCTTTCAATTTTTAGAATTATTTCTCCTCCCAAAGGATTAGAATGTTGGAACTTCATGATCAAATGTCATAGTCTGATTTGTAAATTTCTAACCTGGGATGTAGGCTCAGGTGATAAAGCCCTATTCTGGGAGGATTCCTAGGATGGTAATCCACCTCTGTCTCTCTCTCTCCATTTTGATAACCCAACCCTCATAAGAAAATTAACGAACCTTTGGGGAAATAAGGTTAAAGATTACAAGATTATGTCAGATAGAGAAGGTTCACCAAAATGGTCTTAGAAATCAGTCAAAGGTCTAGGTTTTGAAAAATAGATAATTGAATGTTTGATAAGCTATTGGATGGTAGAAAAATTAAACAAACTAACATAGAGGATACCCTAATTTGGGCAGCTTCCAATGATGGGAAATATTCGGTCAGCAATGGCTATAGGGCTATTGTCAAAGCTCAGAAAATAGAGTTTGTGAATATCCCATCACAACTATGCTGGGATTCATCTTGTCTCCCAAAAGCTGGCTTCTTTCTTTGGCTAGCTATTCTAAAAAGGATCCTAACTATGGATAGACTATACATCCCTGGTTTTTAGGGTCCCTCTAGGTGTACCTTATGCCATTGCAATATTGAAAATGCTGATCATCTTTTGTTTAACTGTTCCTATTCTCAAAGTTGTTGGGAATGGCTCAGGTGGATGCTAGGCTGGTCTACACCTTTTCCAAAATCATTGGCCGAGCTACTTTTAAGTTGGCCTACAGAAATAGAAAAGGTTGTCTATAGTAAGCTATGGAACATCTCCCCTTCTATCATTATTTGGGAAATCTAGAAAGAAAGGAATCGACGTATTTTCTAGAGCTTAGAACTTGAACCGGCAGAGCTCTTGGTCAAAATTGAAGCTAGTATTGTAAAAATTGTCAACTCCCACTTAAGTAAATTAAGGTTAGAAGAAGGTTCTTTTTCAAATTGGGATGGCCTTATGAAGAAATGTTGGTCTAACCTGATTAACCCTCCTCTTATCTATATGAAGAAAAATATAGAGGCTAGGAAAATCTGCAAATGGGAGCCACTGCCAATTGGATGGGTCAAATTGAATTTTGGTGGAGCCGTACATGGTAACCTGGGTGTAGCTAGTATTGGTTGTATCATAAACAATGACGCAGGATCTTGGATAGCTAAAAAAGCAATGTCTATCCAACCTACCTCAAATAACATAGCAGAACTGGAGGCCCTTATAAAGGGATTCAGTTATGCCTTAAGCTTAATTTATCCAATGTTATCATTGAAGGTGACTCTCAAATTATCCTAAAAGCTATTAGAAAAAGATCCACCCCCAACTGGGTCCTAAATTCACATTTAGAAGAAATTTTCTCCCTTTTGGATAAGTTGGAAGAGTATAGGATCGATCATATATTCAGGGAAGGTAATACACTGGCAGATAAACTAGCAAATTTAGGAGCAGACGGATTCAACTCTCTCCTCGATAATAACAATTCTCTAACTCATTCTAATATTTGACTAACTTGAGTATATCCTTTTAGTCTGTATAGTTTAATTATATCGTCCAAGTAGGACATAGTTTTCTTCTTATTTAGTGACTTCACTAAAAAAGAAGTTCTATCATCTTCTTCCTTTAATAATTATCTCTCGATAGATCTTTATGAGGTGTTCCAAGTGTGTGAACTATAGAGTCTGCAGGTTTTAGGTACTTTCCTCATCATTATCTCGTAATCCATAGTTTGTAGAAAGATTGAAATCTTGATTAATGATTTCCCTCTTAGATGATATTTTGCACCTTAAGTACTTAGCTTAGGCCAGCTTTGGAAATTTCATTTAGGTATTCCCCAGGTTTGTTTCTAGAAGTTTCTCCTCGATATCTATAAGAGAACTCATATGAGATATCCATCCCCAATTTCTCGATTTAAACATGGAATCCAACATTTATCTATTCCACGCCTATGAAAGTTGAATTATGGCATTTTGTGGGTTGGTGAAACTAGAAAGGTGGAATCGTATTTTATATCTGGTGGATCACATGACATGTTTTGCTATCTACAGAGCTCTGGGAGAGGGATTGTTCAACTATCAATATACTTGGAGGACCAATAGTGACATTATCGGGTCCTTTATTGGATGTTTGGTAAGAGCTAAAGTAGAGGTGAATGACATTGTCAGGATCTGTCGTGACTTATTTGTCCCATCATGGAGAAAGGGTCTGGAAGAAGCCATGTTTAGCATCGATGAAAAATGGAGGATTCCCCTCTCAGAAAGGTATATGAGTCTTCCTATAGGGCATCCAAACTTAATTACTGCTCCTCACCCTCAGTCCCTGATCATCCGGGATAACCTAGCCTTCTATAGAGAATGGCTGAAAATGGAGGCCAGTCTGCATTTTCTCCTTCGATGGTGAGGGATTATTATAGTAGAAAACAAAGAATGGCTCCTCGACTATCTTCATCAATTCAACACCTATATCAAGCCGAAAGTGGCTTTTCACAATCTAGATGATCTCGTATTCAGTACCCCAAATGCAAAGAAATCAAGCAGGGTGAAGCATGACTACATGTTTCCTCCCAATTTCTGGGAGGAGCATCCAAATGACATGGCGGATGTGATTAATGTTTTTTGGAAGGAAGGAAAGGGCCCGATTAGTTAGATTCCAACTTTTTTGGTTAAATTTAGCCCTATAGATATCTTTAGCGTGTAGTATGGCAGTGATTTTGTTACTACGCTTAATATAGCTAAGATGAGTGTCCTTCGATTTTTAGCAAAAATGTTTAGTCTGTAAATCGGTGTGTTACATACATATGTGGGTCTATAAATTGGTGATAAGTTCTCTACTGTAAATGGTGTGATAATACATTATGAAATATGATATAAAGATAATTAGATGAAGTTCTGCATATTTATTAATCTTGAATAATTTTAGGATCCTATCTAATTTGAGATGGATTTAATTCCTTACTTGTGTTTCAAGTTAATATAGGGCAGTGCGAGGCCCAATGTTCTCTGTTTAAATTTAGTTAATAGCTTTCTCAGTTGTATATGCAATATTGCTAAGGTACCAATAATCTATGAAATTCTCAAAAATTAAACACTCTGAGCTCTTATAAATGCTTAATATCAACTTTAGATTTAGCTATAGTTTGTGACAATTCTTATGAGGATATCATGAATCAAATGGTGATTTGAATTTAGAGATTACATAGATTTGGTACTTGGTAATCATTTAGCTTTCTTGGAATTGCTTATCGATTTCCATCCTTAGGGAATTCTTCAAATTTTGCATATTGGGTGTAGTATCATTGCTCGGGATACTATGTAATTCTGAATTAAGTAGTAAACTTGCAATGTGGATCGGACTCTATTTCCCAAAATAAGATTAATTTTCTAAAAATAAACTGGCCATATTTTCCATTGGTTCAAACTCCATTAATGATTGGTAGCCATGTAGCCTCTTGTTATGGGCTCTTTAAATCTATTAATTAATTAATCCTTTAAGTAAACCTCCTCTATCAGTTATAGTTGGGAGATCTCTTAGAAAAGACTCTTCTTCGCTATAGTTGGTTAAGTTAGGATTTTTATTATGAGTTTAGTAATGATTTTTAGTAAAGCAATCATGCCTCATGACTCCTTTTTTAATCTTTATTTATGATGTGGAATTTTGGCTCATATTGTTGATGATTATGAATACATTCAGATTATTTCATAGTGGTCATCTACCAGAGTTACCTACTATTCCTTTCCATGTAGATTAGTTCGCTGCCTTTGTCTCTCTTCTTTCCTTCTTAAACTAACTTTAGTTAGTGTTCATGATCAACTCTTTATCTTGATAGGTATCTATGTGTTTTTCTCTTTTTCTCATAAACGACTAACCCTTTGTTAAAATATCTAGCATAAAAAAATTATTAGATGTAGGAAGAAAAATTGAGAGATTATAATCGATCCCTTGTTCGCTATCCTAGCATCACTTGGCAGAGATTATGGATTTCTTAAGTTGTAAATTATCACGGGTATCCCCCAGATTACATGTAATAATTAGGTAAACAATTCCACTAGGGTATGCCCCTTTTAAAGTTGTAATAATATAGGACATTTTGTCCTGGGAAAGACTGGAGGTTTTCTTCTCCATTCTTTCCTACCAGTGCCTATTTGAACAGAGATATGTTCTGTAATTTCTTTTAAATTAATAATATAGATCAAGGCCTTGGCCATTTACCGATGAAAAATAAATAAAAAATAAAAAAAATAAAAAATATATATATATATATATATTTATATTTTAAATGTTTAAAGCATAAAATTATTAGTACTTAGTGAATTATTTTGTGAACATATATATAATTAAAATTAAAGTAAAAACTAACACTTAAAAAATTGAAATTAAAATAAAACAAAAACATCTAGAATCTAGAAAGGACAAGTACTGTCTAACAGCGTGCACAGGGGTTAGGGTAGGAATCAGCACAAATTTCTATGGTAAAAATAAGTTGCACCATAGCCAGTGTCATTTCAAAGGTACTCCCCCCTTCACTCCTTCCCAAGATCGAGTACCACATAGCCCACATGGGTCCCCACTGCACTCATGTGACATGGGCATTGAAGGCTCATCCCAAATGTTTCCTGATCTCCAAAATTTTATGCACATGGGCCCACCTCCCAAGGTTAGCTCAATGGGACTTAGCATGGGAGGGGAATGTGGGGAAACAGATGCTCAAGATTATGCACTTGAAAAAAGGTGCTCATATCATGCACGTGGGGATAAGATGTTTTAAAACATACAAAGGTTAGGGGGGTTAAGGGGTGCATGGAAAATGAGCAAGATTTAATAGTTAGTCAATAATTGTGGTTAGTAGTTAGTTTAGTAAATGTTAGTATAAGGTTATGTGTATTGTAGTAGTGAGTTGTCAAAAACTAGATGCTCTCATTTATTAGTAATCGGATGAAATGGAGGGTTACTTAGTAGTTTAAAATTAATTGATGAGATGATATAAGTACATTTTATAAATATGTTTGTATTAGAACAAATAGTAGTAAGTGATAAATTAGTAATAATATAATATTGAAATTCAATATTGGTATAGTAATGTAGAGTATGCCCCTAGTTTGCATTTTATTACTATTGCCGAACTCTTTTAAGCTAGTTTTATGCTTGATGATTAGTAGTATTGTTTTAATATTATTAGATATTGGTTCATATTTAGTTGATTTTATGATGAGATTACTTGGTACTCTATACTTCATATACGCATGATGATTATCACAATGTTTTTAGTTATTGATGATGATTAGTTAGATGGATTATCATATATTTTTTCTAATGGATACTTACCCCATACTGCATGTGTATGGTGTGCATGTAGGTTTTCTTTATATATGGCATTTCTAATGTGGTTAAGGAAGGGAGTCATAGTCACCCACTAGTCGGGATCTACATGATGCACCACTAAAGACTTATAATTAGTGAACAAGAAAGGTAGTTCTATTAATTAATCAGTTTTATAAGTCTTTAGTGATTTTTTTATTAATTAAGTCAAATTAAATGAATAATTTAATTTAATTGAAATTTATTATGTTATTTTTAATATTTAATTATATTTAATTAATTACTGAATTAATTAAATAAAAAGAATTAAACTTAAATATAAAAGTTAAAATTTTAATTTTGGAATGTGATAATATTAATTTAATTTAATAATAATATATTTAGAGTTCATTTTTAAATAAATGCTAAATACTATTATTATTTAATTTAATAAATATTTTATCAATTAACGTTTCAAAAATAAATTAAAGTATGAAATATACTAATTTATTAAAAGTTTAAAGATTGCATAAAGTGCACATGATATTAAAATTTAATAAATTAATTGAAAAGAGGAGTCAAGTGAGAATTAAATAAAGATATTTTATAATTCATTAAATGTGCATGAAAAAGATAAAGTAAAGATAATAAGAGTTAAAGTCTAGTTAGAAATGAGTCCTCTTAGGTGAATGCACAATTAGTGCCACGATTTAAGGAGAGAACTACTTATCACCAATTAAGGGTTCATTTTCAATGGACAAAAGTTTTGGGAAGGACCGAATATTTTTGGAAGAAACTACGAATCTTTGAAGAGGAAAGAATTTCAGAAGAGAGAAGGTTCTGAGAGGGGAAATTTCTCTCATAATCTTATTGGGCGTAGCAATTAGCATCAGAGTCCAAGTAGAAACTTGTGATTATTCGCTCAATTTATTATGCTCTTTCTTTCATACCTTCACCATGTTTGTTGAATGGTTATCTGAAGAATTTTTGTGATGAATGTTTCAATATTATGTATTTTTGGGATGTATGTTAAATCTTTTGTTTACTAGAAAATAAAAAGATTAATATTATCCTTCTTCAGTAGATTTAAAAATTAGATTGGAATAAGGAAGGGTTTTGGAGTTAGAAAAGAAAATTCAAATGGTTCAGTGTACTTTTCCTATCAGACTATGATTTTAGATGTTTATAAAAAATTTATAATATTTAAAATTATACTAGAAGGGTATCGTTTGAGATTTAATTTTATAAAATCAAACTAGAAAATATATTTTGGGGGGGCAGGAGGCTGGGCCACCACACCCCCACCTCCCATCACCCATGGCTAGCAGTAGTCAAACTTGGTACTGCAGGTACGACAATAGTAGGGAGGAGGCCGCATGACCCTCCTTAAAAGCCCCATGGGCTCTAAACACATACTATTGTGTATTGAGTTCATTATATATATATATATTTGTGTGTGTGTGTGTGTGTGTGTGTGTGTGTGTAATTTTTTTGTTATTAAATTTATTTTTATAATAATTTTTATATAAGTATGTAATTTAATATGTATATAAAATTATTAAATTTTAATTAATTTAATAAAGGTTATGTTATTTTCATTGTTAACTCATTTAATTATTTAATTAAATTGTTACTAATTATAATTTTATTAATAAAATAATAGTTATTTTATTAATAATCAAAAAATAGTTTATTAACGAAGTGAATGACATTTAATTAAAGGTTTTAATTATCTATTATTAAAATACTCTCGACGAATAAACATTGATTATCAAAATATAATGATATTTAGTTAGAGTGATTAATTAAATTATTATTAAAATAAATTGGAACTATAATTTGTGAATAGTTAATAGGCAAACTTGAGATTTTATTTCCTAGTTGGATTCATATGAAAATGTAAACTTGAAACCTATAATAAAAGCTCACCGTTGTGTCTTAAAAATGTAATGTATTGAGAAAGCTACATTGTATGTTCTGTATGTGAGGTATATTTTATGATTTGGGGTTTCAGGGTTTGACCTAGCATTTACCAGTCTTAAACTGTTACCAGAGGCTTGGGAGTTCCGTGTTTGTGATGTTATGATGATTTGACTTTGATCTTTTATACTCAACCATGGTAATGTATCTAGTATAATCTATGATGTGTGTTGATCTATTGATTGTTATTGCTTTCTAGTGTTCTTGTGTGAAGCTGAGGTGGATGTTATGACCTACTTGACTTAACCATTTTGGAGTCTTCCATCAGTTGTATTTGGATTGCTTTCCAGTCGCCTTTATATGATTGAGGTGTTTGTATGATTTGTTCTTGCTGATGTCATGTTATGACATAATTGACTTAAGCATTTTGAGTCTTCTATCAGTATTTTGGGATGCTTTCCAGTTGCTCATAGGGAATTGATGTGTCATTATGAATTATCTTTTGATGCTTTCTAGTCACTTGTATAGGACCAAGGTGATTTTATATGATTCTTTGATTTATACTTTTATGAGGCTAGGATAGGTTATCTATATGTAATGTTGGGAAGTGGCTTGCAATGGAGGTCGGTGCCCTAAGTTGCTGCCAGGGTAACCCATTGTAAGTTTTTTAATAAGTGTAAACACTATACTATATGAGAGTAAAATAAACCTAATAAGAGTCTTTGTATGTTCTCACCCATGCCTCGAGTGCTAGTATAAATTACGATGGGAGTAGAGAGAACGCTTGGTTGTGACCTTGCATCGTTGGTATGCCTTATCAATATGAGAGGGTACTAGTGCCACATAGGGATCACTAGGGGGCAAGGTTCTTGAGAGAGCCAGGATAACTCTCGCATGATTCGTGCGATGAAAATTGCCTGCTTACATAGTAGGTTTCCTATATGTATTTTTGTGCCTCTAGGTATAGATGTCAATTTATGTTGGAACCTTTGAGTTAGATTACTTTTAGGATTTCCTAGATTTAGAGAGTACTTTTGATATTTGGATTGATATCCTATTTGGGACTTGAGACTATCTCCTTAGCATGGTGGGAGTGGACTATTTAGGTTCCACATGGTTGAGTGGTAGTTCTTTTTTACTCTTACCATTGAGATCCATCTGTTGATGTCATGGGTGGAGTTTTCTTGTTTGCATTTCCTTTCATTTTATCTATGTGTATTATGATGGATGGTTATATCTTTATGATGGATAGTTATATAATTGTTATGGATGGTTTCATTTATTGTATTGTACTTTTTTTCATGGATCCAAAGGGAATAATGTAATTCTATTTTTTATAAATGTATATTCTTTTAGCCTTTCATATCCTATGACATGTACAGTGGATGATTGGGCATTCCAAATTTTATTGCCAAGTGGTATTTGGAATAGATGTATATTATGTAAATAGATGTTGGACTTTTAATTGGTTTTTCATGTGGATGTGGTAATTGTTAGACTTAGTATTAATTAAATTTAATAATAATGCAATGTCTCAGGATCCTTAAGGAATGCAATCTATTATATTTTCTTCTATATGATTGTATGTTATTGCTTCTGCTACGTTATGTTTGACATTTATGTTATTCTTTCTTGTTCTTAAAAAAAATGTTTGGAAAACTTAGTGAAACTTTAGGTTAGTTGTCTTGGAACCCATTGTGGGGTGTTACAAGTAAGTAGATAATGATGGTTGATAAACAATGTATGGTGGGTTTATTATTAAGAGTATGAGATGGATAGTTGTGGCTAGTTGGTAGCATATAATTTGTGGGTAATTAGTATCCAAATCTAATAATTTTATATTATTACATAATGTAATGATCAAGTTCACAATTAAATAATTTTGGCTAGTTGATAATGCTAGTAGTAATGGATGTGAAATAATTAGTAAATAACTTCCATAGCATAGCTAGTAGTTATTAGTATGGTTAAAATTTGAGTAAATAATAGAGTGTAAGATAATAGTAGACATTAGTAGTACATTATTAAAGGGTTGACAACCCTATAGTAACATAAGGGTTTATATTAAATTATCAGGATGTAATAGTTACTCTATACTCTAGTGTCATAATGTCAAATCTGAATGCAAGTACTATGTGTACCAATAACTGATGAAATACATACCTAGAATGTAAGAGTTCTTTTAGACATATATTATGAGATATTATGAGATGCAAAATTTGGAATGGAAAAATAATGAATTGAGGTTCCATTAAAAATGGTGGATACATATATATGTACTAAAATGAATATGATCATCTATCATCGATACATCACCTTAATCAAGTTGTGAACCTATATAAAAGTCTTGATATCCCACCTCTATGAATTGCAACATTACTTCCAATTTAGGCTATGGAATTAAAGTGTTATCACTTATCAACACATGCACAAAAAGGCCTCAAGGAAAGCCTTTTTCTCTGGGAGCAATTATAATCTACTCCATGTGTCATAACTTGAACTCCAGTAAATAATATATGATCTTCCATTAAGTTGACTAAGTATTGATACAAAATAATTGAATGGGAGAATCTTCTGAAAATTTCACCAAAAAATTCTCTAAGTTGGTTGAAATATGCACATGTCATCATGTGATACCTTAAGCTTAGTTCAAAAAATATATATATACTAGTTGTGCTTTGCCCTATAATTTTTGGGCATGACACATGCATCCATTAGATTATGAAATCACTCAAAATTGTAGGTTACTATCAAATCAATTTGCAAAAATGTAAACATGAAATAGAACAAATTGATGTAGCACAAATCTAGATGTACCCCAAAATGAGGTGATCCAAAAACTAACAAACAAACACACAACAAGAAATGAACAAGAGGAATGAGATTTAGATCTAGAGAGACAATATTTCATTAATTTAAATCAAGAAGTTTACATCCAACATGCCCAACTATATGGCCTTACGAGTTACAATCATTACAAAGAAGAATACATCTTTCAAAGAGAAAAAATCTCTAGACTCAAATGCAAACTTCTATCTTCAAACCACTCTAGGATAAGACTCCACACTTCCAAATTCTACATCTCCATACTTGAATACTAATCTATCCTTGAATAATAATGCTAAGACTTTACCCAAGACCCCTTTAAATACTTGCATAGCCACAAGTCAGCCTATTACAAGTTACCAAATAAATAAACCCTTACATTAAATACATAACCAAGCCAGAAGTTGACTCTCAACAAATATTAAATACCCATCATAAAATTAAATAAGTTTTTGGTCAGCCCAAACTAGAAATAGACACAAAAAACTAATACTATCACTTGGTACATACAAGATTACTCAACACCAATAGGAACAGTTAGCACATGAAGGATCACACGCTACACATTATGGAAATCAGCACACACTGCAGAGTGAAATAAGATAACATGCTAATGCAAGGGTTAACATAACTATAGTGCCTGCCCCTAGGTTGCATTTTTGTTATAATTGTTGAATTCTTTTAGGGCTAGTTTTATGTTAATGGTTAGCAGCATTGTTTTGAGACTATCAGATTTTGTTCTATGGATTCAGTTGATATGCGATGAGATCACTTAGACTTTACATTTCATGTATGCATGATGATTATTATAGTGTTTGCAATTATTGATGATGATTAGTTAGATAGTTTACTATCACATGTGTTTCTTTATGGATACTTACCCCATACTTGCATGTATATGGTGTGTGTGTTTGTTTTCTTTATGTATGGTGTGTCTGATGTGGTTAAGGAAGGGAGTCATAGTCACCTGCTACTCAAGATCTGCACGATGCACCACTTCCTGCCATTGCCTATTTAGTTTAGTATATATTGTGCTTGAACATACATGATTTTTATGCAGGTTATAGGTACCGGGTATTGACTTCCCTGAATTGCTAGGATGAGCATACCCTATCACATTATCTCAATGGTAAGAGAGGGGAGATAAATTCTCAAGTCCAAATCCCAACCCTTTAATCCATTTGTCCTCATTGAAAATTAGGAAAAGTATCTGAGTTGAGTACCCTCTGAATGTGTCAGATGACATAATTCATGATATTAACCCTTGGTTTGATTTTGTATGTATTTTGGCTATGATGGGTTTTTGTATTTTACCTTGTGAGTCTTTGGTGTATTTTCTATTAATTAAGCCTAATTAAAAGATTTAATTAATGGTTTAATTTAATGGAAAATTAATATGATATTTTAATATTTATTTTATTTAATTAATTAGGAAATTGATTAAATTAAATAATTAAATTTGAAGATAAAAGTTATAATTTTAAAGTTGGAATGTGATAATATTTATTTAAGTTAATAAATATTTTATCAATTAAGTTTTGAAAATGAATCAAAAAGTGGAAAAGATATTAAAATAATTAAAAGATTCTAGATTGCATGATGTGTGCATGTGATTAAAATATAAATATATTAAGATAAAACAAGTGGATTTATTAAAATGAGTGAATGAGATTTAAAAATAATAAATAAATTAAATTGAAAAGAGTAAAGTGTATATTAAATTAATTAATGTGCATTATTTTAATATTTATTTTCATAGGAGTTTGCAAATTCTCGAGAATTGTCATGTAGACAACACAAGAGTTTGCACTCTAATTATGCACATGTTGTCAACAACACAGGGGTTAGGGCACAAATTAAGCACATGGTGTCTACAACCTTATGAATCATCTAGAAGGTTGGAAAAGACTCATGCTTAGTTGTCAACACCTTCTGGTTGTTTCTAGAGATATTCTAGGTGCTTCCCGAGAGTTCTTTAGATTCAGGCACTCCTAGAAGCAGGGAGAGTGTTTGGAGAATGTTTGGAGGACTCGAGAACTTTGGAGAAAGAAGGATCTTTCTCTAAAAAATTCTGAGGAGAAGTGATTTAGCATCAATGTCCAGGTAGACACTTGTGATTTTGGCTTATGATATCTCACTTCTTGCACTTCATGTCTTCTTCGTGTCTTTTGAATACTTTCTGAAGATTTTTCATATCTTGATTTCATGCTTTTGTTATGGGTAGTTAAATTCTATATGAGAAAATCCCCCATGCATAGATCTGACAATTCTATGGGCTAGGGTTCAAAATTTATAGACAAGCCTATTAGAAGGATTAATAGGTAAATCTAGAGAAAATTATGCTATATTTGAAAGCGTTATTGTGAAAGGTTCCTTGTTTAAAATATGCATATATGTTTATTAATTTGCATACATATGCACACTAATATATATATATATATATATATATATATATATATATATAACACTACAGTATTTGTTTTGAAAAGTCTACACACACACACACACACACACACACACACACACACACATATGTTTGTTAAAATCGTAGTCAGAAAACATCATTATTAAATTCGAATCGCAGTTGAGGATAGTGATTTAAAAAAATGTTTTAAAAACATTTAAAATAATAATAATAATAATAAATTTAAAAAAATTAGCAAGGATGGGAGAGGGGTGGGGCAGTGTTTACCCCACCCCATCCCCTTTTCATATATATGTCGCTGGCAGTCCATGCCTGCTATCGCAGGTACTGCGACTACCGTTGTAGGCCCTGGGATAGAGGTAGAACTGCATGACCAAATTCATTATGGCAGCAACTTTAAAAGCTTCTGCTTGAGTTTAAATTCCCAGAGTTAACATTTGATAAATATGCATCATTTTATAATGTGATTCAAATGCAATTCAGTTATATTAAAATACATACATACATACATACATACATACATACATACATACATACATACACATACATATACATACATATATATATATATATGTATATATATATATATATATATATATATATATATATATATATATATATATACATATATATATATATATATATATGTATATATATATATATGTATGTATATGTATGTGTATGTATGTATGTATGTATGTATGTATGTATGTATGTGTATATATATATGTATATATATATATATATATATATATATATTGATTTTAATATTTGATTACTTTATACATGTTCATGTTGATAACTGTTAAATATGAAATGTCAATTTGTCAATTTTTGTTAATCAGAAAGAGATATTGAATTATTAATTTGAATATTGAGAGATTAAAAAATGGTTGACTTTTAGTATTAATTTTATTTAATGTATATTAGACACTATTAAATAATTAAGAGATGATAATTTATATTGTGTTAATAATAGTTGTTTAATGATGATTATTATAATGATTTAAATTAAGAGACTTAAAATCTAATGTTATTGGATTAAGATTTAATTAAGTATTATTAAAATGATAAGGAGTCATCGTTATAACATTTTTATAACATTGCTATGATTTGAATTGTCATGTTATTATTAATACATTATGTATTATTAAATAAATTAATGATATACCTTAATGGTGTTAAGAGTCAGTTAAATATTAACTAATGAAGTTTATGGAAGGTTTCTCTAGATCGATTGATAATAGTTTTGATGAGTTTATTATTTATTAATGTTTGTTGGGTCTAACAAACTATTAATAAATAATAGTATAAATGGTTTAAATAGTTTTTGATTAGGAAAACAAGTTTTACAGGGATCCTGAAACTCAAAGTTTTATAGCATTAAACAACTTAAAGCATAAAAGTCAAAAAAAACAAAAACAGCCTCAAAAGGCCAAAAACAAAAAGGCCCGAATCTAGGGAAACAAAGGCCAGGAACAGAGCCTGGCAGGCAGACTAGTGTCCCTTCATCTCCATTGTCTGCGAGATTTCTGCAGCGCCGCTTTCCTTCTGGATGGTCTCCTCCTCCTGGGTCACAGGGGGGAAATGAATCTAGTCCCCTTGGCTTTCCTGGATTCTAGTCTCTTTCTGAGGATCCTCCTGACTGGTTCCATTCTCTGTACTCTACTCCATGTTCCACACAAGACTAGCATTGGTCAGATAGTCCCCTAGATTAACAATGTTTTCATTCAAGGTATGGAGGGTATCCACAATCTGTTTAGTCACAACCTAGTGGATAGAATCCAGCCTTTGGACCTTCTGCTCGAGTCGGGTGATTTTGTACTCCTGATTGTCACTGAGGTCCTTGCTTCTATCTTTTTCCTAGCTACCCACTTGATCTTTACTGCCTCTGGCCTCATGATCCTTGACTTCCCCCCTGTTATTGGTCTGGTTGGACCTGTCCTTTAGAGTCTCAATTTCCTAAAAAAGCTACTTAATGTAGTAGAAATTGTCAATTAGGTTGTTCTTTGCATTGTTGAGGAAGTTGAAACCCATTTCATGAGCATTTTCAGAGAGAACCAAAAGAGTCGGGTCAAGGAGCTCGTCATAGTGGGTGCTACTATCGAGGTCCCCCAACACCTGGATTTTAGTAGGTTCTCTAACAATGCCCATACTAACACTATCCATATTGAAATTTTGCTAGGCTCTTCTCTTATTTTTCCTGATGGCCTCCCTCCCTTTTCTACCATAATTTCTATCATCTCTTTTTGGGGCAAAATGGGGATCTCCAAGGGGGAGGTGGGTGCTGTGGGGCTAGGGGGCAAATTAGCGTTATCACTGAGATGATCATGGGTTGGGGATTTGGTCCAATTTTATTTTCTTGGGGTTATCCTAGGTTGTCAAGGGGGTCGCCTCCTTCTTGTCATTATCTTTTTCCTTGTCATCTTCCAACTCACTTTCCTTCTCTGCCACCGAATCTGCTTCCTCTGACTCTGTATCCAACTCCTCACTAGACTGCTTAGGATGAGGGGTAGGGGGGTTAAGGGGAGGGCACCTGGGGCTCTTCCTGCTAGGGAAGTGGGGAGAGGGTTTGGCTTTTGCGGTTTCAGACTTGACAGATTTCACAATGCGCACTTCCCCTGATTCTGAGCTAGCAGTGTCCTCTGAGGAGCCACCCAAAGCCCCAATGGGCTTGACTCTAGTTTGGGTTTTCAGAAACTCAAAAATGAGGAGCAGAAGACCTTCATGAAGGGTGGGATTCTTGATAGGAAATTTTTTGTAACTCTCTATATTCTTAGTCATAGAAGTAAAAATATAGAAAGGAAAGGAGATTTCACTTTATGTCTAAAATGATTAAGAAGAACAAAATGATGGGTTCTGACTCTATCAAACCTGGGCTCCGAAGTGACATACTTTATGATGATCCTCAGAACCAGCCCCCAGAACTTCTTGATGGACTCTATGTCATAGAAGGTGTCAATCTTTACTAGTTTTCTTTTCTCCTTGTCATTCTTGACGAAAGCATTGACAGCATTGGCAGACATCTTCTTATCCCTGAAGAAGCTAATGCCTTCCTTGGAGAAGCCTGTCATCTCCGCATTGAGACCCTCTGTGATTTGGTGGGAGACACCATCAATTATGACCTTTCTGTTGTGTCAGGTTTCAACCATTATATTGGTAACCCTCACGTCAAAACCATGGATCCTCTCCATGAAGCTGGTTATGCCACCCTTCTAGAGTTTTTTCCAAACCTTCCCTTTTTCTTTCCAGCTCTCTATTTCTCCCCATGGCTCTCTTCTAATCCTTTGTCCCACCATTGCGATTTTATGCCACTCTAACCCTAAACCCTGAACAGAATTGTAGAGCTCAAAGATGGACAAATTGCTAAGGATGAGAGCTTTAATGTGAATTTTTTGGGTTTAACTCTGGCTTTCTTCTTCTTGTGTAATCCGTACATGTTATTATGAAATGGTGGGGGTTTCGCATAATTCCTTTTGATTCCCTTTTTAAAACATGATTTAGCATGTGTCATCATCTTAAAAAGATTTTGAGTTGGTACCTTGAATTTGCTCCTTTTGGATGAGCTCAATAGCCGCTGCCAGAAAATGATTATTGTTTCCCCACGTCATCACCGAATTGAATGTGACTGCTGCGTTTGTGAACCAATCAGCAACCACGTTAGCTTCACGGTAGACATGGCTGACATGGTAATTTTTAAATTTTCTCAAGTCCATTTTTAGGTCCTCAATTATGCTTTCAATGGTCCATGATGGTTTGGTTACTCCTAAAATACAATTAATTATATTTAGGGAGTCACCTTCAAGCCACAGTTGATCGATCTATAAGTCTAGGGCCAACTTAACAGTGAGTCTGGCCACACTGGCTTCAGCCAAATGGTTGGTTTGGTGACCAATAGGGGAGGAGATAGCAGAAATGCCCCCTCCCAAGCTATTTCTTATGATTTCACCACATCTGGCAGGACCAGGGTTCCCCTTAGCCGCTCCATCAAAATTGGCTTTATGCCAGTTTTTAGGGGGGGAAGGACCAAGAAGCCTACTATTTTCTTTTGATCCTATCTTCTTTCCTAGTCTTAATTTTCCATCCATCCTTTATGTTTCCATCTCTAGTTGTGGAATAGTTCTCTTTCATGAGGCTATCAATTTTCTCTGCTATAATACCCTCAGGAGCTTCTTTGTCTCTGAATATCCTGTTGTTGTGCTCCTTCTAGATTCCCCAGCAAAAGTGTGGGATAATCTAGGAACTCAAAGTTTGGGACTCCAAGCCTTTATGGTTGCTTCGAGCCACTGAATGAAGAAATTTTGGATACTGGCTGGCGGGCACTAGTAGGAGTTCATATTGGAAGTTAGAAGACTCCACAATCTAGAGGAAAAGGGGCAATGAATAAAGATGTGATTAACCGTTTCCAGGTCAATTTTATGGAGGCAACATCTGTTGGGAATAATTTGGCCTCTTTTGGCTAAATTATCCAGGGTAAGGATCTTGTCTTCCAAGAGGAGCCAAAAGAAAATCTTGATTTTGGGCGTTAATCCAGGGGTCCAGGCCTTGGTCCAAATAGGTTTCTCCCCTATTCCAACAAGGGAAAGATAGCCTGAGGCAACAGTATAATGGCCTCCAGAAGAGTCTCCCCAGACTAAGGCATCGCTTATCTGGTTGATGTTAATAGCATTCAAAGAGGCCATCAAAGGCTCGAGATCCTGCGAAAGTTCTGCCAGATTGTGCCAATCATTCCCATTTTTGTAGTTCCTAACCAACATACCATATCTACCTATTGCCTGATCAACCCACCTGCCAAATGAAGGATGGTTATTGAGAGGTTCCTAAAAAAGCCAATTGTCCTGCCAAAAAAGGATTTTGTCTCCCATTCCAACTTTCCATTTGGCCCTGGATTTGGCAAGGGGAAGGGCCTTCAAAATACCTTTCCAAATGTAAGAACCCAATGGCAGCTCGGCTCCCTGGAAAATGGTTTAAATAGTTATTAATTAATTAGATTAAAGTTAATTTAGTTGATACTAATGATTGAAATTTTGTAAAAGATATTAATCAATTTGAATTGGTTAATTATTGGAGGAGTATTAATTAACTGATTTAATTAATCAATGTACATAGGAGAAATTTATTTGAGACATTAATTTTGGGGATTTAATATAACTTGTTATTATTAAAAGTATTAATTTGAACATTGATGGAATGAAACATAGTTCACTCTTAATGTACGCAATTATCATCAGTTGATAATCATGTAGTTATTGAGATAGCTACTAATTAATTTAATCGTAGAATTAATTAAATCTAATTGATAATTATGTTATACAATGAATTTTTAATTGATTTGATTTAATTGAAAGTTGATAAGTCTTATTTTGAATAATGGGTGACGTCCTTTGGGAATAAGTGTTAATTAATTCGACTAAATTTAATTGAATTGGCACTAGAAAGGGTTGATTTTAAGATAACATGGGGTTAAAACTTAATCAAATGAACTATATATATGAAATAATTATAGGATAGAATAAAGTCTTTCACTTGATAATAAACCTAAAAACAAGAGCTTTAGTGAATCTAATAATCATTGAGTCATGTAGCCTAATTAATTGTAAATTATTATTTTGAGATTTGATAAGAGATAAAAGGGTGGACTTGGAAGATTAAACGAAGAATTTTATACACTTGATGTATACTTGCGAACAGAAACTAAAACCTTCACACTTAGTTGAAGTATGCAATTTTAGTAAACCAAATCATGTGCTTGCATTGTGTTTTCTCTATGCTTCTTGTTTTGGGTTTGGGTTGACTAGATTTTTGACCAATCTTAGGTTGTTGCTAGGGGCTCAAGGGTTTATGAGATGTGATGGCATGTTGATCTTATTTGGTCTCGATCTTTCTAAACCCAACCATGGTAATGTGATGGTATGCTCTATGAGATGTTTGTATTTACTGATTGTTATTTCTCATCAGTCTTCTTGAGTGAAGCTGAGTTATATGTATCTAAGACACTTGACTTAACCATTTTTTAGTCATTGATCAGTCATCCTTGGATTAATTTCCAGTCACCATGATGGGACTAAAGTGTTGATTTATTTCTTGATGATGTCATGTTGTGACATATTTTGACTCAACCATTTTGGAGTCTTTGTTTAGTATTATTTTGAGATACTTTTTGGTTGCTTTTTGACAACCAATGATTATTGTGATTATCAGTGATACCTTCAGTTACCAATAGAGAACTGTTATGGTCATGATTATCTATGGATGCTTTTCATTTGGTCATGGAGATTTGATGCTCTTTTTATAGATTATCTTTTGGTATTTTTCTAGTCACTTGTATAAGACTATGGTGATTTGGAGATTTATGATTCCATGAGCTTAGGGTAGGTTATCTACTTGTAGTGTCGAGAAGTGGTTTGCAATCTAGGTCGGGGCCCTAAGTGGCTACCAGGGTAACTCATTGTAATTTTTATTAATAAGTGAAAACATTTACACTAAATGGGGATTAAATGAACCTAACAAGATAATTTTATGTTCTCACCCATGCCTCGAGTGCTAGTACAAACTAGGATGGGAGTAGAGAGAATGCTTGGTTGTGACCTTGCACTTTGTAGTATGCCTCATCTGTAGGAGAGGATAATAGTGGCCACATAGGGATCACTAGGGGCTGGGGTCTATTGAGAGATTTCTAGGGTAACTCTAGCATGATCTGTGCAATGACACTTTTTGGCTTGCATAGTAGGTTTCCTACATGTCATTGTGTGCCTTTGGGTTTAGATGTCGGATTTGTGTTGGAAGCTTTGAGTTAGTATACTTTTAGGATTCCTGGACTTAGGGAGTTATTGTGTTATGTGATTTGATAACCTGTTTGGGACTTGAGATTATCTCCTCAATGTGATGGGAGTGGAACACTTAGGTTCCACGCAGTCAAGTGGTAGTGCTTTTTCACTCTTACCATTTAGAGATCCGTACGAGACACCTTGGCTGATGCATTCTCTTGTTGGTGTCTATATTCTATTCATGGATTATGATGGTGGACGCATATCCTTATATTGATAATTAGTATATGACAAATGATGTTGTTAACTTGCCTTATGCTTTATGTTATATGACTAGATTTCTTATGGATACATTGTAGCATTTTAGATTACTTTCTACCTATGATGTAGTATGATTTAGGAGTGAGATTCATACTATGTTAATACTGATGATCTCTTTGATGATTTGGAATGTTACACATGGAGGGATGGCTAGGGCCCACGATGGTCTAATGATGCTATTTACGATTGGGAGGAATTGTGCACTTAGTTTACTATGTTTGATGATTTATGGTTATCTCTTATGATGATGTATCATGCATGATATGTGATTTCATTTATGTTATTGCATCATCAATTAGAATTAGTAGGATGATGTACTTTATTTACACAGATATATATTCTTTCAATCCTTTCATACCTTGTGGCATGTGCAGTGGATGATTGAGCATTCGAAAATGTAATTTATGAACATTGGACTTTTCATTATTATTTTATGTGGATGTAGGATTAGCTGGAATCATTAATAGTTAATTTAGATGTGATTCAACATTAAGGGATCCTTAAAGAATGTAACTTACTATGTATGTCATGTTTACTTGAATTGATTGTAATGCTTCGGTTACTATGTATATGGGTTGTAAATGGTTTTAATTTCATGTATTAAAAAAAAAATGTTCTTAAAACTTAGTGAAATTTTAGATTAATTCGTTGGATCCCTTGGTGGGACATTACAATAATAGCATAAAACCTTAACTTGGCAATGCCTAAATAATTATTGGTACTTGGCAATGTCTGTAACTTAGCAGAAACCAACAGAATTAGCAGGATAGCATGATGGCCAGGATGCTCTTGCATTAGACTACTAGGGTAAATAGTAAAGACCTCAAATGTAGCTACATCACAAAGTCAATAACACATTTGACACAATGATTTAACATGGAAACCCAATTTGGGAAAAACTACCAATAACATGCTACTCACTCTCACTCTTATGAAGTGATGCCCTATGAAAGGCCAACTCTATTAAAGATTTTAATGCACATTGTTAAATGTTACTTGGTTAAAGGATTTCAATTACCCCATTATGAGTGAGCCTTGTTAGATGACTTTAGATCATTCACTTGGAATGTCACCCAATTAAAGGATTTACGAATGACTATTAGGTCAATCTTAATCCAAATGATTTACCCTAGACAAATATATTGATTAGAGAGTAATAGTAAGGTTTGATGTAATAGTAACTTACAACACAATTGTAGATTATAGATCTTTGTTTCAATTCTCCATTCTACTCAGCTTTCATATACTTCAGCTCTAATAGCTAGTTCACTCTTAAAGCATTCATACCCTTAAGTCTTCTTGCTTTTCTTTTCAATGCAGTCTCTTCTCTTAGGTCACCGAATGAAGCAATAACCTAGAATCCTCCTCTTCCTTAGTTTCTTGAACATGACAACCCCAGCTTCTGACTAGCCATCTCTATATATAAATACTTTAGATATTTTGTTGTTCATCCTCCATCATCTATTTTAGGGTTAGGTCAGATTAGGTAGGATTCAATGAATCTACTCCTCATTTCATTTATTCTCTTCTAGAAACTTCTCCTTCAGTTCTCTTTGAATTCACCTCAAAATGGTTCACCATGAATTCTGTACCATGAGCTCATCAATCTTATCTTCCACATGGCAACTTGTCTTAGATTCATCAAATTCTCAATCTTTCTCATAATTCTAACACTTTCTCATGATGTGTTGCTTAGCATCCACCCTCAAAACACTCAGCATAAACTAAAAATTATTGATGCTCGGCATCAACTAAATTCTACTCGACTTACATTGTTTCACTTAGCTTACACTGAAATTGACTTTTCTCAACTCCTACAAATTTTCTTCTTGACTTGCACTAACTTTGCTCAGAACCTACTATCCACTCGATCAAGCTTGGAAAAAAAACTTTGTTTAACTTTTTCTTCTAAACTTACTTAGTGTAACTCAACCTTTGCAACCTCAAGTGGATTATCAATGTACTATAATATCACTATTTTAACTGATTCTTGTACTCCTTTTCTTATCATAACTCAACCTTTCCTCTAGGTGCTATTTTTACCTCATTTGATCAAATCCTTTTCATCAATCAAATAAATGACAATACTTAACTCATATAAGAAATTTCTTTACCAACAAGTAGTAGGTTTGGCATCAATGATAAAACAATGATTGAAATACATTTGTCATACTTATATCAATTTAATTTCAACAAATGGAAAACCAAACTGACCATATTTAATTAGTAAAACCAACAAAATATCAAAAATAAAATAATTCCTTGTATTGAAATCTCTCCCTCAATCAACAACTTCCATCTTCTGAACAAGTTACAAATTTTTGTTCTAATCAACAAACAATCAATCAACTCATCCTTATGACTTCCTTTTGATCACTTCTTATATCTCCCTCAATATTATATCCCTCTTACTAGGTAGATTTAATCAGTAGGTACACTTGTAGAATTTCTCCCTTTGAGTAGATATTTCATAGTTTTGTATCTTCTATATTTGGAATTATTAGTACACTTTTCTTGATAACAATCTATTTCTCCATCTTTGACAACAATTCTGAAGATGTGTCATCTTTATATGTAGATATGAATATTTTTTAGTTTCTCCCTTTTTTTCCTTGCTTATGACTAATTTATAGCTCCATCTCTTTAATTACTTTAGGTAGATCCTAAAGTAAGATCCACTGCATCAATGTGTAACATATGTCAATCAACTTGATTGATGCAGGAAACTTCTCATTGTTCTTTAGATAGCCTTTGATAGGGGTATCACCCCTGGCTTACCTCTTAGATACTCATGAGCATCCTTAGGTAATTCTTTTGTCAAGATATAAGCTATTTGGTCTTTTGTGTTGACATATTCTATCTTCACCTCTTTATTTTGAACTAATTCTCTTAAGTAATGATACTTGATTGCAATTTTCTTAGTCTTTTTATCCATCATAGGATTCTTTGATATATTTATAGCACTTGTATTATCACGATAAAGTATCATAGGTTTAGTGATTTCCTCCTTCATACCTTTGAGTAGCATTTGATTCATACAATGTTTGTTCAATTTACTATAGCAACAACATTTTTAGCTTGAGTAGTAGATTGAGAAATGTAGTTTTGTTTCTTAAAAGGCCATTCTTAAAAGTCCATGTAACCAATCTTTTTCCTAAGAAAAATGTTTCTCCATTGGTGCTCTTTTTGACATTAGTATTTCTAGCCCAATCAACATGAGTTTAGGCTCTTAATTCGAATTTCTCATTTTTCTTATAGTAATAGACAATATTCTTGTTCCTTTTAGATATCTCATTATTCTCTTTACTGCCATCAAGTGATTCTCCCTAGGATTAGCAGAGAATCTTGCAACTATCCCTACAGATAATGCAATATTAGGTCTATTGTGTACTACATATTGTAATTTGTCAATCATAGACCTATATAATCTTTGATTCACCTCAACTAAATCATCATTTTTAACAGTTTATGTCTTGTCACCATAGGTGTACTTATTGGTTTGGAATCCTCCAATCCAAAAGTTTTCAGTATCTTTTTAATATACTTTGACTGAGTGATGTAAATACCATATTTCATCTGATGTATTTGCAAACCCACAAAGAACTTGATATCTCCAAACACAAACATTTCAAATTCTTGCTTCATTTGATTTGTAAAAGCCTTACATAAAGTATCTTGACCTCCAAATATGATATCATTAGAAAAAAAATTTAGTAACAAATTACCTTTTTCCTTCTCTATCTTCAAGTATAGATTTTTTTTATCATTAGCCATCTCAAATCCAATCTTCACAAAATAACTATGAAGTTTCTCATACCATGCTCTTGGTGCTTACTTCAAACCACATAAATATTTGTGTAGTCTACATACCATATTTTTGTTGTTAGCATCAACAAATCCTTCTAATTTTTCTATATAAACCTCTTCCTCCAATATACCATTTAGAAATGTAGACTTAACATCCATTTGATAAACTTTAAAACTTTTGTATGCAAAGTAAGAAAGTAGAGTTTCCACTCCTTCCAGTCTTGCAACAGGGGCAAATATCTCTCCTTAGTCTATTCCTTCTTCTTGTGCATATCCTTTACAATTAAATCTTGTCTTAGTCCTTGTGACTTCACCATTTTCATCTAACTTTTTTATGTATACCCACTTGGTACCAATCACAATTTTTTCTTCTAGTTTAGGAACTAAAGTCGATTTCTTATTTTTCTCAATTTTTTCAATCTCTTCTTCCATGGATTTACTCCAGTCCATATATCTTCTAAGGCATCATTCACTATTTTTGGTTCTTGCATGCTCAGCAAAAATGTATCATTTCTCAACATGTTCCTTGTCATAGGTCTAGCATCTTTATCTCCAATTATTCATGTAGTAAGATGATGTCTCTTGATATACTTAGACAATCTTGGTTTAGCTCCAACTTCTACATTTGGTATCTCAACTTCTGAATCACTATGTACCTTTATGTTAGGTAGTTCAACATCTCTTTCATGTACACTAATTTTAGAATCAGAATGTGCCTCAACTTCATTCTATAACTTGGCACCTAAATATAGCTTAGTTATTAAATGCAACTCGACATTCAAAGTATGTGACTCAACAATCATTGAAACTTGATATTTTTGCATCTTGATTTAAAACATCTTCATCAGTAGGAATACCTTCATAAAAGTGTACAAATTATTTTTATTCTTCTAGTTGCTTCATAGTTCAACCTCATATACTACTGTATATTCATCAAATTTGACATTTTCACTTTCAACAACTTTGTTAGTGCTAGTATTTAAACACTTATAAGTAAGTTACTTCTAGTGGAACTACCAAGAAATATACCTTCTTCACTTTTTGCATCTAGTTTATGATTCCTAAAATATTTGAGAATATAGCATCCACTTTTGAATACCTTAAAATATTTAACATTGGGAGAGTATACATACCATTGTTCAAAAGGTGTTGAATGAGTACCTTTCATGACTTGTACATGGTTCAAGGTATAGATAGTTGTACTTATAGCTTCTCTCCAGTATTTCAAAGCAATGCTTTTCTCCATCATGAGTTTCCTAGCACCATCCATTATAGACCTATTCCTCCTTTCAACAATTCCTATTCCTCCTCCTATGCTCAACTCTTGCTAAGTACCACTTAAACATTTGGAGTGCATCAAGTTTTTGTTTTAGAAATATAATAGTTATCATTCTAGAATAATCATCAACAAGAAGCATAACGTACTTATCTCCTTCGTAGCTTTGCACTTCAATTGGTCCACACAAGTCACTATGAATCATCTCTAATATTCCTTTATAGGTATGTGTCTTACTCTTAAAATTTGACTTTGTCATTTTTCCTAACTGACATTGTTTGCAAATTATATTGCCAGGCTTCTTCAACTTTGGAAAACCTTTGACTCTTCTAATGTTTCTGATATTAACCAAGTTATCATAACTAACATTAAATAACCTTTTTTTCCATAGCCACAAATAATTAAATTCTATAACTAAACAAGTAGCATCCTCTATATCAAGGTAGAATAGATTACCTCTAGTTTGATCACATTTTCCCATCATTTTTCCCTCAGTATCATATATCTTAGAAATTTCATTCTCAAACTCAATCTTGTATCTCAAATTATTTAGTTATGACACAATCAAGAAATCATAGTTGAGTCCTTCAACATAGTAAGTATTGTCACATAAAATCTTTTCTATGAGCTTGATATAACCTTTTCCTTTTATCAGACATGGTGCATCATTACCAAACATTACACAATTTCCATCATAATATTTCAAGGTAATGAACTTACTTTTATCTCTATTCATGTGATGTGAACAACCACTATCAATGATCCTTCTATCATTCCTGTTCACACAAGAAACTAGTGCAATTGCCTCATCCTCATTAGATTCGTCCTTCATTGCAACATACACCACTTCATAATCATGATCTTTAGATCCATCTTTTGTTTCCTCTTAAACAATGTAGCAAGACTTCTTGCCTTTGTCTCTGTAGTCTTTGTTGTCTTCATCTCTTCTACTTTTTTACTTATCACCACCTCTATAATTCTTCTTCTTTGGACATCTAGCAACAATATGACCAACCTCATTGCAATTGAAACACATGATACATAACTTTCCTTTACTCTATGAAATTTCTTTGCTAATAGTGCTTCAAGTTGATCTACATCATCCTCATCTGTATCACTACCACTGGACTCATATTTTTTATTTTTCTTCTTCTTCTCATCAGGTTCCTTTAATGATAGCTTAGCTTTGAAAGAAGATTCAATATTTTTAGGTTTTCAATTATCAAAGTTAGATAGCTCAAAAGTAGTGAGCCTACCTATGAGACCTTCAAGAGTTAGACCATTACTTGGCATACATCTCAGTTCTTGTATTATAGAAACTCTAATAAGATAAATAGGTAGTAGTGTTCTCAAAACTTTACTTCATACAATATCATCATCTATTTTACCAGTAGCTCCTCTTATTGTATTAATAACATCTTTTATCTTCAAACAATATTGAGCAGTATTCTCACTTTCTTGCATTCTCATGTCATCAAATTTAACTCTAAGACTTTCAGTTTTGGCTCTTTTGACATTCTTGTCACCTCCATAGATAGTGTGTAGGGAATCCCATTTTCTTTGGCATAGCTTAGGGTAGAGTCAATCTCTAACAATGCCTAGTTGTGTTTTTTCTTCTTTCTTAGATCTTCAGTAGTTAATGCTCCAGCAAGAACAATATGCTCAATAACAATGGTAGATTGTACATGATTTCTAAGACCTCCTAGGTGTATCTTCATTAGACTTTTCCATGCAAGAAAGTTATCTCTATTAAGCTTGGGTACTTCTCTTTTTCACATTTTGATCTATGTTCTTCTAGTACCTTCAAACTAGTCCTCTTAAGTAGATGGCTATGATAAAATACTTTAGAAAAACTAAGGGGGGGGTGGGGGGGGGGGGGTGGGGGTGAATCAGTTGTCCAAGGTCAAAATGCACAAATAAAAATTTTCATATCTTAGTAAACCCATATCAATAAAACATTTTCATCATGCATGCATCCATTAGATTATGCAATCACACAAACTTATAGGTTACTGTCAAATCAATTTAAAAAAATGTAAATATGAAACATAACATATTCAATAACACATTTGAGACAATTATTTAATGTGGAAACCCAATTTGAGAAAAAATATCACTAACATGCTACTCATTCTCACTCTTTTGAAGTGATGTTCTTTAAAAGGCCAACCTTCTTAAAGGTTACAATGTAGATTGTTAAATGTGACCTAGTTAAAGGATTTCAATTACCCTATTAGGAGTGAGCCTTGTTAAAGAACTTTAGATCATTCACTTGGAATGCCACCTAGTTAAAGGATTTACAAATAATTTTTAGGTCAACCTCAATCCAAAGAGTTTACCCTAGATAGGTATAATGATTAGAGAGTAATAGTAAGGTTGGATCTAATAACAACTTACAACACTTGTAGATTATAGATCTTTTTTAAAGTCCTCCATTCTACTTGGCTTTCATACACTTCACCTCTGATAGCATATTCACCCTTCCAGAATTCATACACTTAAGCCTTCTTGCTTTGCTTGCCAATGTCATCTCTTCTCTTAGGCACTAAATGAAGCATTACCCTAGACTCCTTGTCTTTCTTAGGTTCTTGCACATGAGAACCCTTGTTTCTGACAATCCATCTCTACAAATAGAGAATTAAGATATTTTTCCTTTCACTCTCCATCATCTATTTTAGGGTTAGGTCAGATTAGATAGGATTCAATGAATCTACCTCTCATTTCATTTCATTCCCTTCTAGAAACTTCTCCTTCAATTCTCTTTGAATTCATCTCAAAATGGTTCACCAAGAGATCTGTGCCATGAGATCATCAATCTTATCCTCCACACAGTTCACACAATCTAAGAAATCAAACCTGTTGGCTCAAATTCATCAAATTCTTGATCTTTTTGATAATGTTGACACTTGGATTTAACTAGCTTTTGATGCTTGACACATACTATGTTTCTCGACATCCACTATCAAAACTCTCAGCACAAACTAAATTTATTTGGTGCTTAACATCACCTAATCTTTACTCGAATTACATTGTTTCATTCAATTTACATTGAAATTGACTTTTCTTAGCTCCAACTGATTTTCTTATCGGCTTGCACTAACTTTTATTGGCACCTACTATCCACTTGGTCAAGCTTAGGAGATAAACTTCATTTAACTTGTTCTTCTAAACTTACTTAGTGTAACCCAACCATTGTAACCTTAAGTATATTATCAATGCACTATAATATCACTACCTTAACTGACTCTTGTACTCCTTTTCATATCATAACTCAACCTTTCCTCTAGGTTCTATTGTTACCTCATTTGATAAAATCCTCTTCATCAATCAAATAAATGATAGTACTTAACTCATATAAGCAATTTTCTTACTAGCAAGCAGCAGGTTTGACATCAATGACAAAACAATGATTGAAACACATTTATCATACTTATATCAATCTATTTCCAATAATTTCACCTACAAATGAGTTAAACATTCAAAGAGCATCAGAATTTTGTTTCAGAAATATAATAGTCATCATTCTAGAATAGTCATCAACAAGAAGCACAATGTACTTATCTCCTTTGTAGCTTTGCACTTTAGTTGGTCCACACAAGTCAGTATGAAAAATCTCTAATATTCCTTTACAGGTATGCGTCTTACTCTTAAAACTTGATTTTGTCATTGTGCCTAACTAATATTGTTTGCAAATTATATTGTCAGGCTTCTTCAACTTAGGAAAACTTCTAACTCTTCTCATGTTACTGATATTAACCAAGTTATCAAAATTAACATGAAATAACCTCTTGTACCATAGCTACACATCATCAAATTCTATAACTAAATGAGTAACATCCTCTATATCAAGGTAGAATAGATCACCTCTAGTTTGACCACCTTTTCCAATCAATTTTCCATTAGTATCATATATCTTAGCAATTTTTTTCTCAAACTCAATCTTACATCCCAAATTATTCAATTATGACACACTCGACAAATTATAGCTAAGTCCTTCAACATAGTAAGCATTGTCACATAAAATCTTTTCTATGAGCTTAATAGAACCTTTTCCTTTTATTAGACATAGTGCATCATTACCAAACCATATGCTATTTCCATCATAATATTTCAAGGTAATGAACTTACTTTTATCTCTAGTCATGTCATGTCAACAACCACTATCAATGATCCATCTATCATGCTTGTTCACTCAAGACACTAGTGAAATTGCCTCATCCTCACTGGATTCAACCTTCATTGTAACATACACCACTTCATAATCATGATCTTGAGATCCATCTTTTATTTCCTCTTCAATGATGTAGCAAGACTTCTTGCCTTTATCTTTGTAGTCTTTGTTGTCTTCATCTCTTCTACTTTTACACTCGTCACCACCTCTATAATTCTTCTTCTCTAGACATCAAACAAAAATATGACCTACCTCATTGTAATTGAAATAGATGATAGGTGTAACTTACCTTTTTACTTTCCTTTACCTCTGTAAAATCCCTTTGCTAATAGTGCTTCAAGTTGATCTACATATTCCTCATTTGTATCATTGTCATTGGACAAGAATTTTGTCTTTTTCTTCTTCATCTTCTCATCAAGCTCCTTTAATGATAACTTTGATTTGAAACAAGATTCAATATTTTTAGGTTTGTAGTTATCAAAGTTAGATCACTCAAAAGTAGTGAGCCTAACTATGAGACCTTCAAGAGTTAGACCATTCCTTGGCATACATCTCAGTTCCTGTATTGTAGAAACTCTAATATCATAAATAGGCAATAGTGTTCTAAAAACTTTACTTAATACAATATCATCATCTATTTTACTAGTAGCTCCTCTTGGCATTAATAGCATATTTTATCCTAGAGAAATATTGAGCAATATTCTCACCTTCTTGCATTCTCATGTCATTAGATTTACCTCTTAGACTTTTAGCTTTGGCTCTTAGAACATTCTTGTCACCTACATAAATAATGTGTAGGGAATCCCACATTTTCTTTGCACTATCACAATATTTGATCTCATCAAACTCAACATAGCTTAGGGTAGAGGCAATTTCCAACATTGCCTAGTTGTGTTCTTTCTTCTTTTTTAGATCTTTAACAGTTAAGGCTCCATCAAGATCAGTATGCTCAACAACAATGGTAGACTATGCATGATCTTTAATACCTCCTAGGTATATCTTCATCAAAATTTTGCATGTAGGAAAGTTATCTCTATTCAGCTTGGGTACTTCTCTTTTTCACATCTTGATCTATGTTCTTCTAGTAGCTTCAAACTAGTCATCTTAAGCAGATGTCTCTAATACTAATTGTTAGAATTCTTTAGAATAATTGGAAGGGGGCATGGGTGAATTAGTTATCCAAGGTCTAGATGTACAAATAAAACTTTTAATATCTTAGTGATCCCATATCCATAAGACATTTTCATCATGCATGCATCCATTACATTATGAAATCATTCAAACTTATAGGTTACTGTCAAATTAATTTGAAAAAATGTAAATATAAAACATAACATATTCAATAACACATTTGACACAATTATTTAATGTGGAAACCCACTTTGGGAAAAAGTACCAATAACATGCTACTCATTCTCACTCTTTTGAAGTAATGTCCCATGAAAGGCCAACCCTATTAAAAGTTACAATGTAGATTGTTAAATGTGTCTTGGTTGAAGGATTTCAATTTCCCTATTAGGGGTGAGCCTTGTTAGAGGACTTTAGATCATTCACTTGGAATGTCACCTGGTTAAAGGATTTACAAATGACTATTAGATCAACCTTAATCCAAAGGATTTACCCTAGACTAATACAATGATTAGAGAGTAATAGTAAGGTTTGATCTGATAACAACTTACAACACACTTGTAGATAATAGACCTCTATTATAGTCCTTCATTCTACTTGGCTTTCATAAACTTCATCTCTGATAGCTTGGTCACCCTTCAAGAATTCATACCCTTAAGCCTTCTTTCTTTTCTTGCCAATGTAGTCTCTTCTCTTAAGCATTGAATGAAGCAATACCCTAAAATCCTTTTCTTCCTAAGGTTCTTGCTCATGACAACCCTTATTTCTGACAACCCATCTCTATAAATAGAGAATTAAGATCTTTTTCCATTCATCGTCCATCATCCATTTTAGGGTTAGGTTAGATTAGGTCAGATTCAATGTATCTACCCCTCATTTCATTTCATTCCCTTCTAGAAATTTCTTCTTCAATTCTCTTTGAATTCACCTCAAAAAATTTCACCATTAGATCTATGCCATGAGCTCATCAATCTTATCTTCCACATGGTTCACACAATCTAAGAAATCAAACTTGTTGGCTTAAATTCATTGAATTCTTGATCTTTCTAATAATGCTAACACTAAGCTTTAACTAGCTTTTGATGCTCAACACATACTACATTTCTTGGCATCCACTATCAAAACACTCGACATGAACTAAATTTTATTGATGCTTGACATCAACTAAAATTTACTTGACTTACATTGTTTCACTTATGTTACATTGAAATTGACTTTGCTTGGCTCCAACTAATTTTTTTTGTGGCTTGTACCAAATTTTTTGGGCACCTACTATCTACTTAATCAAGCTTGGTAGAAAAACTTAATTCAACTTGTTCTTCTAAACTTATTTAGTGTAAGCCAACCTTTGTAACCTTAAGCATATTATCAATGTCTTAACTGATTCTTGTACTCCTTTTCGTATCATAACTCAGCCTTTCCTCTAGGTGATATTGTTACCTCATTTCATCAAATCCTCTTCATCAAGCAAATAAATGATAATACTTAACTCATTTAAGCAATTGTCTTACCAACTAGCAAGTTTGACATCAATGACAAAACAATGATTGAAACAGATTTATCATACTTATATCAATCTATTTTCAACAAGTTCACATACAAATGACTTACGCAACACATCCTTTCCTCCAAATATTATATCATTACCATATATATCATCTAGTATTATCTTTTTTTTAGATTAAATTTTCAAGTATAGATTTCCATTATCATTTATTCTTGCGTAGCCAATATTTTCCAAATATATGTCCAACCTTTCATACCAAGCTCTACGGGCTTGTTTCAATACATACAAATCTTTGTCCAACTTACATAGAAAATCTTTATTTTTTTAGTCAACAAATCCTTCAGGTTGTTCAATGTCAACTTCTTCTAAAATTCCATTAAGAAATGCAAACTTGACATCCATTCGGTACACTTTGAATCCTTTGTAAGAAGCATATGCAAGTAGAGTTCTCACTCCTTCCAATCTTGTAATACGGGAAAATGTCTCCCCATTGTCAATACCTTCTTCTTGTGCATATCCCTTAAAAAATAGTCTTGCTTTATTTCTTGTAACTTCACCTTTCTTGTTCAACTTGCTTCTAAATACTCACTTTGTTTCAATAATATTTTTTCCTTTAGTCTAGGTACCAACGACTAGGTTTTGTTCTTCTCTATCTACTCAATCTATTATTTCATTGCTTGAATCTACTATTCATTAGTTAAAGAATCTTTCACTAATTTGGCCTCAAATTACCTTAGTAAGCATGTATCACTCCCATGTCTTTTCCTTATCATAACTCTTGAATATTTGTCTCTAATGATTTGATCAAGTGCATGGTGTCTTCTCACATACTTTACTACTATAGGATCTTTTCTTCTTTCTTCTAATTTAGGTTCATCTTGTGGATTAGCTTCATGTAGCACTTCATGTATTTCATCTTGTTCTTTTTGTTGTTCAACAATCACTTCTTGATGCTTGGTGGGGTTTTCCTAATGCTCAACATGTAGTTATTTTCTCTTGACACCAATTTATTGATGCATGGCAAGTTGTGGTTGTAACTTAACATGTACTGGTTGTTGTTTCTTGACATCTTTCTTCTTAGGTTTGAGTAAGGTGTTGAGCTCACCTTCATCAATTTATATGAAACATTTTTAGTCTTTAGGTTCTTTCTTACAATCAAATTCATTCTTTTTTGCATATTTTTCAACTTTAACATTTTCACTTTCCACAACTCTGTTAGTGTTAGAGTTCAAATACTTATATGTTTTTCTCTTAGTGGAATAACCTAATAATATGCCTTCATCACTTTTTGCATCAAGTTTTCCATTTCTATTGTCTTTCAATATATAACATTTTCTTCGAAAAACTTTGAAATATTTTGAGGCAAGTGCATAACCATACCATAACTCAAGAGGTGTAACACTTATACTTTTCTTGACTTGTATTATTATCAAAGTATAAACACTTGTACGTAAAACTTCTCTCCAATATTTTGGTGCATTATTCTTCTCCATAATCAATGTCCTAGTACATTTCATGATTGATATATTCCTCCTTTTAACTATACCATTCTATGAAGGGGGTTCTCAGTGAAACATCTCTCTCTTGATTCCTCTATCATTGTATAATGTGTTGAATTCCCCATTTATGAATTCACCTCCTCAAATCTCAGACACTTCAATCTTTTACCTATTTATTTTTCAACTCTATCCAAATTCCAAATAAACATTTGAAACATGCATCATATTGTTCTTTAAGAAACATTACATTCATCATTCTAAAGTAGTCATCAATAAATCAAATAAAGTATTTTCTAGCATGTTAGTTTTTCACATGAATAGGTTCATAAAGATCAGTATGAAGAAACTCTAAAATAACATTAGAAGTATAGTTCTTTCTCTTTAAACTAGACTTTTTCATTTTTCACAACTGGCATTATTTACACATCACATTATCAAGTTTCTTCAACCTTGGTAACCCTCTTACTTTCTTCATCTTACTAATTCTTAGCAAATTATCAAAGTTCACATGACATGGCCTCTTGTTCCATAACCATATATCATCACATTGTAGAAAAAGAATGTATCATCAAATAGGTCTAGATTAAAAAAATTACCTCTTGTTCTATCTCCACTTCTAGTGATTTCACCAAAACCACTGTATATTTTGGCCTTCTTATTCTCAAATTCAACTTTGTAGCTTGAACTATTCAATTGTACCATACTAAAAAAACTCTAGTTAAGTGCTTCAACCCAATAAGCATTATCACATTAGATATTGGCAGACAATTTAATTGGTCCTTTACCTTTCACAAGACATGGTGTAGCATTATCAAATGTAACACTACCTCCTTAAAAATGTTCAAAGTTTTCAAACTTACTTTTATCACCAATCATTTGATGTGAGAAACCACTATCAATAATCCATCTATCACTTTTACTCACATATAAAATAAGTATAGTTTTCTCATCTTCATTAGAATCGTCTTTTATAGAAACATAAACAACATCATCATTACTACCAGATTCATCATCAGTATCTTCTTCAACAATGTAACAAGATCCCTTACCTTTTCCTTTTTTGTCATTTCCATCTCTTCTTCCTTTGAATTTGATGTCTTTCTTCTCATCCTTGGAATCTCTGTCAGGACATCTTGCATCAATATGAGCAGCTTTATTGCATGAAAAATAGATTATAGGGAGTTTACCTTTGAATTTTCCTTTGCCTCTTGGAAGTCTCCTAGCCATTAATGCTTCAAGATCTGCAAGATCATCATCAAAAGATTCAATCTCACTATCCTTATAATTTTCTTTTGTCTTCTTAGACTTGTACAAAAGCAATTGTGACTAGAAAGTAGATTTAATATTAGGGGAATTAAAATTATCAAAAATTGATGATTAGAAGCAACAAGTCTACCAAGCAGGAGCACATATTAGTTTTTTTATTTTAGAGACTCTAATAGCATAAATATGAACTAAAGTTCTCAATACCTTGTTGATCAGAGTCTTACCACTAATCTTTCCATCAACTCCTCTAATAGCATTCACAACTTCTTTGATTCTTCCAATATATTAAGAAATGTTTTGACCTTTTATCATATTCATCTCATCAAAATTTCCTCTTAAGCTTTTTGATTTAACTCTAAGTAAATTTGTATCTCTTCCATGGATCTTGGCAAAATTTTCCCACGTCTTCTTTGTAGTATTGCATCAAACTCTAAGTAGCTTAGTGAAGATGTAATCTCCAACATTGCATGATTGTACTCTTTTGTATCCTTTATATGTTGAGTTCTCAGAGGTCCAAGAATATCTACATACTCATTTTCCAAGTAGAATATTGTTGAATCTCCAATTCTAGCAATGTACAACTTCATCAAGCATTGCCATGGAGAGAAGTTCTCCTTGATCAACTTGGGTATCTTCTTCCTATACATATTGATCTTTAGATTTAAGTCCCTTCAAAATTTTCTATCATAAGCACCAAAGCCCTGATACCAATTATTAGAATGATTTAGAATAACTTGGCAGGTGAGGGGTAATCAATTATTCTTAGGTCCATATGTACCAATTGAACTTTTCAATACTTCAATCTAATCATTAAGTAGATCAATTTGTATAGAAATTTATTAGTAACATAAACTTGCAATCCACTATCCCAATAATAACAAACTTGTATAATGTAAAATATTATACTGTAAACATCTCAAATAAAATCCAAACAAGTAGAACACTAGCATTTAACATGGAAAACTACTTTGGAAAAAACCACTAGAAACATGTGTTAGGATTAACCATAGATAGAAATAACAATTACATGCAAATTTAATCAATATTTAAAAATAATAAATCACATAATAGAGAATAGAAGACACAAATATTTAATGTGGTTCATCCAATCCCTAGGCTACTTCCACCAACATCAAGTCTAATATTATTATTATCTAGTAAATACAATCAACAATCCCTTACAGCTCAATACCACTGCAAGAAGCTACAATATCACCATTACATTATGAAATCCCTAACCCTAAGCCTTTTTATACAAGCTTTTTCCACTTACAAAATTAGTGCTAGAATAATATAAAAATAGCAACCAATGCCTTTTACAATATAAGGTCATTTTTGGCTTTGGGGGCATTGCCGCAGGACCCCATTGTTGGAACTAACAATGGAAAAATAAATTCTAGGGGGGTCTAAATGAGCACTTTAAAATTTTAACAATAAAACATTCAACATACATTCATCTCACAATCTAGCATGTAAGCTAGCCATACATTACATCCATATCATAAAGTAAATTTAACACATGAAACAAGAAGTTTGGTTACCTAGAAACCCTTGAAAGAGAAGGTAAAATTGGTGTGGGGATGACACCCACAAATATTCACTACTGCAATTGTAAAGTGTTGCCCATTATGGCTACAATGTTTTGATCATAAAATATGATCTACCGTATGAGGAGTCTTCCCTATCAAAGGCTTACAAGACTATTAGGTCTCACCTTGCTTAAAGCATTTCAACTTACAATTAAGTAAGCACTTAGTTAAGAGATTTGCTAAAGCTTATTAGGACTACCATGTTAAGAGATTTACTTAGTATCACTTGTCAAAATGATCCAACAATTGGTCCTTCTATTAGCACTTTACTACTTGATGTCAGATCTCCTATTTACCAATTAATCCTTGATCATTCTAATTAGATATGTATCCTCTATCCTTTCCCTACTCTACTCTATTCTCCTTAACTAATTTTTCCATTGATAACATTGTTTTAGCCTTCTTAGCCACCATAAATGCCATCACAAATGCTTATCACACACTAAATATCTCTTTTTTTCTTACAAATTTTTTAGGTTTTGACCTCCTTATATAGGCATTATCATAGATGGGCTAGGAATTGATCAATGGTTGTGGTTGATCCATATTGCCCACTAATTTATCCCTCTTTCTGCTTGGTTCCATGTAATGCATAAGGATCCTCAATATGACTCAATCCTTATCTTCTACAATTGTAAAATAATGTTTATTTCAGCCCAAAAATGGTTTACATAGTATTTTTTGCTATTACAAACAACTATGTCTGTTATTTTTCACTCAGCATCCAAAGGTTCTGATGCTCAGCCTTCACTGTGCTCTTAATGATGCAACTCATCTTTTGAACAACTTGACACTCATTGTTTACTTGACACATGCTAATCACTTGGATCCTTCTATTGGATTAGCACCTAAATTACTTGGCATGCATAGAATTCTTGGCACCTACTAGTGCTTGGCACTAACCACCATATGTATTGTCTAGAGCCTTATGCTTGGCATACACTATGCACTCCACTTGCAATATGTTTCTACTAGAAAATGAATTAAGTGTTTTCTCACTACCTTGTCAAAACCAAAATGAGATAAACAATCTCCCCCTTTGACATGAGTGGCAACAATACTTTGTCATGCATATACATTGTTATTATGAGCATAAAACTAGACAATATGTATACATTGTTTGGCTCATATAGAAAACTTCAAAACTTCAAAATTTGCAAAAAGTGTTGACTAACTATCATACCTTATTTCTCCATTACTCCCCTTGAGTGAATGTTTCTGAATCTAGTACTCCTACTAAGTAGATTTCAACAAATTTTAGTTTCAGCATGCTCCCCTTTTTATCATAACTTTATTATCCCCTTGTATTTATTATCGCTTGTTTCTCAAAAACTTGACTACCCCCCTTTTTTGAAACTTATGTCATCTCAGTTGTACACTTATAGGTTGTCTATCAAAAAATGGATTATGTATTCCCATTATTATCTTTAGGGCTACATCCCAATTATCATATGTTTCTTCAAGTGAATGTACTTGTATTTCTAGATTGGTAGCAAGGTCCACTAAGCCTTGATGTGTATAAATTTGGGAGTCATTCTTCATCAATGTTTCAGCCAAGGCTAGTTCCTTGTACAATACTTCTATGTGGGGAGTTAACATGGCTTGGATAATAATTAGATTGTTCCTGATGTTTGCATCTATTACTTGCAATATTACAAACCTACTATGTGTAACCAGTAACCTTTGAAAGTGTATTTCACTTTGACTAGGAGATTTCTTAAGAGTAGTACCTATTAGTTGCAAATCACCTTGTAGTTGGTCAATGACTTTTTGATTCTACTTTTTGAATAAGTCTACATTATAGAGCTCTATATATAGAAAAAATATATTCTCTAACACATTTTTCATACTTTCCATTTTGGTTGCTAAGTCAACTTATCTAAGTGAAATTGCATTAGATATCTTTCTAATACCTTTGCATGAAACTTTCTTTTTGACCATTATAAGAGTTTAACATTAGAATCCATGTCTTCATTTTTTATCTTATCAACAATATTTACAAGTTTCTCAATTATAGGTTTGTCTTCATTTGACTCTAGGAGACTAAAAGAATCAAGAAATATGTATTTTATGTCAAGTAATACATGTTTTTTCTTGTGATCCCTTCTAAGCAATTATTGTCTTTTCTTTCTCTATAGAGATTCCTTTAGAATGCTCATCTCCTTAATAGTGATTGTGCTTAGATAAAACTTAGGCAATTCAATCAACTCATCTAAAATTACATCACCATATGATGTATCTTTAACACTCTTTGATGTACTTGGACTAGGCCTTGACATTTGAAAGGGTGTTGCATGTGTGTTGGACCTTTGAAGGGTTTCATAGTTGACAAGCGTGGTAGAAATTGGAAAAGCCATGAGAGTCTATATTACAAGTTACTCCTCAAGCTCAATAGTCACCTTCAACTCTTTAGTCTTTTCACCTTCCTTGTGAACTTCAGCCCATGATGGTGGAATAGGTACATGACTAGCTTCCTAACCCTTTTGTATTTTTGGTACAACTTTATCAATAATTACCAAAGTTGGTAAAACTAAACTTTGTAGGTTGGGCATAGATATACCTTTTAGTTGTGCTTCTACGTCTTTCATCTATATGTAAGCTATTAGCATAAAAAATGGTGTTTGTGATGTAACATTTGTTGTTCAAACTTTGCACTTTGATCCTTTTGAGGATCCTATGATTCCTTCTCTTTCACCTCTATGAATTGTTGGGGCACATTTTGTGTATCTTGTGCTTTGTCCATTGCAGATGTTAGTTTTTCTTTCTGTAACTCATCTATTGTCACTAATATAGGGTTGATGCATAACTTTGCTACAATAATGGATTCTATCAATATTTTATTCAAGTCTTCCTCAGTCAAAGGATTAATAGATTTTTTTTTAGTGTTAGGAACATCTTTGATGAGCACTAAGTTTTTTTGACTCACATGGTCTATATGGGGGACTAGCACTCAACACCTATACATTCTATACGTCTTGCTACTCTTCTTCAACTATTTCTTTAGTACCCTCCATAGTTGCTTCCTTGAGTAGGCTTTCCTTCTCTTTCTCACCCTCATCTTTCTCATCTTTCTTAGGCTCCTTTACCTCTTCATCTCCTTTCTCTTCTATGGCCTCGGTGGATAGACCATAAATGACCTTCCAAGGCAATGTGCTTTGAGTCACCACCTCTTTAACCTAGTTTTTCAAAATGTTGAAGGCTCTATACTTGGGGGAAAATCTTTCCTTATATTTATTCATGGCCTTAGCCATCATCTTCTTATCCAAAGTAGGCATTACTTGGGCTAATGTAGCCTCTATTATTTTCCTCTTAGTGGTCAAATTATATTGTCACTTTTACTCAACTTTATCATATATACTTTTGGTTTAATGAGTCGACAATCTCTAGAGGAGTACTCTTAAAAGTAGCCATCATATCATAAATGGAATCTTCAACTTTTTTTTAATCTATACTCCCTAGCTTATCAAAATCAACACATGTAAAAACAAATAAATCTACGTTGGTCTTAATGTTATCATACAAGTTGTCAATATCAAAGGAGGGATTGTAGCTTACCACCTCTAATTGACTTAAGTCATCAGACTATGCCTTCTCCTCATGTGTATCTTCCTATTGCTAAATCTTCCTCCTCAAATTCTTAGCAGCCACACTTGGCTTTGCTATGGTACTATGCCTATTTCCTTTTGGCTTTTACAATTGCTTAGCATGTGTAGTGGTTTCCCTTGTGCTTGACCTAGTTAGAGGTACAACTAGCTTCTCCTATGACTACTTCATAGTCTTCTTAGGTTTCTCCACTTATTGAGTATTTTCCTTTATCTTCTTTTTAACTTCTTGAGGTGCTTCCTCAACTTCTTCTTCCTTGGCACCTTATTCATCAACTTGATCATCTTCACCTAGAAAATATGTCAGTTTCAATGGTGCTTGGCCCCATTTTGCTTCTTTTTCTTCTTCTTCTTCATCCTCATTGATTTCTCCAAATCTCTTCTTAATTTTCTTCACAAGTTTGTTCTTTTTCCTTATCACTGAGGAAGTCTGCAAATTGATTGTGATCCATGGTTTTGCCTCCTTATAGTTTCCAAAGGATCTTTCATCCTTGTTAATATCTTTTGCAAGTGAAGTTGTTATTGTTGTAGAGGACTCATCAACATTTATCTCATAAGGTAAGGGTTTCAACAATCTAACCTTGAGTAAGGCTTCTTCCACATATGCGTAATCTGCATCCATTAGGAAACACACATCATTGTAATGTTGTTCCACTAGTGATACATGTATCCTCAACCTCTGTTTCATGGATTTATTTAAGTCCTCAAAGAAATTTGTCATCACTGACTCAAAGTTATCTCCTAACTTCTCTATGAGGTCTACAATTTTTTGGGTAACTGATCTAATATTCTTCCAAACAATCTTGCCAAAGGTGGTAAATGCATTTTGCATATAGAAGAATATGCAAACAACTAAAGAATCAAATTTGCATGATACACTTTTGGCTTTCCTTATGGCCTCCAGGTTTTATGATAACTATTGTAGTTGTTACTCAACAAGGTCATAGGAATGGTCTCTCTTCACTATCTTGTAACCCAAATCAATTTCAATAAATGAAACATTGTTTAGTTGGAGTGACTGGAATAACATATGGGCTATTACCCTGACTAGCAAGGCAACAATGGGATCTATTATAATGTCTATTGACATCCCTCTTTTCTACCAAACTGCACCTATATTTTTCTCGATCACTTCATTTGCATCACTCCTCATGCTGTTAGGTTTCTAAAGGGTAGGATAATCTGTAACCCTGTGCATCATCCTCTTGGATATTCTAATAGGTCCACCTTCCAACCAACTTTTATTAGATCATGAATCCTACTCAAGAATATCTCGATCCATTCAATTTTGATGACATGGAGGAAATCTAGGGGATGCTTGAACCATTTTCTTTCCAGTATCTTTTTCTCCTCCTCCAAAACACCATTATCACACAACTTTCTATAAATGTCCCTTATCTCCATGTCTCCAACTTCACCTACTTATCAACTAAATGTTGAAAATATCCTTTCCCTCTTTTCTAATAGTTGACGAAGAATTTCCTTCCATTTCTAACTTCCTAGGGTATCCAAAAACCAAACAATGTAACTTAACACTAGTTAAATACCTCTTGAATCCATAGGATGATGTTTAATAGCATTTGAATCTAGTTCAAATTATTCTTTCCAATTACCTTTGTGCTCTTCATGCTCTTCAACCTCTAGTAAATGCAAATGAGTCAAAAATTTACTATATACCCTTCAAATTTGACATTAATTGCTCAATGCATGTATAGATGTAAGCTTAGCCAATATAGGATTCTCAAATAACTCATATAACATAATATTTCTAGTATTCTTAGCTAACATATTAAGCTTGAATCACACTAACATATTTTCATCACTTGATTTACACTACAATTTTCAAATTTGCTTGACAATAACATAGGAAACATCATATATTATTGAATAACTCATGCTTATAACTTACTCATTGCATCTTAATTCATGCACATATATACTTTTCAAATATTATATGTTTATAACTGATGCATAATGAATTCTTTCAAATATTAGTCCTACACATACATTTTAATTGCCTAGTTGGGGGTGATGTGATCACCTGATCCATTGGCTAAAGTGACCTCATCTTAACTTGATGTGCTAATCTTCATTATTTTTCAATGTCTTGTTCATGTATAGCTTAACCTTTTCAACATCAACCTTTTCTTTAACCTTTTTGAATTCAAAACTCAATGGTGATGACCTTGTTGGACAGTTTCTGCAAACATGACTAGTCTTGAAACAACTAAAGCATGTAACCTCACTCAACCATCTATTGTAATTGCCTCTAATATGTGTTCTTATGAAATTTTCATAAACATTTCCATATTCTTAACAATAGTGACAACTATACCTTGTATTATAAATCCCAATTGTAAGAGTTTCCATTATGATTTACCTTTGCTTGCTTGTCTGGTGACCATTTTGGCTTGGATCTGCACTTGTATGCTTTGTTTCCATACTTTTAACAATTGTAATAGTATCCTTCAAATCTTTGAGTTTTCATGATCTTGGTCTTGTATTCATGTGCTTGATGTCCTTATTTTTTGTAGTTGTAGTAGTATCCTCTATATTTTTTCTTAGGGCTTTGGTTGATAGTTTTGCTCCTGCAGACATTAGCTTTTTTGCTCCTTTGTTCACTACTTCTAGATGATTCTTCTTCTTCAGTAGTAGTGTATCCCAATCCTATAGTATCATTATTAGGTCTTGGTAATTCAATCAATTTCTCAAAATAATTTAAGGCTTTACTTGGCTTATTAAGATTTTCTCTCTCTTCCCTCAACTCATTCTATAGTAGGTCATTCTGTGACTTAGTCAAGTTTGTGATTCAATATCCCTTCCATTCAATCTATGGTTTTCAAGAATCAACTAATTTATTGTATCCAATTGCATGTTGGAAAGCTTTTACACATCTAATGTGTTCTCTTCAAGTCTATTAGTCAGTATCCTCTTGTCTTTTTCAATCATGACTTTGTCATCCTCAGATTTATTTTTCCTTTTAGTGATCTCACAAAGAAATATTTATTGTACTTCTTGTTATCTTTTGATATTTCCAACTTCTTCATTTAGGGCCCCATTCTTTTGCATCAAATCTGTAACTACTACATCAAACTCTTTAGAGTTTCTAGTTGCAAATAATCTAGTAGTTTCTATATCGTTATATTGTGTCATTTTTTTGCATGGCTAATTCTCTCCTTTACTTCATTGATTGTTGTAGTGCATCTCTTGCTTCATTCAACTAATGTAGGACAAGTTGTATTTCAATATTCTAGTTATCAATGTTATTTTCCAATAAGTAGACTTCCATCTTCTAGATCTTTCCTCTCAAGTTGTCAAGCTTTCCTTCAAGAGAACCAATGATGTAATACCAATTATTAGAATTAACAATGTTAAAGTAAATCCTAAGAGGGAGGGGGGGTAAATTCTTGATACGAACATAACATAAAATTTGGATGAGTAGGAAGAGAAGCAAAAATAAATCAAGAATAGAAAAATGTTGAGGTCTAGAAGGATGATAAAGGTTATGATTAATCATCTTAATCTCATCATCATAAAACAAACTTATTATATTGATGAATATGAGAAGAAATATCTTGCATTGAAGTCAATTAAGGTAAACCAAGTATCACTTAAAATTTATTGGACATAGGAATGATAACAAAGGTACTATTCACCACTTTACCTCAAAGCTCAATATGAAAAGAGATGGAACCTTGTAGAGGATAAAAGAAACCATTACAAGTCTGAATCCAAGTATCAATCAAGTTATAAAAATCATATTTTTTCCTCTTATTATAATTACAAGTTTGAATCTAAGTATCAATTCAGTTATAAAAATCATAATGTTTCCTCTTATTATAAATATTTTCCTTAGTAAGGATATTAACCATAGAAATAAGATCAACAAGACACTTAAATGAAGGATATTTAGCAATCCAAGTAGCAATATAGAGAGAGGAGCACCCAAAGCATTACAATTATCAACACCAGTGAATGAAATAGTATAGGCTCTAGTATGCTTATAGTTTGGTTTGGGTTTAGGTTCATCATTATATGTAGAGGGAATGTCTTTCTTAGCTAGAGGTGGAGGTTTCATTACACATTCCACAACATCAATAGTATTATCATTCTCTCATTGTAAGGTATTATAGGCAAAATTCACTTCAAAAGGAGCATAAGTAGAAGGATGTGTTGATATATAAGCCCATCTTGTCGATTAGTGTTCAAACGCTTAGTCATTTACTAGGAAAGATTACAAGGTCATTACTGTGACAAAGTTATCTAGTAAAGGTTGAGCATATAATGATTAAATTGAGTAGAATAGTTATTGTTGAGTAATCAATAGTGACCAAGAAATATAGTTGAGACTAAGCATATTGGTAGGTTATCAAGTGCTAAGAAAATAGGTATATAGAAGTCGAGTAATAGCATGAAGTTTTATACATGATCAAGCATTAGACCATTAAAGTGTCGAGTAGTTCAATTTTGATATATAAGCTTGTAATAGCAGAAACACATATGTAAACCATTTTGGTCAAATTTTATATTATATTTAATATTTGTAGAGTGAGATAAGGAGTTGATCACACCTCATTATATAAGGTAATGATTCCAATAAGTGAAATTCAACCAATTAGAAAATGGGATAGAAATAGAAAAAGATGATGAAGTGTATGTTGCCAATCAAGATCAAGAACCTTCACATGACATCTATTTAAGGAGGATTCTAATCCTAGAATTTGTATGTTGAAGTCTGTAGGAATATATGCACATGTGAAGGAGAAAAGATGAAGTTTCAAAGATAGATCAAATAGAGAAGCAATCAAAGCAGTGAAGGACTGGACATAGTTATCAAATTAGGAGATCAGATTAGAGGTATAGCAAAGAGGAGACCCAAAATTCAGCTTGTAGAGAAAACCAAGGGTCATGTACTAAATCATTTATTATTAATTGAGATAGGATAAATCTCTTAACATAGTGGTCTTACCAGATCTATGTAAACCTTCTAATAGAGTCTTTACTTCATTATGAGTGTAAAATGCTTTAACAAGGTGATACCTAATAGTCTCTTAAGATTTTAATAGGGAAGACCCCTCATAGGATAGATCATATCTTATGATCAAACATTGTAAGCCTAATAGGTTAACTTTATTGTTGCAACAAAAAGATTTGTGGGTTTAATCCCCATCCCAGTTTTACCTTCATCTTGAAGTGTTTCTGGGTAACCAAATCATTGTTTTATGTGTTGAACATATAATGGATGTGATATATTTCATTTCTATTTCAAAATTATAGTTTTAATGGTTGATCTAATATATGAGATGAATTATGTATGAATCTATGAAATTGGCTTTGAAGTCAAAATTTTAAGATCTTGATTCACCCTCCCCTCCCCTTCTTAGTGTCTTGTTTCTAACATACTTATTCCAAAATTTGGTATTATAGGGTAGTTCTCTTGTCAAGAAGCCTAATAACTTGAGAGGATCAGATCATGGAGATAAAAGTGTATAAGATGAGAAAATTAGAGAGAAACAAAAGATTGAAATGTAGATCATGTTGCAACAATTAGAAGTAGCAAAAGATGAGTTAATGAAATCTCTAAAGAGAAGAAGGGTGATAGCTATATAGATAAATGACAGTCAATACACAAAAGGAATAATGGATAGTGGAAAGACTAGTAACAATGATGAAGTATTAAAATAATTGCAAGAGAGTAAGAGTGCCCTAGTAAAATAAGAAAAAGATCTCAAGACAGAACATCAAATTCAATCAATTACACTATGTGAAGAAATAAAAATAAAATAAGAAAGCAATGGAAGATAAGCTCATGGATGAAGAAAATAAAAGACAGATGATTATTAGTCTTGAAGAAATATCATTTGAAGTATAGAAGCTTACAAATAATCAACTGGATATGATAAATCAACTAGTAATTGCAAATTAGGAAGCATATAGAAATGATTTAGAGATCACAAATCTAAGGCTATAGAATGATCAATTGAAAAGCGAGTGAAGGCATGAAAAGGAACTCATGGAGAGATTGAACAAAGAAAATGAAGCAATCAAACACTTTGAAGAAATGTTGAAGTCAACCAAAACAAAAGACACCTCTAGACTTGGATACAAAAAACAATCTTCATCTACTGAAGAAGTAGAATCATCCAAAAGTGGGAAATAAAAAATCCAAAGGTAAACCTAAATTTTATCACTTGGGAAAAATTGACACACATGCAATATTTGTAGAAGCAAAAATGGTAAGAAAATCCCTAAACCTAAACCAAGTGGTAATTGTTTTGATTGCAATAAAGAAGGACATCAAGCACAAGAATTTAGATCAAAGAGTAATGATTCAACTAGAAAGGTATCTAAATTCCAAGGTCATCACTACAACTGTCAAATTTATGGACATAGAGCTGATGAGTGTAGACTTAAGAAAAAGTCAAACTAGTTACTTGAAAAACAAAATCATATAGAAAGGAAAAACAATTCCTATAATTGCGATTATAATACATGGTACAATTGTCACTATTGTGGATAATATGGACACATTCCAAAGAATTGCATCACAACACATTTCAAAGGAAATTAGGAGAAATGGTTAAATGGAGAGATAATATGTTTCAGTTGTCTCAAAGTTGGACACATAAGTAAAAATTGAAAACTAGAAAACTAGCACCCGCACCGAGTAATGGAAGTGACAAACCTAAAGGAAAGGAAACATGGATAGAGATAGTAAGAGCTAGAAGTAGTAGAGAATATAATATTGTGATCAATCAATTTGGTGGATTAGGTGATCACACAACTCAATAAAACAAGAAGTTATGTAGGAACTACATACTCAATGTTATATTGTCCATCAATTCCTAGCATAGAAGTGATAAAATTCCATATCTGTATGAATAAAGATGCATTAAGAATTGTTAGAAATAGAAAATTAGAAAGTATTGAGCATTAGTGGTTACTTCTATATTGAGAAAGCTTTGTAGTATAGACCTAGTGTTCAAGGAAGATAACATACTAGCCGAATGAATTGTTTATGGTTGAGTGAGTAACCTTGACCAAGTTGAAATGGAGACCGAATTAGCTGTCATACACCAACTAAGTATGAAGACATTAATTATAAAATAAAAATAAAAATTAAAGATATTTATCAAATCTAAACATTCATTTTTACTCACCAACCAATCAAAGAGCTTACGAGAAGATTTCAAGGTGATTGAAGACATTTTAGCAACCAGAGAAAAAGAATCACAATAGATAATCATCAAATTTGTTGAACAAAGTAAGTACCACTCTCAATGCTGAGTTAAATATTTATTGATGATATTTATAAGAAGAAAATTTAAAACCCTAGTATAAAACGACATTTTGAAGTGAAATGATGAAGGATAGCAGTGCACAAATCATAAGGAATTATCAAATTCCTCCACCAAACTTCAAAAATCTAGTCAACATCAAAAGCATTATTGATGATATTGGAGCTATGTTACCAATTCCTCCTAGAGTCTTAACTCTTTAAGAAATAAGATCATGTTATCAATGTAAGATAGGAGAATCATAGATTTTTGAAATTAGAGTAGCGTATGAAAAGTTATGTGTTGATGGAATCCTAAAAGAAGAATATAAGATCATTCCATAGAAAGGGCTTAACCATGCCATAGGATTTCTAAAAGTTTTTAAAGTTGAATTGATAAATATTGTGCTTAGCCATGTTCATGATATGAAAATTTTTTTAGAAGGTGTTTTGATCGAGATCAACAAGGGAATCATTCGTAGGGTAATTCAACACCCTACCTTGGATCGACAAAAGAGCATAAGGAGTGGAACAAAGAATGAAATTGAAAACTTGAGCAAGGAAAAGTGGAATAGTCATGGAATGTCAATTGATGGAATTGAGGACCCATTAATTGAATTTTTTGTTTGTGTGATTACACATGAATTATATCAATCTAGAAAACTAAATAGCATACCTTGTGTAGTAGTAGTTTTGAGCTACAAACTTGTGAGGAAGGATCATTCATATGATCTTGTCAAGCTACAACTTCACCTACTTACAAACAAATTAGAGGCAGTGAGAAAAAAAAAGAAAACACCTCTTGTAAGTTTGGATCCCTGTTAGTTTGTATATTTTTCTATGTACAAAATTATTTTCCTACCATTTGAACAGTTGCATGGGATAAGAATAAAATTGTTATGGACTAGCTAAGTAATTTAATAATTAGATTGGGAGAAAATTTTAAAGAAATAATGGACAACCACTTTGAAAAATTCAAAGTTAAGATGAAATATAGAATGAGAATTCCAAAGTCAATTGTGGACATATACTCTAATGAAGTATGTTTCATTGTAGATACAAATTTTGTGTATGCACAGGAAATGTTATTGAGAGTAGCATGTCTAAGGCTAATGTCCTATGAAGTAAATGTAGATGAGGTAATTGAAAAAGTTACTTCACTTTTACCAAAAGATATAGATGTGAGTGTTGAGAAATTTGGCACATATGAGACTATAATTGCCAAGCTAACTATTGAATCTAGCACACCCAAAGTAGGGAAGCAAAGAAAAAGATAATTTTATGAGGCTAGAAATAAGGATCAAGGAGAAGGATTAGGAAAACCTATAGAGGCTGAGGAAGACAAAGGATAACAAATATTTGTTGTGAATCCAAAGGCCACCAAACATATAAAGGTTGTTGTGATAGAACCTAACGTAAAGGTCAAAATCAAGAAGGACATCCAAGAAATGGTGACACCTCAAAGGCCAAAGGGAAAAGTGAACATCATTAGAAAAAGGTCAGCATAGCCCCCTAATGAGCTATTAATAGTTAGTTCATCAAAGAAGAGGAAATTAGCTAAAGAACAAGAAAAGTTGAAGAGAAAACTGATCATTTCACAAGAGGGGAAAGAAGATGATGAAAAGACTAAGTTTGATGAAACTAGCAAACTTAAAAGAGTGAATAAATTCCCTCCAATGTTCTGGATCAAGTATGTGCAAACTTTATAGAGTCAGAAAGTATTTTGGGATTCAAAGACATTTAGTATGATTCTTTGAGTAATGATGATCAAGTTAAAATTTATGACACAATGATTGACATGATGATCAAGTTTAGGTGCCCACCCCTAGAATTACGAACTAGATTTCTAGTGGGATTACATAAAAGAATGAATGTTAAGTGGAAATGGGAATTATCCACTAAGAAGAAAATAAGAGAGACAAAATTGGCATAGTCTATGCCATATTTAGGGAAGAACCACATGTTTATAGCCCTTAAAGATTTTTGAAGAAGTTTATGCCAAGAGACAGGGCATATATCATTTTGAAAAATAAAGCTCATGAAGCTGAGCAAGATAGTATTCAGATGTGGAAAGAAGAATTTGGATTGGTTACTCCATTTTTAGAAGTGAGGGAAGGAAAATATGCTATTGAATTTGAAGATGAATACAAAAAAGAAACGGCCAAGCATACAAAGGAGATTCAGTAACTTGTCAGCAGTTTTGAGCAAAAAGAGACTATCACAATTGAAGATGGCATTGACACCCTTCCACCCAATCTGAATATACTGATAGAAGAGGAAATTCAAGTCTTAATGAAAGATTGAAGAAAACAATTTATTAACCCAATTTTTTTATAGATAGTTGAATATCCAAAGCTTGAAGTTAAGAAGAATAATGATGTTAATGTCACATCAGTTACAGAGGATACAAGTGTCGAGCACCTTGCTAAAGCTTTAATTGTATATACACCATTAAATTTTATGCTAATTTTGACCAAGGAGGAAAAATTTGATAAATAATTATGCACTAAATTGGCAGAGGATGAAGTAAAACATAACAAGAAAGAGGCTACTCAAGCTCTTATTCAATTACTAAGTGCAAAGGCTACAGAACCTACAAATGTGACACCTATGCAATAGGTGATTTCTACACAAAGTAAAGTAGAAAAAGGTTTAGATCAAGTAAAAATTGGAAAAAATACAATTATCACTACCAACTGATACACCCTCACAATTTGAGGATGTGACTTATGTAGGTGACGAAGATGATGAGTTAGTGAACCTTGATGAGGCAATTGCATTACCTAAGTATGATGTAAATAATCATACACTAGAGAGGATGCAAGAGTTGAAAATCTTGTTGAGCCATAAGGAAAGACAAGAATAGATGAGAAGAGAGAAGAAGAGAATATAGGTACTAGACATACTGTCAAAGATACTTTTATAGATGCATTTGGGATCACATATATGAATAATTTGCGTACAATTTTTGATCAAGTGGTATATTTTGCTTATAAGATTTAGACATATGACATAGAGACTAATGAAAATTTATTAGTCTGGGAGAAGAATGGAGCATAAAGTGTTATAGAAAGTCTGATAGGAACTTGAACATAAACAAGTTGATATTTCTACATCTATCATATAATTGGAAGCAATTTTGAAAACCATTTATTCTTTATATTTGAAATTGTGTGATGTAGATTTATTTATAGTAGATACTACAAAATCATTAGAGATATTTCATGCTAACATTAGAGAACATGTTATCACATTGGAGAAGAATGAAAGTTCAAGCTCACCATCTTATAGTGAACTGGCATTCAGTCAAAAGAGCTTAGCCAAGATCACATCTAGAGATATAGAGATCAAGTACAAGTTGACATTGATTCAACTTTAGTTATTTCCACATATAGAGATCATTTAGAGGATAGTCTTTGTTGTCAAAGACATTTTGAAGAAAGAGATAATTTTTTTACATATTGGAAGTTTCATTGATTGAACTACTAAGCTAGAGATTCAGTTTCAAATTGTAGAACAAGTACATGAAAGATGGAATAAAGGCTATGCTAATATTATGGCAAGTCATCAATAATTATTTGATAAATATCAGTTAGCCCCTGTAGCCCCAAGTTCCATTAGTGACAAAAACAAGGGGGATATGAAAGAATAAAAGGGGATATGGAAGAATAAATAGGAGATATTGGAAGAATAAATATGAGATATGGAGAAGCAATGTGTAGATCAAAGAGGGTCTTATTATGGTCTCTGGGGGGGTACTCATTTTTGACAAAAATGATTATTTTATTCAGGAAAAAGTGTTTTTTTCACTAATGTCAAAGGGGGGGATTTTTAATCTCTAACCCTATGTTGTCGATTAGTTTCCAAAGACTTAGTCATTTATTAGGAATTATTACAAGATCATTATTACAAGTGAATTATCTAGTAAAGGTCAAGCATACAATGCTTATACCAAGTAGGATAGTATTTGTTGAGTATGTAGTAGCGTTTGAGCAATATAGTTGAGATTGAGCATATTGACAGGTTATCAAGTGTTAAGAAAATAGGTATATAGAAGTTGAGCAATAGCATGAAGGTTTATACATGACTAAGCATCAGAGAATTCAAGTGTTGAGTAGTTCAATTTTCATATATAAGTTTGTAATGGTACAAACAAATATGTAAACAATTTCGGTTGAGTTTTCTATTATATTTAATATATGTAGAGCCAGATATGGAATTGATCACATCTCATTATAGAAGGTAATGATCCCAAGCTATGCAATGCAACCAATCATAAAATGGAATAGAAATAAAAAAAAGATGATGAAGTTTAAGTCATTGATCAAGATCTAGAACCTTCACAAAACACGTATTTAAGGAGGATTGTAACCCTAGAATCAATGTGTTGAAATGTGTAGGAGTGTATGTGCATGTAAAGGAGAAAAGACAAAGTTTCAAAGATAGATCAAATAGAGAAGAAATTAGAGTAGTGAAGGATTGAATAGATTTATCAAATTAGGAGATCATATCAGAGGTATAGCAAAGAGGAGACCAAAAATCAGCTTGTAGAGAAAATTGAGAGTCGGGTACTAAGTTAGTTATTGTTAATTGAGATAGGGAAAATCTCTTAACAAATCTATGTAAGCCTCCTAACAGAGTCCTTACTTCATTGAGAGTGTAAAATGATTTAACAAGGTGAGACCTAATAGTCTCTTAATCTTTGAACATGGCACACCCCTCACAAGGTACATCATATATTATGATCGGACATTGTAACCCCAATAGATTAACTTTATTGTTGCAATAGTGAAGGTTTGTGGGTTTCATCCCCACGCCAATTTTACCTTAATCTTGAAATGTTTCTGGGTTACCAAATCATTATGATATGTGTTGAACTCTTTATGCATGTGACATATTTCATTTATGTTTTAGCATTATAGTTTTAATGGTTGATCTAATATATGAAGATAGAACATGAAATTCAATTAGTTACACTATGTGAAGCAATCAAACAAAAAAAGAAAGCAATGGAATATAAGCTCATGGATGAAGAAGACAAAATATAGATGGTTAGTAGACTTGAAGAAATATCAATTGAAGTACAAAAGCTTACAAATATTTAGCTAGATATGATAAATCAATTAGTAATTACAAATTAGGAAGCATATAGAAAATATTTGGAGATCATAAATCTAAGGCTACAAAATAATCAATTGAAAAGTGAGTTAAGCTCTGAAACTCATGGAGAGATTTAACAAACCAAATGAAGCAATCAAGCACTTTGAAGAAATGTTGAAGTCAACCAAAACAAAAGACTCCTGTAGACTTGGATACAACAAGAAATATTCATCTACAGAAGAAGGAGAATCATCCAAAAGTGGAGAACAAAGGAATGAAAAATTCAAGGGTAAACCTACATGTTATCACTATGGGAAAATTGGACACATCCAATATTTGTAGAAGAAAAAATAATAAGCAAATTCCTAAACCTAAACAAGGTGGTAATTATTTTGATTGCAAGAAAGAAGGACATCAAGAACATGAATGTAGATCAAAGAATAATGATTCAACTAGAAAGGTATCTAAATTTTAAGTTCATTTCTACAACTATTAAAAGTATGGACATAAAGCTCATGAGTGGAGACTAAAGAAAAAGTCAAACTAGTTACCTAAAAAACAAACTTGTATAGCAAGGAAAGGAAATTCCTACAATTGGGATTACAATACATGGTACAGTTGTCACTATTATGGAAAATATGGACACATTCTAGAGAATTTCATTATAACACATTTCAAAGAAAATTACAAGAAATGGTTAAATGGATAGGTAGTATGTTTCAGTTGTCTCAAAGTTGGAAACATCTATAAAAACTAAAAAACTAAAACATCAACACAAGCACCAAGTAATGGAAGTGACAAACCTAAAGGAAAGATAATATGGATAGAGATAGTAAGAGTTGTAAGTAGTAGAGAAGATGAAATTGTGATCACCCAATCTGATGAATTGAGTGATCACACATCTCACTAAACAAGAAGGTATTAGGAATTGTTAGAAATAGAAAATTAGAAAGTATCGAGCATCATTGGTACATTCTATATTGATTGAGCTTTGTAGTATAGACCCAGTGATCATGGAAGATAGCATACTAACTAAATGAACTTTTTATGGCCAAGTGAGTAACCTTGATGAAACTAAAATGGAGACCAAGCTAGATGTCATACACCAACTAAGTACAAAGACATTAATTACAGAACTAAAATTAAATATTAAAGGTATTTATCAAATTTAAACATTCATTTTTACTCACCAAGTGATCAAAGAGCTTAGGAAAAGATTTCGAGGTGATCAAAGACATTTTAGCAACCAGAGAAATTTAATCACAATAGGTTATCATCAAATTTGTTACCACTCTCACTGCCAAGTTAAATATTTAGTGATGATATTTGCAAAAGTTTTGTTTAAAACCCTAGTACAAAATGGCATTTGGAAGTGAAATCATGCAGGATAGCAGTACAAAAATCAAAAGGAATTCTGAAATTCCTCCAACAAACTTTAGAAATTTAGTGAACATTGAAACAAATATTGATGATATTGGATCTATATCACCAATTCTAGCTAGATTCTTGAATTTTCAAGACATAAGAATGTGTTATCAATATAAGATAGGAGAAAATAGAAATTTTGAAATTAGAATAGATTATGAGAAGTTATGTGTTGATGGAATCCTAAAAGAAGAATATAAGATTTTTGTTGACAAAGGGCTTACCGATGCCCTAGGATTTCCAAAAGTTTTTAAAGTCAAATAGATAAATATTGTGCTTAGCCATGTTCATGATACAAAAATTTGGTTAGAAGGTGTGTCGATCAAGATCAACAAGGGAATCATTCACACAATAATTAGACACCCTACCTTGAATCGACCAAATAGCATAAGGAATGGAACAAAGAATGAAATTAAAAGCCTAGGCAGGGAAAAGTGGAATGTTTTGGAATTGCAAGTGGAAATAAAGTAAACTTCTGAGGGGAGTGAGGGGAGGGGGGGGGGGGGGCGCGCAAGGGGGGAGGGTGAATCAGGGGTTTAAACTTGAACCCATAAAACTTTCACCATTCATACCTCACATGCATTAATATACTAAAATATCATGTAAAGCATATGCATCAATCATGTAAACATGTAATCAAACACACACATAATACCAGATATGATTAACCAGAAACCCTCCAAGTGAGAAGGTAAAATTGGGGAGGGATGACACCAAAAAATCTTCACTTTTACAAAAATAAAGTGTATTCAATTAAGGTTACATTGGTTTGACCATGAATCATGATCTACCTTGTGTAAGGCCTACCCTATTAAAGGTTTATAAAGATTGTTAAGCCCCACCTTGTTAGAGTATTTCAACACCGTGTTATAAGTGTACCTAGTTAGAGGAATTCAATTACAATTAAGCACCCTTTTAAAGGATTTTATATAGCCTATTAGGACTACTCTGTTAAGAGATTTAATTCAAATCACCTGTTAAAATGTCTCAGCATAGATCCTATGGTTAGCACTCGCTTGCCTAATAATAGATCACCTCTACACAATCTCTGATTGATCCTTTATGATCTGATGTATCAATGTTGTATCCTTCTTTATCCTCTATTCTTCTCTAACTAATTCTACAACTCACTCTTACTTATAAGTCACGTTGAATGCTTTGCAATCTTTCTTGTTTGCTCTTCCAATTCGATCATTTGCCCCTTGTTTACTATTTGCTCATTGTTAAGAGTTCAGGGCTTCATCCTCCTTAAGAAGACTCTGGTGGCTTAGGGTTGGGTATGAATCTATGGCTAAGATTCATCCATTTTACCACTTAAACCTTCCCATTTTCTGATTGGTTACATGTGATTACATAGGGAGTTCATTTATAGATTCATCCTTATCTCCAAAAAATCAAAATCTATCCTTAAGTCAGCTCAGAAATGGTTTACATAGTTGTTTGTGCCATTACAAATAAATATGTCCAAACTATGTCACTTAGCATATGAAGTCTATGATGATCATCATACATTGTATTTCTACTTCTGACTCGGCACCTAAATTGCTCGACATCTTTTTTTTACTTGGCATTTGAATCACTCGACATGGTCTATCTACTCGGCACTAAAGTAACTTGATACATGAGTGATTTGACACTCATTACAACTCGGCATGGTCTAACATTTATATGTTTTTCTCGACATGTATTACTAGTTTAGCATAAACTAATTAAATGGTTTAAGTGTGTTGGCACTCACTTGTCAAAACCAATCTAAGATCAATAGAATGGTCATAGAATGTCAATTGATGGAATTGAGGACCCATTAATTGAATTTTTTATTTGTGTGATTGCACATTAATTCTATCAATCTAGCAAACCAAATAGTGTACCCTATGCAGCAATAGATTTGGGCTACAAAATTGTAAAGAAGGATCATTCATATGATCTTTCCAAGTGACAACTTCACAAACTTACAAAAAACTTAGAGGCGGTGAGAAAAGAAAAGAACCCCTCATGTAAGTTAGAATCCTTGTTAGTTTGTATATTTTTCAATGTACAAAATTATTTCCCCACCATTGAAATAGTTACATGGGATAGGAATAGAACTACTATGGAGTAGCTAAGCGATTTAATAAGTAGCATGGGAGGAAATTTTGAAGAAATAATGGACAACTACTTTGCAAAATTGAAAGTTAAGATAAGAAATAGAATTAGAATTCTAAATTTAGTTATGGATAGATACTATGATGGAGTATGTTTCATTGTAGATATAGATTTTGTGTATGCATAGGAAGTGTTACCAAGGGTAGCATGGCTAAGGCCAATGCCCTATGATACAAATGTAGATGAGGTAATTGTAGCAGTTGCTACACCCTTACTAGAAGATATAGATGCAAACTTGCTAAGAAATTTGGCACATATGAGACTAGAATTTCTAAGCTGACTACTAAATCTAGTACACCCAAAGAAGGGAAGCAAAGAAAAAGAAAAGTTTATGAGGCTGGAAATAAGGAACAAGGAGATGGATCAGGAAAACCTATAGAGGCTAAGGAAGGAAAAGGAAAATACTTTTTTTTTGTGAAGCCAAAGGCCACCAAATAGAAAAAGGTTGTTGTGGGTATGTGTACGATCATGGTTCGCCAAAAAGTGGCAATTTAAAAAATCTATAGCTCTAAAATATCTTAAACCATTTCAAAATCTATTCCAACTTTTTTCCCACCCACCCTGCTACTAAATGAATATTGTTAATATCTTTATAAGGTCTATTATACCTTTTGATACCAAACCTATATGGTCAACTTTAAAAACATCCTAAAAATGTGCTTTTGGCCTGTTTTTATGTGATTTTTACTTCAAACATGTAGCTGACGACTTTTTTTCCACCAAAACTTGATGAAATGAAAAGGGTTTCTTAAGAATGTTTTTATCATTCCATAAATGTAAGATTTGTCAAATTATGAGTTTAGTAAGTAGTTATTACTTATTTTCTAGTGGAGTTATGTATAAAGTGCTGACTGACACACTACTTGAAAAACAACTATAACTTTCAAATGGTACAACATTTTTAAATCCAAAAGATGCATCACATTCTATGTTTCTTCTACTATAAGGAAAAAAAATGAAAATTTGAATTTTGCAAAGTTTTGAATTAGTTAAGGTGGTCAAACATGAGAGGTTTTTATTACAAAAATACTAAGGTCAAAAATTTATTATTTATTATTTATTTGGAGTAAAAATACCCATAAATATGTGTCACATCAAGGCATGAGTCTACTACTTATATCTAGAATATTATTTAAAAATTTATCATTTGGTTTTGATTAAGGTGGTCAAACATACATCTAGTTCTCATTTTTGTTCTAAAATTTTTGTAATATTGCACTAAAATTCAAAATTTTCATGAATCGATTCTATTTTTTTAGATAAGTCCTAGTAGTTTAGAAGATACATTCAATTTTCTAGAGATTCTTTTCTCTCAACTTTTTGGTATAAAGTGAATAACAAGTATAAAATTGCACGTCAAGCTGACATAACCCTAATTTTCTAATTGTTTTATTGCCACTGAAGAGCATAGTTTGGTTGACCATGATCCTGTACATACCCTTGTCATAGAACCTAATGTAAAGGTCAACCTTAAGAAGGGCATGAAAGAAATGGTGACACCTTAGAGGCCAAAGGAAAAGTTGATCATTACTAGAAAAGGGTTAGCACATCTTGCTACTTAGTTATTAATAGTTAGTCCATCAAAGAAGAGGAAACTAGTTGAAGAACATGCAAAGTTGAAGAGAAAATTAATCATTGCACAAGAGGAGGAGGAAGATGATGAAAAGACCTAGTCTGATGAAACTAGCAAACTTCAAATAGTAAATAGATTCCCTCCATTGACCGTAGATCAAGTATGTGCAAAATTGATAGCATTAAAAAGTATTTTGGGATTAAAAGACATTCAATATGATTCTTTGAGTAATGATGATCAAGTTAAGCTTTAATGTGCAATGATTGGTCCAACATGATGATCAAGTTTAGGCATGCACCCCTAGAATTTAGAACTAGATTTCTAGACAGATTATACAAAAGAGTGGATGTTAAGTGGAAATGGGCATTATCCACTAATAAGAAAATAAGAGAGACAAAATTGGCATAGGCTATTCCATATTTAGGGAAGAATCACATGTCTATAGCCCTTAAAGATTTTTCAAGGAGTGTATTCCAATAGACTAGCTCATGAAGTTAAGCAAGATAGTATTTAGATGTGGAAAGAAGAATTTAGATTTCTTTTTCCATTTTTAGAAGTGAGGGAAGGCCAATATTCTATTGAATTTGAAGATGAATACAAACTAGAAATGGCCAAGCATACTGAGGATATTAAGTAACTTTTAAGTAGTTGTGAACATAAAGAGACTATTATAATTGAAGATGACATTGACACCCCTCCACCTAATCTAAATATGTATTGATAGAAGAGGAAATTCAAAGTTTAATGAAAGATTCAAGAAATTTTTTTACTAACCCAATTTTTTTATAGATAGTTGAATATCCAAAGCTTGAAGTTAAGAAGACTAATGATGTTAATGTCACATCAGTTATAGAGGATACAAGTTTCAAACAACTTGGTAAAGCTTTAATTATAGATACACCATTAAATTGTATGGAAATTTTGATAAAGATTCATGCACTAAATTAGTAGAGGATGAAGTAAAACATAAAAAGGAAGAGGCTACTCGAGCTCTTATTCAATTTCTACGTGAAAAGGCTACAAAACCTACAAATGTGACACCTATGCAATAGGTGATTTCTACACAAGTGAAAAAAAAGAAAGCTGAGATCGAGTGAAATGCAAAAACATTTAAAATTATCACTACCAAGTGATACACCCTCACAATTTGAGGATGTGACTCATGTAGGTGAGGAAGATGATGAGTTAGTGAAACTTGATGAAGAAATTACATTACCTAAGTATGATGTGAATAATCTTACACTAGAGTAGATGCAAGAGTTGAAAATCTTGTTGAGCCATAAGGAAAAACAAGAATAATTGAGAAGAGACAGCAAGAGAAGATAAGTACTAAATAATGTCAAACATGTTTTTTCAGATGCATTTGGGATCACATATGTGAACAATCAACATATAGTTTTGGATCAAGTATTATATTTAGTTGATAAGATTCAAAAATATGACATAGAGACTAATAGAAAGTTATTAGTCTAGGAGAAGAATGGAGCATAAAGTGTTACAAAAAGTCTCATAGGAATTTGTCAATACACAAGATAATCTCTCTACATCTATCACACAACTAGAAGTAATTTTGAAAACAATTAATTCTTTATATTTGAAATTGTGTGGTATAAATTTCTTTATAGAACATACTATAGGATAAATAGAGCTATTGCATGTTGACATTAGAGAAAATGTTATCACATTAGGAAAGAATGCAAGTTCAAGCTCATCCTCTTATAGTGAACTGACATTCAATCAGAAGAGCTTAGCCAAGATCATAGCTAGAGATACAAAGATCAGGTACAATTTGACATTGATTCAACTTTAGTTATTTCCATGTTTAAGGATGATTCAAAATGTAGTTTTTCTTGCAAAGGACATTTTGAAGAAACAGACAATTTTTTCACATATTCTAGGATTAATTGATATAACTACCAAGCTAGAGATTTAGTTTCAAATTGTGGAACAAGTATAGGAAAGATGGAATAAAGGCTATGCCAATATTATGGAAAGTCATCAACAATTCTTTGATAAATATTAGTTAGCCCTTGTAGCCCCCCAAGTCCTACCAGCAACAAAAATAAGGGGGATATGAAAAATAAAAGGTGATATGGAAGAATAAATAGTGAATATTGGAAGAATAACTATGGGATATGGAAAAGCAAGGTGCAGATAAAGAGGGCCTTTTATGGTCACTAGAGGAGTACTCATTTTTTATAGAAATGATTATTCTACTCATAAGAAAGTGCATTTTTTTACTAATGTCAAAGTGGGAGATTTTTGATCTCTAAGCCTATGTTGTTGATTATTTTCCAAACAATAGTCATTTACTAGGAAAGATTACAAGATCATCACTGCAAGAGAGTTATCTACTAAAGGCCGAGCCTACAATTCTTATACCAAGTAGGATAGTGATTGTCGAGTATTCAGTAGTGACCAAGCAATATAGTTGAGACTACGCATATTGACAAGTTATCAAGTGTTGAGAAAATAGGTATATAGAAGCCAAGTAACAACATGAAGGTTTATCCATCATTTAGCATCAAAGAATTCAAGTGTCGAGTAGTTCAATTTTGATATATAAGTTTGCAATGGCACAAACATATATGTAAACCAATTTGGCCAACATTTCTATTATAATTAATAGTTTTAGACCATATAAGAAGTTGATCATGTGTCACTACAAAAGCTAATGATCCCAAGACGTGCAATTTATCCAATCAAAAAATGGAATAGAAACAAAAAAAGATGATTAATTTTAAGACATCGATCAAGATATAGAACCTTCATAGAACATATATTTAAGAAGATTTCTAACCCTAGAATCAGTGTGTTGAAATGCATAGGAATTTATGTGCATGTGAAGGAGTAAAGACAAAGTTTCAAAGGTAGATCAAACAAAGAAGCAATCAGAGTAGTGAAGGACTAAATAGATTTATTAGAATAGGTTATGTATGTAATTAATTATTGTAGAGAAATTTAAAGGTTAGGTAGTGAATCAGTTATTGTTGATCGAAATAGGGGAAATATCTTAACAGAGTGGTCTTAACATGTCTATGTAAACCTCCTAATAGAGTTCTTACTACATTATGTGTGTAAAATTATTTAACAAGGTTAGACCTAATAGTCTCTTAATATTTTAATAGGGCTGACCTCTCATAGGGTAGATTATATCTTATGATCAAACGTTATAACCCTAACAAGTTAACTTTATTGTTGCAACCATGAAGATTTCTAGGTTTCATCCCCACCCAAATTTTACCTTCATCTTGAAATGTTTCTGGGTTACCAAATCACTGTGTTATGTGTTGAACTCTTTATGGATATGATGGATTTCATTTATGTTTTAGCATTACAATTTTAATGGTTCTTCTAATATAATAGATGAATTAGGTATGCATTTATGAAATTGGTTTTGAAGTCAAAAGTTTATGATCTTGATTATACCCCCCATTAGCTTTTAGTATCTTGTTTCAAATATACTCATTCGAGCAGGATGTTGAAAAATCATATTATTTTGTTGAGGTGAAGGATTAGTGTAGATTTGAAGATTTTGATTAGGAGGTACCACATATTTGTTTCCAATGTCTTGAGCCTCAATAGATAAAGCATTAACATTAGTCAAATCTTGAATCTTATGTTTCAAAGAATAATAGGCCTCAATATCATGTCCAAGCTAGTGATGAAATTGAAAAATATCTTGAGGATTAAAATGTGGACTTGATTTAGTAGAAAGGAAAATGAAGTTTAATAGAAGGAAGTGTAATCATATTAGCACTAACCAACCTAGTTATAAGAGAAAATAATGACTCAGAGAGAGGAGTAAACTTATGATTTATCTAATAAGAAAAAGAAGAAATAGTGGCATTCCGATACGTAGTAGTTACTTGATCATTTAATATATTTGTGGCTTTATTGATCTTGACATATTTGTTAGGTTTTTAAAAAATTTAGGATTAGGTGCAATATCACTCTTATCAATAAGTACAAGAGCCATTGGAGTGGTTCTCTATGATGACCCTTCTATATATCCTCTAAATTTCATAAAAAATCTTCCATCTTCTCAGAGGATGCAGTTGGAATTCCTTATAGACTTACCATTCATGAAGGGAATTGATTTTTCTCCCTATTTTAATTTTAATTATATTATGATTTAGTGATGGTTAAAACTATTATCTAGAACTATTTTATATTATCATTTCCAATATAATTTTTAAAAAATAATTTCAAGATTATAATAGTAATAATATTTATATCATAATAATATTTGATGTACGATTATTAATATATATATATTATATTATATTAATATAAATATTATATCATATTTTATTTATTCACTGTTACATATTTAGTAACATATATTAAGATTATTTAATATCATCTATTTATCTCTCTTTGGTGGAAAACACTATTATTAGTGTTCTAAGTGGGGGCCATGATAGTTTACCCCTCTTGAATTTGCTTCTCCTCAAGAAATTGATGTGATTCCAATTTATTCATAGCTCATAATATCCTTTCTATATCATGCATATGTGTTAAAGCACTTGCAAAAGGATATATGTCAGTATATATGATGGCCTATGAATTAAGATGCAAAGTAGACATATTAATGCATAAAGACACAATGAAAACATGAGGTAGACACATGAATGAATGAACACACAAATAAAACACATTAATGGATGAAGACACAATCTAAACAAAGAGTATACATGTTATAATTTTTTAAGATTTCTTTATAAAAAATTTAATAAGAAAGGTTTAAGGAAATGTTTTATCGATTTTAACCATAAATGTTGTGCTTCTGAAAATCAAAAGTTCTTGGAGATACATATTTTAAAAAGTTTTCTTGAACTACTACTATAATATGGTGCCTAATTTCATAGTGGATGGTAGATTTATTGATGTCTAAGTTTGAAAACGTTCACCTTGGGGCTCCCTCAGATCTAGTTTATCCATATTGGGATTCTCTAGCCCCAACATGAACAATTTACTCCTCCTCCTATGCATACTCCCTATTCACTCAATACATGATTAATTTAGTAGTGGATGGTAGGTTTACTGCAGCTTGATTTTTGACACGCTCAACTTGGGGCTCCCTCATATTTTCATCCATATTGGGATTTTCTTGCTCCAGCACGACCAATTTACTCATCCCCATGTGTACACTCCCTATTCATCATGGATTTAAACACAAATTGTTCTAATTAATGTCCCTTGCTAAGACCTTAATTTAAATTTCTCTATAATTCCAAATTTGTTCCTCGAGGTTGCAACTTATAACCTTTCCAATTTTGTATTCAATCTACATGGAATCTTCCTTTGATTTTATCTTGAAAACCAATAATTTGATCTACACATCAGAATCTTAGTGCATTTTAACAATACAAAAATAAAGGATATTCATAAAAGTTATCTTTAAATTATTTTAAAAGAAAAAAAGAAAAAAAATTATCTTGATTTAATTTCACAATATTTTATGAATATTTATTTAATACAATTCACTTCCCATGAAATCTTTATGATGATATGTGTTGGAAAAAATCCTGTTAATATCTCCACTAGGATCAAACATGATTTACTTGACATTTCCAATTACAGTTTGTATTTGTTTTCCCTATTTTATATCTCGGTACATCTTTCTTATCATTTTTTTCTTCCTTATTGAGATTTATTTCTAAGTCATTTCCCATAATTTATTGCTATTCAACATTAATGACCGCATTCTTATTGTTGTGTTAAATGCTTTTCTACATTAATCAATTATTCTAATTTCTTGGTAGTAGTTGATGCTTTACAAAAACCACTATCTTTTTTTCCTAGCCATTAATCTTCTTAGGTGGTGGTCATTACTATTGAAATGAGTTAATGTTCCATAAAATGTTGTTCAAAGTTAGCAATAATAGGCTGAGATTTATTTTTAAAGTGGACATTTGACTTTATTTCTAATTGAGCCAAAAAAAAATTAAAAAATTCTTCTACTACTCCAATGATCAAACAAAACTTTGTCTCTATAATTTTCTCAAAAAAATTTGTCCTTTAAACATTTTTCACACAAATCTATCCTTTACAATTTCTTTATATAAATCTCATCTTACTGTGTGTGCCCCTTTCCACATGTGTAGTTAGGGCCCATTTGGCAAGTGGAATAGGAATACATGAATAGGAATACCTATTCTGGGTTTATTATTCCATGAATACAAAAATAGAATACGTATTCCTATTCTCTATTTGGTTCACCTAGAATTTGATAGGGAATATGTATAATCTATGTTAGGTTGTGCAAAAGTAGAATTAGAATAAGATTATTTTTTATTTTTTATTTAATATTTTTGACATTATACATTTGAATGAGTTAGATTACTTTTATAGATTTTTTCTTTATGTTTTTCAATTTTTAGATTTAAGTCACAAAGATCACATATACATCATTTTGGGTGATTCAAACGTAGCTCTCCAACATGAGAACCTTATGGCCTTATCATTTGTGCACAACCTATAATTTAATAAATATTATTAAGCTAATAAATAAATTGTTTAAATATTTTTTTAAAAGATCATTAGTCTAATGTTTAAATGTCATATTTTTTGTAAGTAAGATTCAAACTTCATTAATGCATTATGGTAAATAATTATATTAAAACGATGAAATCCTTAGCAAAATTCTTCTATTAATAAAATATTTTTAAAAACACCATTTTTCCACATTAAAAAAATGGGCAATTAAGAGGATGTCCATATTTACAAGTATAATTGACAATTAATAGGATGTCTATATTTACAAGTATGAAGGTTGAATTTGGGTGAGATGATTTTTACAATTCAGATCCAAACCTCTTATTCACCTATCATAGAAATGTTCTCTTTTAATAAGAAAATTTCAACAAAGAACCTTGTTGTCCCTTATGAATGATAAAGTTATCCATTAAATTCAATGTGAATCCTTTTTGTTCCTTATGAAAAATAAAATTCTCCATTAAATTCTTTTTAATAAAATATCATTCTTTCCAATGTAACAAATTCTTAATCAAAACTCAACTCTCCAAAATAATGAAACATGAAGAAACAAGTTAAAATATGGAAGTGTTTTTTTTTAATTAGACAATCAATTGAAATAGTAATGAAACTAGTATAATTTATTCATCATTTTAATAGAATTAGACACCACAATATGATCATAAACAAGCTCCAAACAACAAGATAGTCAAATTGTTATTAAATATGTCCACCATTTCTATTCAAAATCATAAAATAAATTGCAATGTACAATACTTGCTTTGGCTTTTAATTGCATTTACGCATCTAGTCCCAAAAGACTAGTATGATTGAAAAAATTATAATCCCCAACATGCCTCAAAGAAACATGTTTTCACTCTCTCAAATCCATCAAAACTTGCAATTAGTACTTTCATGTGCTATGGATTTAGCTACAATAGATGTTGGGGGGACCTCATCAACCCACTGAAAGAAATTACAACCACTATCTCCCTGCAATATGAATTCTAAATTAGTAGCACCCAAAAGAATTAGTTGGTACAAAAATGTAAGTTCATACAAAAAAAATTAGTAGTAACCTTTTTTTGCATTTAGACAATAATAGAATTTATGTTATGGATTATCGTTTGTGTGTGAGGTCTTCAGTACTACAAGGCCAATGCCACACTCACACATAAGCAAATTTAAATCCACCAAACCTGTATAAAATATGAACAAATAAAAATAAAATTAAACATTCAATTAGCAAGATATATTATTTTATATACATTCATTATAGAAGAATCCAATTTATAAAATGATAATGACATGAACTAAGTCTTTTATATGATAAATTGAACTAAATCCTTTCTGAATTATCATTCAAGGGAACTTGTCTTCGCATTTCAATATTAAGAAAAATCATGTGGTCTTCAATCCTATTGTATCCCATAGCAGCTATGCTATCTAAAGGCACCAAGAATCAGATTAAGTTCAGATTGAGAGCATTAATATCAAACATTTCCTACTAAGAGATTAATATCAAACCATCTAAAAATGCATTAGTACTTACTTGTATAGTATAGTTCCAACAATAATTGGAACATCACACCAACATAACTAGAAATCACTTCTATGCAAGATGAGGATATGCTTTTTGATGAGATAAAACATATAGTATATGTTAAATGAGATAAAACATAGCATACATGCAGATATATAGGGCAAATAAATTGATTAGCATATATGTTTCTTGTTTTCCATTTTAAGTAAACTTCACATTGTATAGATAAATTTGGAATACTTATATTATAATATTGTTAAAGTATTAGATATATATAGACACTATAGAAGCTCAATACATAAATTTAATATAAGAATTGACAAAATAGATTAACCAAAATAGATTAACCAAATTTGAATGTTTCAGTTGTTAATAGAAGTACATATTATAGATGAAATAGAGAAAATATATGATCATTCTTAATCAATAGATACAACTGATAGCTTTGTATCAAAATAAAAACTCAAGTTTAAATCACTATGAGTATGAAGAACTAGATAGATGGGACTAATAACTCTATATCAAAACTCAATATAAAACATGCAATTCTATTTATTGAGATTGGTGGCTATTAAACATAATATACCAAAGAAATAATTAAGCTTTAAATAGTAAGTCAATTTTGACTCTTTTAACACTTTAAGAATAAAATCTTAATGTATGAAGTTTAAGCTACCCAACAATTGAAAAAGTTTGACTATTCAAAATAGTCACCAATTCATAGCCAAGTTGGAGATTTCTATTATTATTAGCACAACACTATCTACTACTAAAATCAAAGTGAATTAAATCTAGGCTATTCATGTTGAATAAATGACAAGAATCTATTGGAATAATCAAATGGGAAGAATACTTTTGAGAGGGGGCGAGGGGGGTGGGGGTGAATTAGAAGTATCACACTTTTAACCTTAAAAGCTTTTAACTGAAAATAAACTTCATGGATGTAAACATATCAAACAACCATAAAGTAAACACATGCATCAAAACAAATAACATCAAATTTGGTAACCCAAAAACCCTCCAAAATGAGAAGGTAAAACTGGGGTGGGGATGCTACCAACCAAATCACTATAGCAATAATGGTTGACCACTTCTAATGGTCTACCTTGTTAAAGGCCTACCTTGTTAAAGGCTTTACACTATATCAATAGTGACCTATTTAAAGGATTTACAAACAATTTACATGAATTGTCACATTATTAAAGGATTTAATTACCTTTTAAAGGATCTACAACCTAGCTATTAAGCTAACCTATCAATAGAGGATTTTTCTTCTAATACAATTGCTAGAGAGTATTAGAATAATAAACCTGGTAGCTTACAATCATTGATTGCTGAATTTAAGCACTTGATCTACTCTCTCTAATCTTGATCCTTTAAGATCTGATATATATTTGATGTCCTGATACTTTTTTCTTTATCAACTAGATGTTGTAATGCTGCTTTGTTCCTCTAAGTCTTTCACACTTCTCACTTAATTTCGCTATAGTTCACCCATATACTACTCTCTTCCATGCATACAATGGGTTTTTGTCCTCCTTTTAAAGATATTGAAGACTTAGGGTTAGAAATGGATCTATGATCCATATTGAATCTTTATTTCCTACCAATTCCTTGTACTTTTCTTATTGGTTGCATGCTAATTGCATAGAAATATAAAAGATTCATTCTTATCCTTATTATCCTTCGAGATTCTCTAATGTCGGCACAAAAAAATGGTTTAGATAGGTGTTTGTGTAATTACAAACAACTATGTCCAATCTATGTTACTCGACACATATTGGATTACTAATGCTCAAAACATATATGATTCTAGTTTTCCTGGTACCTATTGCATTCTAACTTGCTCAATACATGTGGTATTCTGGCTTGCTTGGCATCAAATGTGACTCAACACCTATATACCACTTGGCTCATATGGTTCACTTGGCACTTGAAGTCACTCAACACCTATATCATGCTTGGCACTTGATTTTCATTTGGCACCTATTGGAATGTTGGCTTGGCACATACTATGGATCGCAATATAAAGTGTACTTGGCTTCTATGTGAAAATTGGTTAACTGTGTTGACACTCAATTGTCAAAAACATTATGAGACCAACATAATCTAAAAGGAAAGGCCAAACCTGAATGGGTGATAAATGGGTTTTATAGAACTACTTAGTAACAACATTATAGAACTGCTCATCAACAAAATTATAGAACTGCTCAATAACAACATTAACAACATTATAGAGCTGCTCAGCAACAACATTAAGAATGAGATGAGTCTACTTGATTTTGATATTCAATACTTAGAGGGAGTAGCAATCAAACTAAAATAGACACAAACTAAATCAGTCTTTATATTAACTAAGATTCTGCTCTTTCATGCTAGCACTATTACAAACTTATATTTTAAGGTTGCTTGTTATAGCTCTATAGAGTTGGATTCTTGGAAGAGTGCTCAAAAAAATGTAAACACTTAATATAGAGTGATAAATAGTTCTAAACAAGACTAAAGATAATATAAAATACTATTTTTCTTATTATCCAATAAGTGTGCAAGAATATTAGATGTGACGGTAAAATACTATTTTCCAAATCCTTGAGAATATTACAATCCTTCAAATTTATATTTAATATAAGCTTCCCTCACTGAGTCATCCATGTCTAAGAACCAAATAGCTCTTGTTGGTTCAAATTATTATATGCGATAGTCATAGTCTCTTGACTGATTCTGGGCATGGCTTTCAAGGCAGCAAACAAATCTACAACATCTTTCTTAGTATGCTCTTTATCAAATTTGATGGTGTATGATTCATTGATTCCATGTCATCTCTCATGGATGCTTTCAGATATTAAATCCAAAGAAGAGGCTATGCTTGCCTTCCTCCTCTTAGGTCTCCTTGTCATTGGTGTTGAAGGAATGCTTCTAGCAGATGCAATGGACTGATTTGATTGAACAAAATCTTCATCTAAATCAGTAGCACCGTTCATAGTTGTATTCAAATCATCATCATTATCCAGATCAACAACATCATCATAAAGGTTACCATCTTCAACATCTTGTGGTGTTTCAGCTACACTTCCTTCCACCATGTCATTCCCCACTATGATAGCTAGATCATTAATATAGTTGAATTGTTGCCTCCTATACACTTTTGTAGCCTTGAATTCTTTTCTCTATACATGTTGCCAAAATTAAATAATTAGATATTTTATGACATTAGTATTGAAAAAAAATTCTCCACTATGACAGCTAGAACATTAAAATAGTTATGGTTACCTCCTATACACTTTTGTAGTCTTGAATTCTTTTCTCTATACACATTGCTAGATTTAAATAACTAGATATTTTTATGACATTAGTATTGATTTTTTTTTTGAAGAGGGCATTACCTTAAGAATTACATCCCACATTGTCCTCAGCATCCACACATTGAGTTACCTCATTCCAAGAAAAGCCACTTGTATTTTGTAACTCCTTCATTATTCTATACCTCATCTTCCATGTTTTCAATTTATTTCTAAAATTTTCCTTTCCAAGGTTCAATTGTAACTCTTGATTGAATCTCCTCCTGATAGCACTCCATGCTTTTCTATGAAAACCTCCTTCACCTTTCCTTCCTAAGTTGACTTTCTCAAGGAGAATATCCAACAATTTTCTCTCCATTTCTCTAGTCCATACAATTTTTGGATTTCTACACAAAGTTGAATTATGAGTAGAAATAGGTGTAGTAATAGGGGTGGCAATGGGGGGCATATTAACCTCCTCATGTATGCTCATCCAAAGATTTGTGAAAGATATATTGCTGTAATAAACAACTGTTATATTGCTAGAAAACACCCATAAAATAAAAGTGCACATTATATATTGTCAACAACAACTAAAAATATTGTATCATACTAAATATATGAAGCACTAACACTATAGGAATCATTTTCCACTATGGCTAAAAGAAATGTGTTCCCTATGGAAAGTCATTGCAGCATTATAAACATAAAAAAAAATTGTAAATTTAGACTATTATATAGATATAGTATAAACACCCAAATTTGATGAATGGGTAGCCTTATTGATGTCCAATCATTGGCTAGCTTTGTGTTTTTTTCCAATTATCAAAGTTTTTGTCATAGTAAGATAATAAAAGAAAGAAAATTGTCTAATATAATCTAAATTAGACTTTTCAGCAAAAGATGTAAACCTATATCTGTAAGAATAGATGTTTAAAAAGTAAAAATCTAAATACACAATTAAAACTGAAAAGTTTAAATATATTATTTAAGTCATATTAGAAAATAAAATGTAATGAAAATGTAAAAAAAAATAAACAACAAAATGTAAAAGCAATTGACTAAAAATCACAAACAACTTTTTAAAAACAATGGCCCAGGAGAAGTACATAATGCAAGTGTGGATGATATTTTTATATCATAGAAGCTTGCTAAAATCCATTAGGTAGGTATTATAGTAGGGTTTCTACCCATAATGCAGCAATTGGCTATTGTTTGTGTTATAGTTTAGCATTTGAGTTGTGTTTTGTTCCTCTTATATCAACTACAAACTGTATTGGGTGATGTGGGAAGACCATTGGTAGCTTCAAATAACAACATATTCAAGAAGGTGATGACCATGGAAGAAGATGAATTAGGATTTTCCAAGGCTGTTATTGTTGAGCCAAGTCTTGTATTCCCTAATCCAAGGCTCGAGAGTGCTTAAATTGCTCTCCAAGAATTGAAATATGCTATCTCCAGTGATCCTTCCAATGTGACTGGCAACTATTGGATCAAATTCATGTAGCTACAATGGTTTTTTTTGTGTCCTTGTATTAGACAATAGAAACATTGAAGTTGTAGTTGGCATTGATCTAAATCATGTCGATATTGTAGGGTACCTTCCAAGGGAGCTTAGTCTTCTCACAGATGTTGCTCTCTTTCATATCAATACCAATAGATTATGTGGCACTCTCCATCATAGCTTCGAGAACCTTAATATTTTTTATTGAGCTTGATATCAACAACAATAGATTTAGTGGGCCATTTCCTACTATAGTTCTCTCATTGCCTTCATTGAAGTTCTTGGACATCAGATTCAATGGCTTTGAAGGTCAGCTGCCATCTGAGTTCTTTGACAAGGAAATGGATGCCATCTTTGTTAACAAAAACATGTTTGAGGCTGAGATTCCCTCAAATATGGGAAACTCTCATGCTTCTATTATTGTCTTGGTCAACAATCCCATGAAGGGATGCTTGCCATCCACCATTGGCAACATGGGTTCTACTCTGAATAAGATCATTGTCCTCAACAACAACTTAATTTCTTGACTCCCTTCTAAGGTTGGTCAACTAACGTCTTTGACAATTTTTAATGTGAGTTTTAACAAGTTTTTCAGCACTCTGCCAATTAGCATTGGAAATATGATGAGCTTGGAGCAGCTAAATGTTGCACACAACATGCTTTCAAGAGTGATTCCTCAAGTCATTTGTGCACTTCCTAGCTTGATGAGCTCCACATCCTCTTACAACTTCTTCACAAGGTAGGTGCCTAATTTCTTGTCTTTACCATCAAGAGGAGTTATGTTTAATGATAAGTCCAACTACATTCCTGGTAGGCCTACCCAACATTCTATCAGCCAATGTGTTTCTTTCCTTTCTCATCCTCCTCATTATTCTTCATTTTGAGGTAAATTTTTTCTCTCATACAAATATAGTTTCCTTTTATATTTTGAAGCTCTTAGAGTTAATAATAAACTTAACTTCTTTGTGATGAAAATGTTTACAACAAGTGTGCTACTAAAATTGGCATTATTGGGCTTCCTCATTTTGGTTTCTTACCTTCACAAATCAATCTCTACAATAGTGTAGAAAATGTACATGTGTTGAGAATTTTAATGATATTGTGAGCTCCTTCAATTCAAAGATCCAAGCATTAATAGAGAAAATAAAGCCTAATTTTCCTTCTCTTCTCATTTATTATTTAGATATTTATGAAAAAAGTTTGGACATTAGTAAATCTACTACTAAGTATGGTAAGATATGTTATAAATTTTCTTAACATCAAAGCTCATTTACTAGTTAAAGGCTTTGTAATTATATATCTTTATATGGGTCATAGTGTTTTTTCAAAAGGAAAGTTGTTTCATATTTATCATGAAATCTAATATTCATAAAGAGAAAAATGTATAAATTGTGGCCAATGGTAACACAATCTGCAAGTACAAAAGATAGATACACATCATACAAATATGAATCATATGTAGGATTGCAATAAGATAACAATATTGAAATAGCTTTATAGAATGTTGAATCACTATCACTATCACTATTTTATAGAATGTTGAATCATATATTAGAATGAATGAACATTGTATATACAATGTCAATGCAGTATCTAGCTATTCAAAATTGAAGTAGAATGTATCAATGCAAGAAAAATGACCAACTAATGTTGAGATCTATAGCCCTCCCACATCTTTTCTGCTATTTCATCTTGAAAATTTCCCCAATCATCTCTATCTCATTGAGTCATCCCAAAAGTCTCAAGAATTGGGACATTTATCCCTTCACAATCAACATCATCTTCAATTTCCACATTGAGTGGAACACTATTCTATCATAATGAAATTGTGTAGTATGCAACATGCTAACATGATTTTTGTTTGAGTCATGATAATATAAGATGTCGCATGCCTCAAGATAGGAAAATGTTGCTTCAAAATACCAAATGTATGCTCAATCACATTCCTAAGAGAGAAGTGTTGGTGGTTAAATAGCTTGTGGAAATTATTGATCAGGTTTTCTTTGGAAAACTCTTTTAGGTGGTATTAGATAGTTGATAAGGGATGAGAAATCTAGGAAAATTTGGAGAGCCAACATCAGATAAATAGAATTTTCCTATACAAAAGAACAATAAGTATTATGACTAAAATAACATAAACATTGTGGTATACAATAATGACTATATAATCATTAGAAATATGATTAAGTATACCAAGGGAGACTATTAGTGGATCTTCTCTTGATAGAGCTAAAGCAAGAAGACAACAATCTATAGTTGAACCTTCCCAACCAATAAGAACATATTGAAACTTGTAGTCAAAGGAATAAACACCTATTACATTTTGTGATATGTTTCCTTTTCTTTCACAGTATTTTTCTTGGTTATCCACATTAATGGTAGCTAGTATATAGGTCCCATCAATTGGTCCAACAGAATCTTAGAACATTAAAAATATTATAGTCAAATATGTGATAATATACTCAAGCAACAAAGTACATTTCAGTAGGAGATTTACCTTGAAGTATGCATCAAAATGGTCCTTCCCTAGAATTTCTAGAGGGGTAGTTGGAGAAGGGGGCAAAAAGTAATTGCCATGGAGCAATATGATTGCCTTCAAGTCCTTATGGAAGTGGTGACTCATAGTATTTCCCGAGTGACTAAAGTTATGGCCAATCTTATGATTCTTTAGATTGTGGCCAAGGGTATGTACAAACATGACTAGTTGTTCTTCCAATTTCATGTTTATCATATCTTTAATGATCCCTCTCTCCCTTAGAATATTGGAGAGTTTGAAGAAAGATTCTCTAGTTATGCGTATTTGGTCATGGAAATCCATGTCATTAGAATATATAATACATTTAAAGAAAGGACAAGCAACTCTTCTTCACTTGAATCATTTCTTCTAGCATCTTTGTGAGATGCTACTATTAGTACTACTTGGATTGTAAGCAAAATTGCAAGTACATGCAAGAGCATGATCTTCCTAACAATACTTTCATAAACTTTTTTATCAATAGCAAGATCCATCGAATGTCCTATAAATACACATATAGATTTAATTTAGATTTTGATATTAATATAGATGAGGAGAATGAATGAGAGGGAAGGGAAAAAATTGAAGAAAATGAATTTGACAAGAATAAAAGATGATAAGAATAACCTTGGGTATGAGCGGCCATTGAAGCCTAAAACATATCAAGAGATACCTGGGATTGTTATGATATTATGATCTGGTATGTGAATGATAGCTATGATAAATATTTTCAAGCAATAAAATATGTATATTTATTTATCAGCATTAAATATTGAATTTTTCATTCATTTCATTTAAATATAGGAACATAAATATAATTGACATACAAATTGTGGCTTGGAACATGGATTAACAAACTTTCAAGTTTCAACAATGGGCTACATAGTGTGGTCTTGGAAGTGGATTTCATGTAAAATTAATAGCAAGTAAAATAATTTTTTTTAAATACCTTGAAAAACTATTTGAAATAATAATAAAAAGATCCAATGAAAGATGGAAGAAACAACTGGGAAGAAAACCAAGCTTGAAGTGATAAGATGGGATGCAAGTGAAAGAAATCTAAACATGCAAATGATGGAGCACAAGGGAATTGGTACAAACTCATCAATCCCAAAATATAATTTCAACACCCTTCATTTTTTCCCTATTTAAGTAGGCAAAGAAATAAATAAATTATTTGAATCTAAAAGATTAAAATATGCTAGTGCTCGATGATTATTACAAGCTTTCTTCAAATTTATTATAATTTGGCAAAAAAAAAACAATGAAGTTCAAAAACCAACATGCAAATTGATATTAATCTAAACATATGAAAGACTAATAAATTATAATGTTTCAAACTCAATAAAATGTACAAAATATCCATGTAAACAAGGAAATCAAATACTTTGTATGCACAATTTACTAACGGGACTAATTCTAGTCTTTTTGGGAAACATATACAATGCTTCTTTTCATGAAATTTTTGATTAAACCTAATTTCCAAGTAAAATTATTGACTAATTTGGGCAACATCCAAAATCTATTCTTACACTAAGTAATTAAATAGTGTCAAGGTTTCCCAGCAAATTGAAGCCTCTTGAGAGAGAATATATTGTATAAACAATATATAGATTCTTCCCTTGTATAAAAGGATCAAACAGGTTAAGGATCCGATGGAAAGAATGAATGCAACTTAAAAAAGTTCAAGACCACTAGGGCTATCATAAAAAACAAAAGGCTATTTATACTCTTCGCTTAGCCCTTCTATAAAAAGAATATATTTTCAAGTGAAGAGGGGAATTTAGCAAGCTAATAGGGATATCTAGTTAATAAAGTTATCTAGACTCTAGTGTTGTTTTTACAAGGAAAGAGAATACTAAAGCTCAAATATTGGATAGGTTTTATAGTAGGTATCAATGAAGACAACAAGAGAACTATGATATGTAAGACACACGATTCACCTAAGAAGTCTCCTTTTATTAGCAATACATCACTTCTTTTTTTTGCACACTCAAAAGTATGTTTACCCTTTCAGGGGACTCACCCTATGAAGGACATAAATAAATTTCATCAGCTACATGGGGTCCTCCGATAATTATTGTCATTACATCCTTACCATTTTTTTCTTGCATCCTCGATTATGATGTCTGACATAATGACTTTAACTCTTTTTTTCCATAAGGCCTTCTATTCATTTGACTTGGCAATGACTCAACAATTGGACCTTTTGTAGCAGCACAATTGAAAAGTAGGTTGTTCTAATTTGGTTTAGTGCTTGTTGAAACTTGATCACTATCATATGGAGTGTCTCCTTGTGATACTACATATCCATCACTTGTAGATATGCAAAGTTGAACTCCTTTTGTCAAGGACAAAGGAGAAGCCAACTAGTTTGGTGGAATTTTACTTGCTACTAATTCTCTAAATGGTTGAATATTAGGAGGTTTTACTTGCTATTGATTCTCTAAATGGTTGAATATCAAGAGACTAAATAAAAGAATCTATAATAATAGTTCAAACATTTGAATAAGAATATTACAATATTTTTTTAAAGAGTTTAATTTGTTAGAGTGAATAATTAATTATTAATTATTTATACTATTACTTAAGCTTACTTAGGTAAATGCATTTCAATTATTAGTTATAGCCTAGAAGTTTTTTATAAGTTGTTGACAATAAGAGATTTTTTTCTCTCCTAAGTCATACTTATCCTCTCCCCTTGTTTGAGGACTTTCCACCTCATGTGGATGTATGCCTAGTTCTCACACTTATCTCCTAGTGTCTTCTAGCTTGTTCTAGGAGATTCCTTGAGCTCTTTATATTTGAGCTCCCTCATTGATTTCATATCTCAACTCTTATCACATTTAGCATATTGTTAATACATATTTTCTTGGGTTTGTATATTTTCTCTCTGATGTCTGTTTAGGGTGTTTCCCTAGCTCCACGCTCTTCCTTCCTTAGCTTACTCTTGACAAGTCTACACATGCAGGTGATCTTGGACATCTTCAAAGTTATATTTCATCAACTCCAACATGGTCTTAGAACCTCCCTTGCTCCATGCTCTTCCTTCCATGGCTTCCCTTTGACAGGTTATTGCATGCAAGTGATCTTGGGTGTCTTTGGAGTTGGATTTCATCAACTCCAACATAATTAAGAATTAAATTAAATCTTTAAACTATAAGAAGTAGAATTGAAGTACAAAAAAGTATTATAGACAATAAATACAATAATGAAACTAAACTAGGATACATGAGATTAAATAATGGTAACTGAATTACAAGATAGGGATTAAGGTAGCTTATTGCATCTAGGTATTTGAGTCCTCATTCTATTTCCATTTAGGTATGATGCATCATGGAAGGGAAAACATCACCAAGGAATTTTCTACTACCCATCCATAGATCTATTAAGTCAGTTGGTGTGCCCATAATTTTATCTAGTGTTGCATAAATTTAAGCATCTTCTCTTGCTACTAAGTATTGTATCTCTCTATCATACCCAAGTATGAATATGTAGTGACATGTCAGAATATAAGTAATAAGATGAGAAGTGTTTTTATTTCTTTAGTCAAATGATTCCACTCTAATAGTCCCCTAGTCCCCTATTGTTTTTGTTATAAAAACTTTCATGTTGTGATAATAACAAATTTCCTTTTCATCATGACTTAAGTTAATATTAATCAACATGATCATATATTCAAAATCTTAAGTAACAATATGTTTCTACTTCCAAAAGTCAAGTGAATACCATAGATATAGTCTTTTGGGAACATAACAACACTTTCTTTACACACTATTATAAATCCCTTAATCAGGCTTTAAGTTTTCCTGCATATTTTGAAGGAACAGCTAAATAAAGGTAAATTTTCACTTTGAACCTTCCAACTTTACAACAAATTGTATGCCTATTGGATATTTTTTTCATTCAAATCATATGAATGTTTCATTTCTTATCTTCATGAGCTAATAGGGAATTGGAAATAGACAACTCTGATCTAGTCTGGTGCAGCAGACCTTTAACATTTAGTTAGTTCATGCAAGTTTTATCTAAATTGGAATGGAAATTGATCCACAAGGCTCCAGTCACTCATTTTCGATTGGAAAAGACAAGTCTTCTATCATTTAAATGAAAGATCTTTAAAAATTCTGTCAACAAATCATAAGCCTTCAATACAATCATAGCAAAAATGATCCATAAAAATTTTCAAAGGGCAAAGAGTCTCTTAAAGTAGAGAAAAAATTAAAATAATTCCATTGAGATGGTTGTAGTGCATGTAGAGAGAAATAATATTCCATAGCCTTGTCTAAAAAACATTCAAATGTGCCATTGAGTATATAAAGTGCTACAATATTTTACAATAGTTGACACTATTATAGAGCATGTCATTTATTACCTAGGAAGGTGCAAGATCATTTTTGCCAATTAATTTTCAAACAAAGGGCTACACAAACAATATCCTATCTTACATGACACTTCAAACCAATATGTACCCATAAAGGCTACAAAAATACTCTGAATCATATACCAAAAATCATCTATACTTCATTGTTCATCTATTGATAGAGTACGAATGTGATACTATATTTTAACTTCAAATTGTTAAGGAAAAACCCTATAAATCTGCAAAAACCCAACTCAAAAGCTAAGGAAGATAGGAGAGATAATTCGGCTAGAGATTTCTGGCAAAGGCACAATTTTTTCTTATTATCGTGGAAATGAAGAATATTCTATTTGTGTGCATACTACATATTATCAAATATTAAAATAAAATGGTACACATAGATGAAAGTTTAGTGGGTTTACTTTTGTTTGCAAATCAATCAACCTTAGAGTCCTCTGCCACAATAGAAAAATAATAAAAATAACTCACCCAAATGAAAGATATTTTGTTTACCCCCAAATTGCAGTTTAATCCTACACCAAAATCAAAGAGTTGTTAGTTTAACAAACAAAAAATGACACATTTGCATCTACTTTGACCTACGCAAGTGAGTATAAAGCTAGATAGAACAAATAAAACTAGATGGAACAAAACCCTACCTCACTATTGATGAAGTTGTGCAAAAAAGAAAAAATAGTTTGAGCATCCAAAAAATGAGCAAGCTTCACAGACCCAACATTTTGTAGTTTTTAACAAACAAAAATGTAGAATAGGAATACATATTCCAATTCCACCTATTTGGGTGGAATTGAAATACTCTTTTTTTAGCATAAAATGGAATATGTATTCCAATTGTATGCCTATTCGTAATTCCTACCTGCTGCACCCAAACAGAGAATTCAATGATTTTAGGAATAGACAGATGCCTATTCTAGTCATATTCCACTTGCCAAATGGGCCCTTAGTTCTCTTAATAATTTCCTCCACGATCTCATTAATTTTCTTTAATATTTTTGTTGATTTTTATTGTATCTTTATCACACATGTTACCTTATCTTTTCCTTGATGTCCAAAATTACCACCTAAGTGTCATTTTGCAACTTGAAGTTGAAGTTGAAGCTCAATTTATTTCAAGTTCAAGTTCAGCTTCACTCATTCCTTTTTGTCTCAAAAAAGTGTCTTCCTTCTCGACCTAGGTCCACTTTTTAAAGTTGAATTTGAAGCAGAAGTTGATTTAAATTTCAACTTCAACTTCAACTTTTAGATTTTTTGAAGTGTGCTTGTTTTCTTGTAGAAAGTGCATAGTGAGATTATAAACTTATCTTCATGAGCCAAAGGAATGGGTCCCACCTTAAAGCAATATCAAAGATGCAAAAGGAAATAATTATGATAATTATGAGAAATCGTGCCAAAGTATAGTTACTTTATGGAAAAAGGTGGCATGCAGATTTTGTGACATCATGAAAGGTTGAGCTACATGTGGATTTGATGGGTATTAACTAAAAGTTTCATTACAAATATTTTCAAAGTAATGGTGGCATGTTTGTAATAGATTTTCCACCCACACATATCTATTCTTGGGTTTCTGAGAAATCACTCCCCATAATTGCCCTCTTGTCCTATATGAGTGCTCATTTAATCATTTTGAGCTCTTGACGCTGACTGGTAAGCAAGGAAGGTGGAAGTCTGAACTCAATAAAAAACTATATGTATATTATCTCCCATTTTGTCATTTTTTTCTTTGGCTTTCATTTGAAGTTTTTTTGGTTTAGTTCTGTAAATCTGTGTCTTTTAAATTGAACCGTGATGCTCTTCTACTCCAAAATTCCTAAGCTTGAAAAATATTTCCTTTTGAGCTCCTTTCCTAAAATTTGAGATAATTTTATGGTAAACTAAAACCTAGGGGATGTAATTGAGTGGGAAAGGGATGTTCAGTCTAGTCCCATACATCAAAAGTTAGCCAGTAGTGGTTTGTTGGAAGTTGTTGCCTTCACATGAGCTATTGAATGCCTAAAACTAGTTGTTAAGTTTGCAAATCACTATGACCCTAACACTAGATGCATAAAAAAGGTTTCAGGGGAGGTGTTAGTAAGAATAAGCAGGACAAGTGTTAGTGCATCCCTAAGACTCCCTCATAAAGAACTCTAAGAACCATGGACCTTTGAGGAATCTAAGCATCTATATCATTGCAGAAAGAAAGATTATGACTCCATTGTGACTCAAACCTAGTTGTTGAGATCAGTTGAAGGAGGCTCAAGATTTCCTAAACAATTGAAAATTGAACATTTCATTAAAGAAATAGTAGACATTGTGTTACTCCTGAATAGAGTCAAAGGCAATGATCATGCCTTTCACTGGGAAAGTTGGATGTATCTTTTCATTTTGAAGATTGTTGAAGGTGACATATTTATTGATTGGGAAAATTTAATAGCTAAGAATTTACATAGAGACCTCATAGCAATAGGTAATTTCAACCTATTCTTTTTGCATTCCTTCCTAGTCTATGTTTTAGTGACATTCAAAGAATGGGAGGGACTTCTGCATATGCCATGGACAGAAGAGATAACTATCTACCAATACTACAAAGACCTTCATGCAAATGAATCTTGCAAGGAATTTAGGAGGGTTCTATTGGAGTTGATGAAAGCAAAAACCTGTCAAAGAGAACCCAAGGAGAGGAAGAGCATGGAGCAAGGGAAAAACCCTAAATAGACATGAGAGACCACAAGATATTGAAACACAATGAAAATGTATTTACAATATACAAGAAGTGATTTTTTGATGAAAATATAATGAGGGAGCCTGAATATAAAGAGCTCCAAAAATCTTCTAGAACAAGCTAGAAGATGCTAGGAGATAAGTGTGACAACTAAGCATACATCCACTTGAGGTGGAAAGTCCTCGAACAATGTGAGAGGATAAGTATGAGTTAGGAGAGAACAAACTCTCGTATTGTCAAAAACTTATAACAAACTCCTAGACTACATGCATTAAATACAAAATATTAAATAAATGTATTAACCTAAGTAAGCTTAAGTAATAGAATAAATAATAAATAATTAATTATTTACTCTAACAGGTTCATGATGTCTTTCTTGGGAGGTTATTTTTTGAGCTCCAAGGTCATGAAAATCATAGGCTATCAGAGGAATCCATGTAGGATATTAAAATTTATGGTTCTCTTTATATTAAATTCCCTAAATTTACATATCTTAGAATTAGGGGTTTTTCTGGTGAACCACTTAAGTTACGGCATTACTGTTTAGATAGTATTATTTTATCTGAGATATGTAGGTAGCTCATTTCTATATTTGACTCCTCTAAAAGTAGAAAGAAGTCAATCTCATTCTTGTTCCCTATTGAAATTGGTCACTACAGGTGTTCAAACTACAAATAGGCCAAGTTAGCGGAACCTACATTGTCACATTTATGCCTCAAAACATATACTCCCAGAAAAGAATTTGATTATGTAGGATTTTCTAGGGATAATTTTAGGCATACATATTCATTAACCCATGTTCCTTATCTAGAAGATTATTGTAAAAATTTTCTTGATGAATTTGAAGTCAAAAAGAGATTATGGTCTAGATTGACAATTAATTAGATTAGTATGATTGAGATAGATCTCAATACCCATGTGATAAAAGGAGATGAAGCTGAGGAGGTGATTAACCCATTCCATGTTGAAAATAATGAATGCGTACCTATCCCTAAGCTTGATTGGACTAAGGGGGAAGAAGATGACCTAATGTCCCATACTTTAGAGGTGTTGAAAAGAACTAAGAAATGGTTGAAATCAAAGAATATTGAATCAACCACTCTCAAAGCCCCCAAAAAATACTCAAGAGCTAAGCACAAAAAAGCATAGCCCAAACCTAAGGCCATCTCTAACCTTGGTTTTTTTGAATTTGTTGTAGGTTCTCCTAAAGCTGAAGCTGAAGTTGAAGTTGAAGTAACTCCCAAGCCACTTCAACTTCAAATTTGAGAAGAGGTCCCAAAGTTTAGAAGGGTAATTTTTCTAGCACTAAAAAGGAAACATCGAGCAAAGAAAAGGGGATAGTCATAGTTGACCTAGATCCTACCAAAGCAAAGAAAAGTTTGAAGTAGTCTCCCATTTCCCTCATGGCTGATAATACCTTAGATCCTTAGAAGTCTCCTCAAAACACTGGTTCTCAATCTAATGCCTTGGTCTTAGCAAAAAATGTATCCTATGGTAGGTAAAGAACCTACTACCCCCAAGTGGCTGGAAACTTTTATTGAGAAGAAATGGAGTTTAGTACCAATATCCATGCCTATTGATGACCTGGTTAGAAAATACATAGGAAAACCTTCAAAAACTAAAAGGGCCAAAACTGAGTCTAGGTTGAACTTTGATAAAAACTCAAGACACTAAATAGGTAAAATAGCCAAGCCACCAGAAGGTAGTTTCCATGAAAACCTCACTCCTTAGGACTATCAAGTATCAAAGATTGACATTGGAAAGGGAAGCCAAGCTGCCGATATGAATATTTTTGAGGTTTCAAACAAGAAGATAGCAGATAGAGTTTGGAAGGATGCTCAGGACAAGTAGGAAATAAAAGAGGCAATGAAAAGCATGGAAAAATATATCAATGCCATCCTGCATCTAGAACCCAAACCTTTGAATGAGATGTCTGTAGACACCTAAAAACCTTTAGAAAATAAAGTATTTTTATTTTCTGAAAAAGTCCTGATGACATCATCATTTATTAATTTATTTATTTATTTATTTATTTTTATGCCATTAAATCCGTTTATCTTAATTTAAAATATTTAATTAAGGAATCCCTCCCAAAAAATTTTAAATCTTATTTAAACATTATTTCCTTATTTATTAATTATTTAATTAATAAATTGACCAAAAAATCCAAAATAAATAAAAAATTTATTTTTTCCCCAAAACTTGGCCAATTTCCTTAAGACCACTGACCTCTTCCAAAATCTTCTAATCCTTCTTTAATTTTGATTAAAGGCTAATCCCATCATTTCCTACCCCTAATCCCAACTCAAAATAATTAATTAAGATTAAATATTAATCCTCATGTTTATTAAAAAAGTTTTAGTAAATATCTCCTCAACCCAAACCCTTGAAATAAATAAAACTTTATTTATTTCCTAAAAATCTAATTTATCCTCATCCTAAGAAGTTCTAGACTCTTCTAGAAAGTCTTCAATCCTCATCCTAGGAAATTCTAGACTATTCTAGAAAGTCTTTATCCTCATCCAAAGTCTAGACTCTTCCAGAAGATGTCTTTAAACCTAATCCTAATCCCCTCCTAACCTTGCCACATTCCCTAAAAATGGGTTAAGACTTACTAACCCAAGCCAAAGTTAACAAATATCTCCTCCTTCACCCACCCTCATTAAATGCCATCCACTTGCCTATCCCTAAGCTAATCCTAAACCATCCTAATCCATCTTCTAATCATCTGCACAATCCTAAGCAAGCTTAAAACCCTCCTAATCAAGCCCAAGTCAAAATTTCTCTCATCTCCCCCAAAATATCTCAACCATAAAACTTTATGAAGCCCACTAGGCCATAAATGACTCTTCCAAGCCCTTTTATTGCTCTTACAAGCCATTATGAGGGTCTTTATGAAGATTTTATCCCTTGAGCCACCTTTGTTGACTCATCCTTCCCCTTTCCTCCATCCTCTCACCCTATGACATGTGTCACTGCCTAATTGGCTGTAAGGAAGCACAATCCATGTGCTCTCCTCTCATGCAATCTGAGCCCTCCATGAGCTTTTTCCCATCCTTGCATCTTACCCCTCAATCCCTCAAGCCTCTTGCCTATAAATTGGATCCTTCCCCTTTGAAAAATAACACAATCCATGAATTAAAGTCATAATGCCATTTTAGGAAGCCATTTTACATCAAAACCATACACTCACACCCAAATTCCAACTCCATTTGAAGCCCTTTTTGAAGCATAAAGCTTGAGCATACATCCTATCTATTTAGACAAAGCTACTCAACAAGAGAGCTTCTCATTGAGAGAGCCCATTAATGGCTCATATTCTCAATTGAGAGCTCATCTTAGTCTATCTTGAAGTTTATAAATTTTGTTTAGTTTGTAGAAGCTTTATTTAAATTTGGTTTCTATTAGCATACTAACATTGCTCATATACAATGTCAACAATGGCGGATGTATCCTCTTTAGCCAATAAACAATTTATTGGCAATCTATAAAAGTGTAAAGCTATTGCAAAGACATTCGAAGAATGGTTGTAGTTCATACTAAAGGAAATTGAGCAACAAGTTAGACATTTGGAAAAGGCTTCGAAGGAGACTGTTGTCATCATTAAAAAGGTGGAGTCCAGCAATGAAGGTTTTGAAAAAGAAAGAAATAACTGGGTTAAGGTGGTGCCTTGGATTGAAGAAATTTAGGGCTTTGGTTTGTAAATATTTCAAGCTAAATTCCCTATCATTGGCCTTGATGAGAAAATCTTGCATCTGATTAAGGATTGCATCGAATGGAGGAATTAGGCGCTAGTGCAAGAAGTCACAAAAATCAAAGAAATCTTGGATAGCCTCAAGCTCCTAGATGAAATCATTCAAGGTGATCTAAAATGGTTCGATTAGCATTGTGTAGGAAAAGAGAATTATTTTGTTACTCCTATGGAAGAACTGATCAGTGAAATCCTAAGGAAGTTCCAAGAGTTTTGAGATAAGAAGACACCATGTAGGAAAGATTTATCCAATGTTGCTCATACTGAGGCTATGTTGATAATCAATTTGAAGCATTTGGAGATGCACATAGAGAAGACGATAGAACTAAAGAGAGAAAAAGAAATATGTAAATAGAGGATGGCATATATTGGCTTACCTCATCATTCCATTATCTCTAGATTTTTGACTACATATGAGATATGGAAAGCCACAAGGATTGTAGCTAGTGTGGAAAATTCCTTTTGATGTGTCACATGATTGTAGGGAAATTTTTCTTCTTTCCTATTTTATTTTTTGATGCTTTTCAGTTAACATGGTTGTGTTAACATATAGACAATTCACTCCTGGCAGGGTAATTTTAGATAACTATCCAGTCCTATGCCTATGTATATGTAATAGATAATATTTTATGGGGTTAACCTCCCCATAGACTAAAGAAAAAATACTCTTTTTTTGATACTCTACACTTTTAAACTTTGAAATAGAACATTTTGAATTTTTAGCAATTGAAGTAAAGTTCTATAATTTTATTTAACTGAAACTTCTTCAAGAAAATACTACTATTTTCTTTGTGGTGATATGCATTCTTGAGAGTGTGTGTTATATTTGGAAGTTAAGTTATAATTGCTACATTATTTTGGAATTATCTGTTGTGAATCTTTAAAGTTGTGGGAAGTTAAATCTTTTTTGTTTTGACACTATTATTTTATCTTAACATTCAATCATGTGTGAGATATTGATTGTTAAGATTAAGTGGTTTTTTGGCATCAAGATTTATCTTGTATTTGTGAGATGATTATGAACTTTTAAGTATTTTTAGTTAAATATTTCTTGGGAAGATTTTCCCTCGATAGAGGAAGAATGATTATCTTTTCATAAAGGTTAGTTGCACCTTGATTAATATTGAGTAAATTTTTAAGGAGAGAATTATTTATCAATAAATAGGAATTCAATTTATTAGTTTTTCATTTTTCTCCCTTGTTCAAATTTTCCAAAGATCTTGGGAAAAACTATTCACTAAGAATGCAGATGTTGATAATTACCCAACATCTATAGAGAGATATTTGAAGAATGATAAACCTTTGGCATTGTCTTCAAACTTGCCAATTTTTTATATATTGTTTCCTCATTGTGTATACATGATAGCAAATATATATGTAATGTCAATCAATCATATAGAATCCATTACATATTCCATAAATCCAAAGCTGATTGAGTGGTGATGAGACTATTTTCTATTCTAACACCTACAAAGAACTCGTCAAGGAAATACCTGTTTGGAAACTAATAAAGTTACAACCAATCGACTTTTCTTTTCAACATCTTTGGTGATTGTGAAAATTATTAAAAAGTATATGTAGTCCTCATTTTCTCATAAAGTTACACTTCCTTATTAATTAAAAATTATGGCAAGCTTTTGAACTTTTTTGAAATTTTGGTAACAAGAAAATGATGGGGGAATGAGAAATAAATGGCTTTTGGGATTCCAAATATTCAATTATGATAGCTTTCAATAAATTTTCATATACATTCCTTCTTTCCCATAAATAAAAGTTGGCAAAGTGTTCTCTTGCATATGAATCTTTGTTTGAGCTTTCCTAATATTGTTTCCACTTGTCAAACCACATTTACTGCAGGAGTTTTTAGGCTAGTTTATAATGGCCCAAACTAGTGGTGACCTAGTTGTTGATATTGGCATTCAAACTACTACTTTGGAATGTCATGGTGCCTCCATTGAACAAATTTCCTCACAAATTTGTCTTGAATTTTTTTACTGAGGTAATCCTGATATTATCCTTCATTTGCAAGAATTTGATGCTGCTTGTGATTGGTTAGAACAACATACCTTAATAGGGTATTTTGTGGGTAGGAGTCCTCCTAAAGCTATTCTCTAAGAATGGGTTAACAAGAGCTAGACTCCTCATGGTGTTTGCCTTGATGCTATGAAAAACCTTACCAAAGGTTTTTTTTCCACTTCACCAACCTATCATAGGCAGGCATAGTTTTTAGCAATGGTCCTTGGTTTGTTCATTCCTCCCTACTTCTTTTTAAAAAATGGTTGAGAGACTTCATTTTCTTTGACAACAAAGTGCTTAGGGTTCTTGTGTGGGTAGAGTTCCTAGGTTTACCCCTGCCATGTTGGCCTTTTATTGAGTCCATTGCCAATACTCTTGGAAAAGTTGTCACAAAGGAACATGAGAAATTTTTAAATGCTCAAGCCTAAGAAATGTGTTTATGTTGAGTTCGATCTTTCTAAGGATCTTAACCATTCCATGGAAATACAGATTGTGACTAAAAAATTTTCTACTATAGGTGCCACTCAGTGGAACACAAGATTAGGGATTGCCCTTTGGTTATGCCCAGGGTTAAACCCCCATCTAAAGAGATTCTTATCAAACCAATAGAAGGGAAAAAAGAAGAATGGACTACTATTGGGTGCAAGGGAAAGGGTCCCTTGGCTCCTAAAAATTCACATGTGGCAATCATTTTGGTTCCTCCTATTTCAACAAGAGTGCAAACCCCAACCAATTTAGGGATGCAAGCAATTTTTTTGGAACCAAACCTTCAAGCTTCATAGGTTTTAGAACCTAGTGTTCATAGGGGATTAAGGTAGCCACCAAGGATAATGCCTTGGTTTTGATTCATACACCTCTTGTTGCTTCTTCCATAGCAACTTAGAATGTGTGGCATTCTTGTCGTGCTCCCAGATGTGTTGAGAAACTAGAGGAGAAATGATTGGCTGTCAGTCTAGAGGATTTTCCTTTAGGCTTTAACCCAGTTTCTACTTTCTTGCAAAATAATTACTCCTCTCTCAAGGAAGAGGAAGAAATGGAGGAATTTTCATGAATTTTTTTTATCATGGAATGTTCAAGATCTTATAGATCTCTCCAGAAAGTACTATGCCAGGAATACCCATCATAGGCTTGGAAATTTAGATTTTCTCTATATGCAAGAAGTTAAGATCGCTAGTTTCATGCTTTCTTCTACATGTCATGTCATTTAGTTGGATGACATTATGTTTTCCTCTCAACACAATGTTGGCAGAGGTGGTTTAGTTACTCTCTTGTCATCTCATCTTCATTTTGCTATTATTTCTCATGGTTTTGACCCCATGCACATAATCATTTGGACTTTTCTTTCCATTAACAATCATGCTTTTGGAGTCATTAATGTTTATGCTCCCAATGATGCTATGAAAAGATCTCAATTGTGGGGTTGGTTGGCTAACAACTTGCCTCTAGCTACTTGGGTAATGTGTGGTGACTTCAATATGGTTGAGTTGGCCTCTAACAAAGATGGAATTTTTCATTTTCATTGAACAAATGGGGAAAGGGAAGCCTGGTACTACATGCACAATAAATTGGGCCTTTTTTATCCCAATACTAACTACCACCAACATAGTGGGGTTTGGCACACTTGGTCTAACTTTCAAGCTAGCTCTGACCACATTTTAAAGCATATCAATCATGCCATGATTACTACACAATCTTTTTTTGCCTTTTCTAAAGAGTGAGATTCACATATCATTTCCTTGCTAGATGTGATGTTATCTGACCAATATCCTATTTATTTTTCCTTTTCATGGAAAACAACTATCCACAAAGTTTTTAAGTCACAATTCTTCCTCAACATTTCTACGTTGATGCATGCTTCCACTATTGCTCTTATCCTACATGTCTGTAACCTAGAGCCATATCTACATTCCTAGACAGGGTGGATTCAGTGGTAGAATGATGTCATTACCCAAATAGTTTGCTTTCTATGTATCTATGGATAGCTGTTGTGATTTTTCAGAAGGCGGTCTTATGAATCTACTACTTCTATGCTCAAAAAGTTTTTTGAGGCTCTCACCCTTAATCCTTTTGATGTTGATTTGCAAATTCAACTTGCCAAACTTCACCATGGAAAATAGGTTGTGGATAATTATGCTACTAGGGGACCCCAAATCAAAGCTCGCCTCCATTGGTTGGAGGTTGGTGATAAATATTTGAAGGAGTTCTTCCAAGATCTTTGAGTCCATCATACCAATTGTGGGATTAAAAAATCAAACAAGGAACTTCTTTTCTCTCCAGTCTCCCTAACATCTAACAAGCATTTGTTCATCACTATGAGAATGTTTTTGTTTTGTAGGGAAATTTGGTTTCTCAGGAGGAATCTCTCATAAAGTGTATTTATGTTACTCCAAACAGCCTAGTAGTTGGGTAACATGCTTTCTATGAGCAACTTCTTACCCTCTGAGACCTTAAAGAGGAAATTTTCTCTATGATAGATGATAAGTCCCCTTGGTGTAATGGGTTCTGTACACCTTTGGGAATATATTGGTCATGATCTGCAAAAATTTTATCTTGAAGCCTATCATTCTAAAAGTCTAGGAGCTATTATCAACAAAGGAAACAATAAATTCATACCTAAAGATGGAGATCTAGAGGATATTTTTAATTGGCAACCCATTACCCTTCTGAATGTGTCATATAAGATTATTGCTAAGAAAATTTCTCTCAAAATTCACCACCTCCTACCTTTAATTGTGCAACCTGAGAAAACTAGCTTTATCAAGTCCAGATATATTCTTGACAAGATTATTTTTGTCTAGGAAGGAATGGAGTGGGCTCGCAAGTCCAAGTAGCCAACTATTTTTTTCTAAATAGATTTTTCAAAGGCCTATGACTGAATTGAATGACCTTTCATTTTGGCTATGCTCTGGGCCCTTGGTTTTCATCTCAATTTTCTCTAGTCTGTTGAGATGTTATTTAGAGATGCTAATGCTTGCATTACCATCAATAAATCCCAATCTAACTCCTTTGGGATTTTTCATTCCATCAAGAAAGGTTTCCCTCTAGCTCTCACACTTTATGTTCTTGCTTCTGAAGGGTTTGGCTATTTGCTAGCCCACTCCATGTCTTCAAGTTTGGTTTGTAGCATTTCTTTGCCAGAATCCTCTTCCCAGTTGGTCAATGGTCATTTTTCTAATGCTTCCTTTCTCACTGTTTTGGAAGATGAAGAAAACATCAATAATGCCTTAAATTGCCTTGACCCATTTTGGCAAGCCTTTGGCTTTGCTATTCAATGGTATAAAACACTCTATTATCACCAATATTTTTTGCCAGTGCCACCTTGGCTAAACTAGTTTGAATGGAAATGGGTCACTCATGGGGAGACCTTATAATTTCTAGGCATTCCTTTTGTCTTTCAAGCATTGCCAGTGGATCTATGGAATGCATTGCTTGCCAAGATTACCAAGAAGCTAGATTATTGGCAAGTAAAAAACTACTTTCTCTTGCAGGAGAATTCTAAATTTTCTCAAAATTCCTTACAACTACACATGTCTATTATTCTTCTTGTTAGGTTCCTTCAAAAGCCTCCTCTAAAAAATTAGAGAGATTTCTTCATGATTTTCTCTAGGCCTCTAGTTCTAATCATCATGGCTTTCAAAAAGTTGCTTGGGATTTTTTTTGTCTCCCAAAAGATTTTGGAGGCCTTCACTTTCTCTCCACATAGAAGCAAGGCCTTTCTCTATGTGCCAAATGAATTATTCATGTCATCACTATAGATGAAGTCTAGAGGATTTTGGTTCGGCATTGCATTTCTTCTGTATTTCCCATCAATAGGTCTTCATGGAAGGGGATTGGCATTCACACCCTTCTCATCATGGAATAACCCATATTCATACAAGTCTCTTTTGTTATCAAGAGCATATGAAACACTTGGGAAGTTGTCAAGCCTTGGCTTCGCTAGTCTGGTGATGAGTTTCATGATGGGCTCTCTTTGAACCGATAGAACATTTGGTGGTCTCCTTGTTTTCCATCCAGGTGTATTCCCCTTGCCAAGACTCAGGGTGCTTGTGCTCTGCACTTTTTCAAATGAGGCATCAAGACTACTAAAGATCTTTTCTCTAGTGTTTCCACGAGTTTCAGATCTTGGGAAGATATGCAAGTCTAGTACCATTTTTCCTATTTACATTGGTAGACTTTTGAATTATTTCTTTTTGCAATTCTAGGGCACTTAATTTATAAAGTGGGTATTCATTCTGTTAGACCTTGGTGGACTAATTGGAAGTGGTATCCTACCACTCCTTTTAAGAGTTACAAAGCAAGTCTAGGTTATAGATGGTTTTCTCCTCATCTGCTAATGGTGGATATGCTCAATCAGAGATGGCATTTGCAATTTTCTCTTTCTCAATGGAGAAAGCACTTTGACACTACTTGGAGTGCTATTATAGAACCCAAGATTGCCCATTTTCCTTGGTGCCTAGCTTCTCAAGGTCTTCCCCTTGGGCCTTGACTCAAGCATATTGGGGTTCTAGACCATAGTTTTTCATTCTATGGCCAACTAGAGTCCTTCTTGCATATTTTCAAGTTTTGTAGACATGCTCAAAATTATTGGCATTGGATTCATGATTCTTTTAAGTCATTTTAGCCTAAACCATTTTTTGGGAACATGGTTATTTTGGGTGATTCCCATAAGATCCCTCAAAAAATTTCCCAAATTTGGCATACCTTTAGGATGGAGATTTTGTTCACTCTATGGAAAGATAGAAATGTTCTTCTTTTCACTCATAGTTTTCTTGATATTAATATTGCTATGTACACTAAGGCATGTATTTGTAATAATGTAATGATGTAGATTCAAGTACAAGCAAACAAGGTGGCCTTGGAGGTGGCCCACCTTCAAGAGCTTCTCAATCACTAGGGAAATGCCTCTTGTAATATTGCTAGGGTATCTATAATATTGCTAGGGTATCTCTAATTTCCTTGGTTGATACCTCGATACCTAAAGGCCACTACTAGAGGCACAACTCTTCAGGCTGCCACTTGCACACTCTATGTTCCTAGGCTTCCTATCACCACTCTCCCAATGGTGGTAATAATGGATAGAGGCACCATTCAATTTCCCTACCTCGTGATGGCACTAGCTAGTCCCTAGCTCCACCTCTTGGTGGTTGGTGTGTGGCTTTTGGGAAATGACCTTTTCACCTTGAACTGGGCTTTTTGCCTCCATGACCTGATATGAAAGATGTTGACTAGGCCACTGATGTTGCCGATGCTATTGCTAATGGCTGGATTGTTCCTAGTCCACCTCCCAATCCCAAGGATGATTGGTGATTTCATGATAGAGATGATCCACCTACCTCAAAAAGCACTACTTTAGCTTCCTAAGGGTTTCTTTATATGTTTTTTTAATGAATAGTTAATGATTCTGGTTTCAACCATGTGAACTCTCGTAGGGTGATCTTGTATCCCCTAACCCTTTTTTTGTGAATTGTAGTCTTATCATATTATTTATTAATAGAAAAGGACTATTCATCAAAAAAGTTGGTGAACCTATTAAAATATTTAATGAAGTAGAAGTAAAAGTTGGCAAATCTATTATAATCTTTAATGAAGTAGAAAAAAGTGGCAATGAGAAGAGTAATTTGTAAGTTAAGTTTTGAAAGTATCTTTGAAACTCAAAAAATGAAAGTAGTTATTCAAAGTTATTTAAAGTTATTCAAACTGTCGATAAATGATTGCAAAAAGAGGGGAATGAGAATCTGGAGGTCTAATACCATGTTTAACTTGATGAAAATTCAACCCACAACTCCCAAGAATCACCTACATGTAAACACTTGTCATAGAAAGAGAGAAGGAAAAGTTATAGAAACATTCTTAATAAGAAAAAAGAGAGATTGTTCTTATCAAGATTGAATTTATTTCAGTGAATGTTTATAATGAGAGATCATCCTTATAAAGGAGATCAAAACCATACAAAGTTCTAACCTAGGTTGCATCATAATAATTAATAGAGTAATTAATTATTTAACCTGTAAAGTTTAGCTTAAGTGAGTTCTAGAGTTATTTAGGAAATATCTAATTACTCTAACAACTACTACATAAGGTGTAATAGGTGTTTGTGCTTATAGTACTACAATTGTAACACCTTCTAATGGTCCTACTATCACAAGTGATGGATCATACATGATACCTTATTGTCCACTTTGCTTCATTCCAATTATTGTTTATCTTACTATTGCTACCTCATAAGGGGTCATTTGGGCTTCCTCCAAGATCTTCTTCATGGTGGCCTCTACCTTCTTCCTAGTTGATCTTGATTAGTCACTTGCATGATCTCCTTAAAGGTTCCAAATCTTTTGAATTCCTCATCTCTTGTTGATTTCAGTATAACTTCCACATATCCTACTATTGACATTAAGGTCAATTTGTCTATTAGTGGCTCAACACTTAGTCAATTTTGGTTATATTTCTACTGAACTCCATAGTTGCTAACAAGCTTATCATTCATCCGGTATTGTTAACTAAGTGTCTCATTTGGTACCAAGTCTAATAGATAGTTTATAGTTCATGTTGAGCTACACAACATCTGCATAGCATTAGAGATAGTTTTTAGTATAGCCCGAGCATAGCAGTGTCTATCAAGTTATCCAGTGGATGTGAAGAAGACTCCAGTGTTAATCAAGCTATGTAGTGTTAACTAACTCTAAATTTTTTATCAAGCTTTTATTCTTAACTTAGTGCATCTAGTGTTGACTAATTCATGCAGTGTCAACTGAGTGATTCAACATCTACCAAGTTTCTTAGTGTTCACCAAGTCACATAGTGTTGACTGAGTTTAAGCTACTAAAGAGTGATCAGTATGGACCATGATTCTACTTCAACCAAATGCCAAAGTTTTCCAAGCATTCATAGTATTTTTCATGTATTAGAACATTTCCAAGTTTGTCTTCAGAACCCGATTTATAGCAATTGGGCTAACTTTGTGAATTATGATTAATTTGTTATTGTAGCCAATTCCAGAAGGTAATGAATTGGATTGGTATATATGTAATGCATGTGAAGAAGAATAAGGAGTGTATGAGTGCAAATTGAAGAAGGTCACAAGTAGTATAAGGGACAACAGATATTTATCTATCATAGCCAGGTGATCATTACAATACAATGAATCTCATTAAAAAAATTACTGTTGCAGATCAAAGATTAGTCACTTATTCATCCTAATAGGTGCATTAGTCAAATTCTTTAATATGGTAGATTTAATTGTCTTTTACTAAATCTCTTAACTAAGTGCATACTTTATTGTATGCTTGTAAATCCTTTAAAAGGGTGAAACTCACAATCCGTATTACTCCTAATAGAGCATATCATTCGAAGTGGTCCATTGTAAGCCTTAACAAGTTAACTTTATATTAGAGTACTAAAGCTTCTAAGTATTGTTAGCCATATTTTCCCTCCCACCAAAATTTGAGTTTTCCTATAAAACATGTCCAACAATCATACCTTTCCAAATATTCAAATGATCAAATGTTATATAAGGATCTATTTAAAACTTTGGCCATATCTTTTTTATCCTAATTCTCATGAACTTATTTTCATGTTATGCCTTTTAAAAAATTTAAGTTCTGAATGTGTGATCATTTTTTGGTTCACACAATCATGGTGGGGTAAGTGCTAACTAGAGTTCAAGTGACAAAGGTGCAATGGCATTATGTTCACATCATCACATAATTAGTTGGCTCAACAAGGGTTAGGGTCCTGACAGGGAAACTATGTTATTTTTTCTCAATCACAAGGTTAATTTGACAAACCATAATTTAAGTTGTAGTAGTGTGATAAGGGAAATATCTTCAGTATTTTAGAGATGTATTTTTCATTGTTAGATCTTTCAAATCTATGGATAGTGTGATAGCATAGCATATTAAAAAGGAACTATGATTAGAGTTACAATCAAGAGATTTTCTTTATTTTGCTTGGTCACAAGATTACGGAGTGAACCTTGGGTTAGTGCAATGATGGTGTGAGTACAATTAGGATCTCAATTTTGCAAGGTCATGATAGTTAGTGGGAAATGTTTGGAACTCACTCTTAGGTGCAGTATCACTCTATTATTTTGTTTTTGAGATTTTTCAAAATTTCATTTGTAAGAGATGTTTCTCTAAATATCTGTACATCTATATAATATGATGTTGCTCCCCCATGCATATATGTTAGAATTCTTTAAAATAACTGAGAGTGGGGGGGGTGTGAATCAGTTATTCAAGGTTCAAATGCCCTATTAATACCTTTTTACTACTTGTAATGAATCCATACACCTTTTATCCATCCAAACTTAAATCAATCATATAAGCAAGTTACAGTAAATCAATATGAAAAGATAAAACATCCATAATAAACATGACACAATGATTTATGTGGAAACCAAATTCAAGAAACACCACCAGTAACATGCTACTTGATTCTCACTCTTCTGAAGTGATGCCCTGTTAAAAGCCTACCCTGTTAAAGGCTTGCAACACACTGTTAAATGCGACCTTGTTAGAGGATTTCACCAAACTATTAGGAATGGGCCTGGCTAAAGGTCATTAGAACATTCTCTTGGAATGTCACCCTATTAAAGGATTTATCTTATGGCTATTAAACCAACCTAAGTCCATAGGATTCAAACTTACTATTACAATTGCTAAAAAGTAACGATAATGGTCTTTTGATCTGATATAACTTACAACATAGTTTACAAATTTTAGATCACACTTTAAGTTCAATCCTTATGCTTGGCTTCAATCACTCCAGCTCTGTCTACTTGTCTTCCTCTCAAGCTTCGTCTCCTTGAGTCTTCTTACTCATGCTACCAATGCAATCATCCTTGTGGTTGTCTATCCAAATGAAGTTCCTGTGCTTTCTTCTCCTTAGCACCTTCTTCAGTACTTCATGCTTTTTATGCTTGACTACTTCTCTCTCTCTCTCTCTCTCTCTCTCTCTCTCTCTCTCTCTCTCTCTCTCTCTCTCTCTTTTCATTAACTTATGTCTTCTTAAATAGAAATCTGATTTGTCTTTGCTGCTCTATTTTCCCTCTCCAATTTTAGGGTTTCAAAATGGATTAGGTAGGATAAAATGTATCTACACCATATCTTGTTCTCTTCTAAAAAAATTTCTAGTTGTATCCTTAAAAATGTTCTACATGGTGTTCTATGCCACCAGCTCATCATTCTTATCTTCCCTTTAATTCACAAATTTCTAGATAACAACATTGTCAGCTTAGATCTGGCGAATCTTCGATTTTCAAAATAATGTAGCGACTCAGCACTATTGAGTTACTAGTGCTTGGCACCTCTGTGTTACTCAGCACCTATACCTGCTCAGCACTTGGATCTGCTTGGCACTTGGTTCTACTTGGCACTTGATTCTGCTTGGCACTTGGTAAACTTTGTGTCACTCAGTATTTGAAGTTTTACTCGGCATCTAAAGTTTACTCGACATCTGTAGTTTACTTGGCATCTGTAGTTTACTCAGAATCTATAGTTTACTCAGCATCTATAGTTTACTCGGCATTAACTAAGAATTTTCTCAGCTCTTACTAGCTTGCTCGACTCCTTCTCTCTAATGAACTTAGTTTGAGCTTTGCAAAAGACTTAGCTAAAACCTTAAATATTTGATATGTTTTATTGTGCCCATTCTTTGTATCTTATAGTATGTTATCAAATACACTTTTTCATCAATGGCTTAGCTGATCCTTGTACTTCATTATAACATCATAACTTCAACCTTTCTCTGGGTGTTCTAGTTACATCTTATTGATTGCCTCCTCCTTGACAATCAACTAATTGATAGTATTTGGATCACTAAAGCAATTATCCTTCCTACAAGTAGCAAGCTTGACATCAATGACAAAACAATGATTGAGGACATTCTTTACCAGTTCCATATATTATGCTAACAACTTTTCTTATGATCATTTCAATCATTTCCAACAATCTCCCTCTTTGGCATTGATGGCAAACCAAACTGATCAATTAATCAACTTAGTTACCACCAAGATTGTATACGTTGCCTTGCTGTATTTTTACTACTGATCTCATATATCTCCCTCTGTCATATATATATCTCCCTCTTTTTTTGTATTGATCAAATTTCTGTATATTTCTCCCTCTTCGACATAAATTGCAAAGATGTAGCATCTTTATCATGCAAAATATAAGCTTTGGCTTCTTGTTGATTTTCTCCCTCTATCACCATGCTTGTGACTGATTTGGAGTTTCTTCTTCTACTGTCATCCTTTGCATCAAGCTATTAATATTTCAATGATTTATTCGTATTGATGCAAGGCAGCTTCCTTGTTGCCTTAAACTGCTTGAGTCAGGGGTATTACCCCCAACTTTCCTCTAAGATATTCATAGGCATCCTTGGGCAATGGTTTGGTGAAGATATCTACAGTTTGTTCCTTTGTGTGAATGTATTCCAACTTCACTTGTTTTTCTTCTACCAATTCTCTGACATAATGATACTTGATTGCAATATGCTTGGTTTTTGCATGCATCACTGGATTTTGGATATGTTTATAGCACTTGTATTATCACAATATAATATCATAAGTTTTGTTACCTCTTCTTTCATTCCTTCCAATAGATGTGTGAGCCATACAATTTTTGTGCAATTGACTACGGCTACCACATATTCTGACCCTGCAGTGGGCTGGGATGTACATGTTTGTTTCTTGCTAGTCTAGGTGACCAACCTTTTGCCTAGAAATGATGCACCTCCACTTGTGCTTTTTCTATCATCAATGTTTCCTCCCCAATCTACATCTATATATGCATTGAGCTCAAATTTTCCATTCTTTTTTTAGTATAGACCAAAGTCATTAGTTCCTTTAAGATATCTCATTATTCTTTTTACTACTATGAGATGATTTTCTTTAGGATTAGCAGAGAACCTAGCCACTATTCCAACTGCTAATGCTATGTCTAGTCTACTATGTACAACATATTGTAGTTTTCCAATCATGGATCTGTACATTGTTTGATTGACTTCATTTGACTCATCATTTTTGGATAGCTTATTTCCCATTGCCATTGGTGCGCTGACTGGTTTGGATTCCTCCAATCCAAATGTTTTAAGAATTTCTTTGATGTATTTAGATTGTGTAACAAATATTCTATGTTTGAGTTGATGTACTTGGAATCCAACAAAAAATTTGATTTCTCCAAACATAGACATCTCAAATTCATGTTTCATTTTGTGAGCAAAGCCTTTGCAAAGTACTTCCTTACCACCAAAAATTATTTCATCCACAAAAATTTTAGATACAATAATGTCTTTACCTTCTTTAGCTTTGATGTACATGTTGATGTTATCATCAGTTCTTTCAAATCCAATTTGCACTAGATACTTGTGAAGTCTCTCATACCATGCTCTAGGTGCTTGTTTCAAACTATAGAGTGCTTTATGTAGCTTACACACCATATCTCTATTGTTTTCATCAACAAATCCTTCTAGTTGTTCAATGTAGACTTCTTCTTCTAGTATACCATTTAAGAAAGCAAATTTTACATCCATTTGATAGACTTTAAAATCTTTGTAAGTAGCATATGCAAGTAAAGTTCTTACTCCTTCCATTCTAGAAACAGGAGCAAATGTTTCCCCATAGTCTATTCCTCCTTCTTGAGCATAACCCTTGCATACTAGTCTAGCTTTCTTTTTGGTAATCTCACCATTCTCATCTAGTTTGTTTCTGAATACCCATTTTGTGCCAATCACATTCTTATCAGTTCGTCTAGGAACCAAACTCTAGGTTTTTTTTTTTCTTATTTGATCAATTTCTTCTTCCATAGCTTTATACCAGTCATCATCTTGTAATGCAACATAAACTGTCTTGGGTTTAAATTTGCTGATCAGACATGATTCATGTCTTAATCTATTCCTTGTCATTGGTCTTACATCTTTGTCACCAATTATTTGTTCAGCAAGGTGATGTCTTTTTACATATTTGGATAATCTTGGCTCTATCCTTGTTTCCATGTTTGATCTTTTAGATTCAGGATCACTATGCACTTCGTTGTCAGGTTGTTCTTCATCATGTGTACTATCTTCAGAATCAGATTGTCCATTTCCTTAATTTTGCAACTCGGCTTCTGAATGCAACTCGACATTCACTGGTTGAGACTCGACTGATACTGAAATTTTTTGTTGAGTTTCAATTTGATTGACATCATCCTTATCATCATTCATTCCTTCATAAGAATACACAAAGGTTCTTTACTCTTCCATTTTCTTTGGTACTTCAGCTTGGACTTCTGTGTGCTCATCAAAATCTACATTTGCACTTTCCACAATTTTGTTAATGTTAATATTCAAGCACTTATATGGCTTACTTCTAGTGGAATGACCAAGGAATATGCCTTCATCAATTTTTGCATCAAATTTTCCATTTCTAACATCTTTAAGGATAAAGCATTTACAACCAAACACTTTGAAATGTTTTACATTGGGTGAGTAACCATACCATAATTCAAAAGGTGTTGTATTTGTACCTTTTTTGACTTGTACTTGATTCATTGTATGAATAGCTACACTTACTACTTCTCTCCAGTATTTTAGAGCAATAGTCTTTTCCATCATTAGTGTTCTGGCATAGTCAATCACATATCTATTTCTTCTTTCAACAATTCCATTTTGTGGGGGAGTTCTAGGAGTTGACGTTTGTCTTTTGATTCCTTTATCATTATAGAATATCTCAAATTCTTTTGATGTAAATTCACCACCTCTATCTAATCTTAGGCATTTCAAGCTCTTTCTAGTTTCCTTTTCAACTCTAGCCACATACCATTTAAACATTTGGAAAGCATCAGATTTTTGTTTTAAGAACATAACAGTCATCATCCTGAAATAGTCATCAACAAATAGCATTATATATTTATCTCCTCTATATCTTTGTATTTCCATTGGACCACATAAGTCAGTGTGAACTTACTCAAGTATCTCTTTAGATGTATAGTTTTTGCTTTTGAAACTTGACTTTGTCATCTCTCCTAGCTGACATTGTTTGCACATGATATTATCAGGCTTCTTCAATTTTGGTAAACCTTTGACTTTCTTCATTTTACTAATGTTGACTAGATTCTCAAAGTTGACATGACATAATTGTCTATGCCATAATCATTCATCATCAAATTTTGCAAATAGACAAGAAACATCATCCATATCAAGGTAAAACAAATTACTCTTTGTTTGATCTCCTTTTCCTATTAGTTTACCATTAGTATCATAGATTTTTGCAGTTTTGTTTCCAAGTTCCACTTTGCAACCTATATTGCCTAACTGTGAGACACTCAGTAAATTGTAGTTTAATCCTTCAACATAATATGCATTATCACATGAAATTTGTTCTGTGAACTTAATGGAACCTTTTCCTTTGATTTGACATGGAGCATCATTACCAAATCTAACACTATTTCCATCATACTAAGTAATGTTAACAAACTTACTTTTGTCTTTTGTCATGTGATGTGAGCATCCACTATCTATGATCCATCTATCATTCTTGTTTATACATGTTACTAGTGCTGTGGTCTCTTCTTCATCAGATTGCTCCTTCATGGCTACATAAACAACTTCATCATCATTGTCATTAGAATTTTCTTCAACAATATAACACTTCTTACCTTTTTCTTTGTAATCTCTCTTGTCATCATCTCTTCTATTCTTGTATTTGTTGCCTTCCTTGGAATCTTTTTTCTATGGACACCTTGCAGCAATATGACCTACTTCATTGCAATTGAAACAAATGATAGGCATCTTACCTTTGAATTTTCCTTTGCCCCTGTGAAATCTTCTAGCAAGCAATGCTTCCAATTGTTCCACATCTTCCTCATTAGTGCTACTATCATTGGATACATACTTCATTTTTCTTCCTTTCTTTGATTTCACCTATTCAGCATCTTTTAGTGATAACTTGGCCTTAAAAGCAAATTCAACATTTTCAGGTCTATAGTTGTCGAAGTTAGATAACTCAAATGTAGTGAGTCTATCGATTATACCTTCAAGACTTAGATTATTTCTTGGTATACATCTTAGCTCTTCTATTTTTGATACTCTAATATCATAGATAGGGAGCAAGGTTCTTAACAACTTACTATTAATAGTATCTTTATCCAGTTGACCACTTAAGCATCTTATTGCACTTACCACTTCCTTTATTCTTGCACCATACTGAGCAGCATTCTCATGTTCTTCCATTTTCATGTCATCAAACTTTCCTTTGAGACTTTCTCTTTTTGCACTTTGTACATTCTGATCTCCTCCATAGATGTCTGATAGGGCTTTCTAGATTTTGAATGCAGTGTCACATCCTTTGATATCATCAAATTCAGCATAGCTAAGTGCAGAGGCAATTTCCAGCATTGTCTGATTGTGTTCTTGCTTGTTTTCCATGTCTTATGCAGTAGGAGCACCTGTTGGATCTACATGTTTAGTGACAATTGAATTTTGGGCATAATCTCCTATGGATCCAAGATGTAGCTTCATCAAACTTTTCTATGCAACAAAGTTGTCTTTGTTGAGCTTGGGAGCTTCTCTTTTTGCCATTTTGATCTTTTTTGCTTGCAGTCCCTTTAAACTGAATCAATAGTCAAGCTCTAATACCAATTGTTAGAATTTTTTAGAATAACTGAAAAGGGGGGGTGAATCAGTTATTCAAGGTCAAAATTCTCTATTAATACCTTTTTACTAGTTTTAATGAATCCATACACCTTTTATCAATCCAAACTTAAATTAATCATATAAGCAAGTTACAATAAATCAATATGCAAAGATAAAACATCCATAATCAACACATGACACAATGATTTACGTGGAAACTCAATTCGAGAAAAACCACTAGTAACATGCTACTTGATTCTCACCCTTCTTAAGTGATACCCTGTTAAAAGCTTGCCCTGTTAAAGGCTTACAACACACTGTTAAATGTGACCTTGTTAGAGGATTTCACCAAACTGTTAGGAATGGGCCTGGTTAAAGGTCTTTAGAACATTCTCTTGGAATGTCACCCTGTTAAAGGATTTATCTTATGGTTATTAAACCAACCTAAGTCCGTAGGATTTAAAATTACTATTACAATTGCTAGAAAGTAACGATAATGGTCTTTTGATCTGATATAACTTCCAACATACTTTGCAGATTTCATATCACACTTTCAGTTCAATTCTTATGCTTGGCTTCAATCACTCCAGCACTGTCTGCTTGTCTTCCTCTCAAGCTTCGTCTCCTTGAGTCTTCTTACTCATGCTACCAATGCAATCATCCTTATGGTCGTCTATCCAAACGAAGTTCCTGTGCTTTCTTCTCCTTAGCATCTTCCTCAATACTTCATGCTTTTTATGCTTGACCAATTCTCTCTCTCTCTCTCTCTCTCTCTCTCTCTCTCTCTCTCTCTCTCTCTCTCTCTCTCTCTCTCTCTCTCTCTCTCTCTTTTCATTAACTTATGTCTTCTTAAATAGAAATCTTATTTTCTTTTGCCACTCAATTTTCCCTCTCCAATTTTAGGGTTTCAAAATGGATTAGGTAGGATACAATGTATCTACCCCAAATCTTGTTCTCTTCTAAAAACTTCGCCAGTTGTATCCTTAGAAACATTCTACATGGTGTTCTGTGCCACCAGCTCATCATTTTTATCTTCCCTTTAATTCACAAATTTCTAGATAACAACCTCGTTGGCTTAGATATGGAAAATCTTCAATTTTCAAAATAATGCAGCAACTCGGCATTATTGAGTTACTGGTGCTCGGCACCTCTGTGTTACTCGGTACCTATACCTACTCAGCACTTGGTTCTTCTCGGCACTTGGTTCTACTCGTCACTTGATTCTGCTCAACACTTGGTAAACTCTATGTCACTCGGTATCTGAAGGTTTACTCGGCATCTGAAGTTTACTTGGCATCTATAGTTTACTTGGCATCTGCAGTTTACTCAACATCTATAGTTTACTCGGCATCTGTAGTTTACTCGGCATTAACTAGGAATTTTCTCAGCTCCTTCTCTCTAATGAGCTTAGTTTGAGCTTTACAAAAGACTTAGCTAAAACCTTAAATCTTTGATATGTTTCAGTGTGCCCATTCTTTGTATCTTATAGTATGTCATCAAATACACTTTTTCATCAATGGCTTAGCTGATCCTTGTACTTCATTATAACATCATAACTTCAACCTTTCTCTAGGTGTTCTAGTTACAGCTTATTGATTGTCTCCTCCTTAAGAATCAACTAATTGATAGTATTTGGATCACTAAAACAATTATCATTCCTGCAAGTAGCAAGTTTGACATCAATGACAAAACAATGATTGAGGACATTCTTTACCAGTTCCATATATTATGCTAACAACTTTTCTTATGATCATTTCAATCATTTCCAACAATATATATTCAATATACATCTTCTCATCTTCTCATTTATATAGTATGTTTCACATGTTATATACATTTACATCTTCTCCTCCTTTACATATGTTATATATATATATATATATATATATATATATATATATATATATATATATATATATATATATATATATATATATATATATATATATATATATATATATATATCTTCTCCCCTATTTGAAATAAATCTTGAAGGTGTATACTATATAGTAATACCAAAATGTGACAAGAAACTAGAATGTACCTTAAGAATGAGTTTCATTTTCTTGTCCTAATTTTCTTGCAACACCTTGCATCTATGTAATACAATTTGAAATTTTGCTAATAGTTCTATCAAGCAGTTAGCAATGGAGATTTTTTTGTCATGGATGAGGGTTTTAGCATGTGCAATATGTTTCTGCAATGCATCCATGTTTTGGAGAATCATAACATATATATATATACAAGTGTAGCTCTTATCCTAGCTTCTTCTCTTAGTAATTTTATCTACATTTAAGTTAGAAATCTAATCTTTGTATAGTGGGCAGAGATGTAACTCAGATGAAGTTGTAACTAATGTGCACTTTCCTTCAGATCTTCATCAATTTTTGGAAGTTTATCTTTAATTTCCTTGGTGAAAATGGATGTGTCATAGAGTTTTCTCAACAAATAAGTTTCATTGTTGCAAGAAGTTTCCAATGATCCTAGAATAGTAGACAAGTCTACTTGATGTATTGCAATCTTTTGTGCTACTAGCTCAAAAATTTATTCTCAAATTTCTTTTCTACTCTTTCCAACAATTTTTCTTGTCCGTTCAAATATTCATTTAATTTTTGGACCACTTTTTCTTAATGTGACAAAATTGGTTAAGAAGTGTCAACCTCAATTTTGAGTGCCTCTGCAAGAATATTATTTTTATCTTCAAGCATGTGAAATTATTTATTTCTTTCCTCTCTAAGCTTCTACTACTTTTCTTTCTTTTGTAGAAGCTCACCTATTGTACACATTTGATCAAGATTTAGATTGGAGATATCCCAATGTGGGATAACTATCTCCTCATCAATATCAATTTCTTCTTCATTATCTTTGCCTTTGCTCAAAACTTCTGTACTCACTTGAGACTTGGTGTCAATTGTCCTTGTACTTATTATTTTTATGCTTGTAATGGAAACAATGTTAGAAATAATAGGACTGACATTAAAGGTAGATATAGCATTTATTGAAGAAATACATCAGGAAGTGTTGTCTACTTGGTAGATGAAGTGCTTGTCAATTCTGTCAATGAAGTACTAAGCTGAATAGTTGCAAATATTGATTGAGTGCTTGAACTTGCAATGTTTGACACAACTAATTCTCTAGTAGCTTTCTTTGAGCTTGATGTCTTCAATGCTTTGCTCAAAGAATGAGGAAGTGAGGCTATGACCACTACTAAAATCTTCTTCAGGTTAGTCTTTTCAATGTTCTAAACCTTAGGGAGATCTTCCTCAATAGGTTCCTATTCCTATTTCTCATCATCTATATTGTCATAATGTGTTACTTCCTCATTATCAATTTCCTCTTCCTTGTCATGTTCACCATCATCTTCATCCTTATCACTAACATTAATAAAAAATCACTCTACTTGTGAAGATTATAAATGTTATTCCATGTGTTGGTGGAATTCTTCACCACATGTTCAATGTCATTTATCAATATCAAACACATGTTAAATCTCAAAGTAAGTTTTTCTTCATTCCTCTTAATAGAATTTTTTACTTCTTTATCATTCAAGCTCAGCATGAGTTTTCTTAGGGTCTGTTGATAAATATCTTTTATAGTTTTCTTTGCATGCTCCCATCTTAGCTTAATTTTCTCCATTGGTTCATTGGAAATTTTTTGTGCAAGTTGATCTAGAGAGTATTTCCATTTGCCTAGCTTTGACACAATCATGTGTTCAACTTGTAGCTTCTACTCTATAGTTCTAATTTCATACCCCAATGTTCTAAAATTTCTTATGTTGGCTCTTGAATCAATTTCTTTCAATCTATCCTGAAAGGTGGGTGGAGGCTTTTTGAAAATTATATCCTTTGCTTCTTCACCCAAATTTAACTTCTTTCTAGATGTCCTCCTAGTGAACACTATAGTAGATGTCTTTGCAAGTTTGGTTATAATAACCTTACCTTTCTTCTTTATAGGCTCTTCTTCTTCTAACTTATCTTCATCTTCAACATCATCTTCCTCCATGTCATCTCCTTTAGTCAACAAGAGAGTAGAGCTGGTTTTCAATTTCGATATTCTCTTCTTCCCTTTGTTGACCACCTTAGGGAGATTTATTTCAAGTTCAATTCTTGCTTTAGCTTCCTCATATGTCTCAAAATATGTAGCTTTTTGATCAACTAACTCATTTAACAATGCTTCAATAATATCTTTGGTCTCATCTATGTTAACCTCATAACCTAGAAGCTTGACCCATACAATTCTTGGTCTAACTATTTGTATATATACTTTGTCACAATCAACCATGAAACAAGTATCATCTTTGTAGTCTTCAAAAAAATTCATAGGGATCTTGAATCTATTATTCATCTTTTCCTTAAATGTATCAAAATAGTTTTCCATTATACTAACATAGTTTTCTCCCATTTAAACTATATACTCATTGATTTGACAAAGAACAGTTATATCTTTTCTCCATACGACTATACCTTTTGATGGGAAGAGTTTTTACACAAAGAAGAAATAGAAAAGTTAAGAGTGAACCAAACTTACAAGGATTGTTCTTTGAAGTTCTTATGCTTTTCATATTTTTTTTGAAATAGTTCAACATCAACTTGGCAAGGTCAAATGACATATTGTTCTTGACCACTTTGAATGTGAGATCCACTACTTCATAGGATACACTATTTAGACAGTCAACTCAATCTATATAACTCACCTATATTCTAAACTTTAGCTCCATATTAGTTACACAAGTAATCTTCATTCCCCTTCCATCCTATTCAACAAGGGTTTTCTTCTCCAGTTCCACTTGACTTAGGGTTTTGGTGGATTTGGCATTTGCCAATACTAGAAGCCTTGTGATCTAATGGATCATTTTTTTCATTATCAAAATAGGTTGCTCCAACCACAACTATCTATTATGCATACAATTGGGAATAAATCTCATCCACTTAATTTGACAATCTCATAGCATGTCTTGAATGTGAGTTAAACCCTTCACTTCAAGGTGTTGATGCTCCAGTTTTAACACACCATTCACACACAATTATTTCAAAGATTCATCCATTTCAAGGTTTCCTATGTCTTGAATCAAACATTGAAAATGTGTGCATATATCATTAATCAATAGTACCTTAGATACAACCTAAGATTGAGCTTTGGGTGGATCTAGGGTTTTTGCAACTGCTAGACTAAGCTTGAAATCTGTTACTTTCCATTCAATGCCTTGAACCAACATTTTGGATCCTTTCTTTGTCTTACTGTTGGTGGATGCCATCACTTGGTAGGGTTTGAGAGAGCACAAAAATCTTCAAAAAATATTTATACAAATCACTCGGATGTACTAAAATTGTTGTGCACAAATAGCTCTTGAAAATTCACAATGACAAATGAATTCATTTTTACCTTTTTTATCAAAATTTTCCTTTGAATCACCATAAATGCCTATTCCAATCACTTGCTAAATGATAGACTATCTTCCACCCAAATTGAATTAAATACTTGATAGGGAAATTCATTATTGGGTGTTCACATAAAATTTTTAGTAACTCACGACCTTGCTCGGCAAGGTCTTGCAACCCGACCTCACTCGGTAACGACTAAAATTTTCTATGATACTTGGTGATTCCTTTGCGTCTTGAATGTTGATATGGATATTTCCATTCTACTAACTAGAACTGATGTAAGATGACTACTTGAGAATCCTAGTTCTAGTTTTCCTTGTGGGAGATCAAGTAGAAATGATTGAGTCACCCAATTCTTGAGTGACATGTGCTTCATTTCTTGGACTTGCATTCTTATAAGATTTTGGAATCCATGTCTCATCTACTTTTTGATGTTATCAACCCTGGCTTTCTTTTCATTTTCAATTCTTCTAGCATTCAAATAGTTTTTGGCAAGATGACCAAGTTATGTAGAAATAAAACATCTTCTGGTGGTGTCTCTTGTCCTCATGTGACATTTTACACAATTCATTCCAATGTGTCCAAATTCTCCATAGTAATGAAATCTACATGAAGTGTTATAGTCCCAACCAAATCTAGCTTTTTCAATCTATTATGTTGGATTCAATATCTTAGGATTTGTGCCCATGCTTCTTTCATTTGTGACATTTTCCTCCAAATTTAGGTTTCTCTTTGCATTCATTAGCTCTATGACATTGTTGATTAAAATTACAACATTTTCCATTGAATTTGGTTTTTCTATTTCTCTAACATCTATTTGATGTATGAACTATCTTACCATAGTGACTACAAGTAGGGCTTTGGTTCTTTTGAGCTCCTTTCTTGGATGATTCACCATATTCTATATATCCAATTCTTGTTTTCCCTTTTTGTTTGTATTGGACTTTCTCATTCAATTGATCCATCTCTTCTTGCAAAAATCTCATCATCCTTTTATTGGTTTGCTTTTTAGTGTTTAGATCATTTTGTAATATTTCTTTCTCTAATCTTAGATTCACGATCTCTTCATTTGCATTAGTGAGTTGATCAATGAAGTCTATCTGTTGAAGGGATAGATGTTGAATTTCATTGTTCTTTCCTTTTATCTCCTCTTTTATCTCTTTTTTCTCTTCCATGACTTCACACAATCTTTTTGAATGAATTTCTTGTTCTCTTTTTAGTTTCACAACTTCTTCTTGAAGTGTACCATTCTTTTCAAATAGTTCTCTGATTGCTTTATTTGCTTCATCTAAATTACTTTTTGAATGGATTTCTTCAATTCTTTCTTCAATGTAGAGTTGGTTATTCATCTGAATTGCAAGATCTTTCCTTCTTTTCAAGGATTGAGAGAGTTGCACCTTTGCTTTCTTAATTTTTCTAATAGCCAATTCCAAATCTATCTTTTCATTATCAATAGCCTTATCATGTCTAAATACCTCCATTGCCTCTTGATCTTTGCTCAAGTTGTTAAACTTGTCCCTGAGAACCACAAAGATTTGATACCAATTTTTGGAAATATATATGATAGGCTAAGTTACTAAGAGGGGATGGGTGAATAATTAACCAATAAAAACTTAATCTTAATTTACCAATTAATCCTTCATGTGAATTTTGATCTAATTTCATGCATAAGAAACCAGAAGCATTAAAACATTCATAACACTTTGACACGCAATAAGTTGACCCAAAAACCTTTCAAATAGAAAGTAAAACTAGGTTGGGGATGATATCCACAAGCTTTAGTACTGTAGTATAAAGTTGGCCTGTTAAGGCTTATAATGATCACTTCTGATGATCTACCCTATTAGGAGCAATAAGGACTGCTAGGTCCACCTTGCAAAAGGATTTACAAACATACAATGAAGTATGCACTCAGTAAAGAGATTTGCAAAAGACTATTAAGTCTACATTGTGAAAGGATTTAACTAATTCACCTATTAGGATGAAATAGTGGTTGATTTCTAATCTACAACTTGATTTTTTAAATGAGATTCCTTTGAGTGTAATGATCACCTTGCTATGGTAGATAAATCTTTGTTGCTCCTTATATTGTTGTAGCCTTTTTACTTCACACTTTTTCTCTTAAAATTTGCATCATACTTATATTCTACATATTATTTGGATGTGATAAAATGCATTACATATATACCAATCCAAATTAGAATTCAACAAAGTTGACCCAATTGCAGGAACTTGGGTTCTGAAGACTAACTTGGTGAGGTTTTGATACTTGACATCCACTGTCAATGCTTGACATTATCATGTACTCAGTAGATGTAGAAGCTTACTCCATACTGATCACTTCCAAGTATTCTAAACTTGGTTTGCATTTTTGACTCAATGAATACTGTGAAACTTGGCATATAAATTGAATCACTTGATTTACACTACATAGCTTAGTCAATGCTATTACTAGGAGCTCAGTATAAACTGAATCACTTGGTTGACACTGTGTGACTTGATCAAAAATAGATTCACATCACTAAAGATATGAACTTCATAAGCACTGTACAACTTAGTTTGCACTAAGGAACTCGATAAAAACTAAGAAGCTCAATTTACTTTGATAATCACCAACCTAATAGAAACTTATTGGTGCAAACTGAATATTGTTCCTTGAGCTCGGTAGCAACTATAGAATTTGGTAAAGTCTAAAATGCTTGGTTAACACTTTTAATTGTACAATAAGCTTGGTAGATAATTACTAAGTGTATGTCACTAATAACAAACTTGATTGCAATGTTAACAGTTATTGCTACTATACCATCATAGAAGAAGCTAGTACAACAAGAATTGGAGTGTATTGAACCAAAGGATCAACCATTTATCATGAAGAGTGCCACAAGTCTAGTGTAACCATCAATGGAGATGGATTCAAGTAAAAGGGTTAAACCTCCTTCATTTTATATTTCTATTATCATAGGAGATAAGCTAGTCCACAATTGCATGATTGATTTAGGGGCTAGTAGTTCAAAGATGCCTAAGTGTGTAGCTAATATTCTAGAAATGAAATATGAGCCCATTTTCAAGTATGTATTACAGTTAGATGGTAGCACTATCAAGACTATAGGAATCCTCAGGAATGTCAAAATGACCCTGCATGCATGCTTTGGATGTACTATAGTTAAAGATATATTAGTATTGAGGTTAAGCCACACTTTTCCATCTATCTTTCAAGAGATTTCACCACCCAAACAGGTAGCTACATATCCTCTGATCAGTCATATCTATTTTTTAGAATAAGATATGGAACTAAGGCTTCAATCAAAGTAAATCCCTTATCCCTCCATCATATTGAACCCTACACTTCTAATCTCATTAATACAAACTACACCATCCTATAGATAGATTAAAATGACATAGAAAGTGAACCTACCACTTCTTTAGTAGAGATGCCTAATTTTCTCTTAGATGAATGGGCTAATGCATATCACTTTGATCCTATATTAGAAACCTTGGAGACAAGCCTTGGTACTTATTGTATATCAAAAAAGGATGCTCTTGCCTCTAATCTTATGAAGAAAAAAGAAGATGCAATTGGGATATGGATCATGTATTGTGATGAATTAAGAAATAAAAATGGTTTAGGGGTTGGTGTGATGTTGGTTTCTCCTAAACTAGAAATATACTACTTCTCATTTAGGCTTCAATTTAGTTATACAAAAAATGTGGCTAAGTATGAATCCTTGATTCAAGATCTTCTACTCGCTCAAAAAAGAGGAATTCAAGCCTTAAGTGTATATGGAGATAGTGAGTTGATTGTCAAATAGGTGAGAAATCAAAATGTCACTAAGAATGGTTTTCTCAAGTCTTATACACATAGAGTATGGGATTTGTTTGAAATTTTCAATGTATTTAATATTCAAAGCATCCCTATAGACATGTTGATAGACTTGCAGTAGTGGCTGTGTCTTATGATGTGCTTGGGAGCCTTGAAGATGAGAAGAAGCAGTAGATTAGAGTGGTGGTTAGGCCTATTTTCCCCGATAATAATGTCAATTTGAAAGTCTTTGAATCTGATGCGCAAATTGTAAGTTTCTTGCAGAATGAAGTAGAGTTCTTGAATAGACATTAGTCAAGGCTACATGACCAATATGGAGATCAAATCATCAATCTCAATTTTAACAAGTTTCCTAAGGGTCTCATTACCTTAGAGAGTGTCTTCAATCCTTATGAGCAAGCAAGGGTTAGATGCACAAACCTTGCTGCAAACAAGGATGATCATATACTAGTTGTAGTTGCTAATGAAAATACTCTAAACATGGGAAAGGTATGTTCCAAAACTAAGCAAAAAGTAAATTTCCATCTATGTCAAGAATTTAATGATGTATCTGCTTGGAAATATGATGATTAAAAGGGCTCTAACCCAAGTTTATTTCAACATACCATAGATATAGTTGATAATGTCAAACCTTTTAGGAAAAAATAGAGACCAGTGAATCCCAAGATTGACCTATTAATGAAAAAAGAACTATCCAAATTGATTGAGGCCAATATCATTTTTTTTCTTTCAAACACTCATCATGGGTAGCTAACCTTGTCCCTATTAGGAAGAAGAGTGGAGAATTCAGACTATGTGTAGACTTTAGGGATCTTAACCAAGCCTCCCTCAAGGATCATCATCCCCTCCCTTTCATGGAACAAATATTTTGTAAGATTAGAGGTTCAGAGAGATTCTCTTTTCTTGACAGATTCTTTGGTTACAATGAGGTGTTAGTCAAGGAGTCTAACGGATATAAGACTACTTTCGCCACCAAATAGGGTACCTATGCCTATAGTAAAATTCCTTTTGGACCAACAAATGCAAGATCCACATTTCAAAAGGAAATGGAGATGGCATTCAAGAACATGACTAAAAGTTCTGGTCTACATTACAATATCATAGTTTATTCAAAGAATGCAACAAACCATTTTAGCTATCTTAGACAAGTATTCATAAGATGTAAAAATTATGGAGTATCTTTGAATCCAAGAAAGTGTGTCTTTGCCACTAATCAAGGAAATTCATTAGGACACATTGTATCTAAGGATGGTCTAACTTTTGATCTAGAAAGAACCAAATCCATGCTCTCTCTCTTCCTAGTCACAAGAATGTCTACAAAGTTTTCTTGGTAGAGTAAATTTTGTAAGGAGATTTATCCCAAACTTAGCTACCATAGTGAAACCTCTTACAACTATGCTTAAAAAGAATATGGTCTTCTCATGTACCAAGGAAGAGAAAGCGAGTTTTGAAGAGATCAAATTAGCCATAGCGTCAACTCCTACTCTTATCAATCCAAATTTTGAGAGAGACTTCATCCTTTACACCTTATGTAAGGTGAGTCAAGGATGTCTATTATTTTGACTCAATTAAATGATAAGAATGAAGAATAACATATTGCCTTCTTTAATAAAGGGTTGAAGGAGTATGAAAATAAGTATAGTTATGTGGAGAAACAAGTCCTTGAAGTTATCAGAGCTTTGAAGAAATTTAGACATCTTATGTATCACAATAGGATCAATTTGCTAGTGCCTCATGCTAGTGTGAAAGAATTCCTTTTGAGCAAGGATATTAATGAGAAAAGAGTAGGTCAGATCACCAAAGTGATGGAGTATGATGTGGATATCTAGATCACCAATTTGGTAAGAGGGAAAGGATTGTGCAAGTAGATGATCTCATCTCCAAAATTAGATGAAGAAGTTGTCTTGGTATTGATAGATTAGAAAGAAGCTGGGGATAAGAGTCCAAAGAGATGGATAGATGACATAAAGACCTTCTTATGATGAAATGGATATCCTTAAGGATTGGATAAAGCTAAAAGAAGATAGTTTATATTGTAGTCCATTACTTATGCTATAGTTGATGGTATTCTCTTTAGGAAAGACTTCAACTGAGCCTAGCTTAGGTGTATTGATTTAGATCAAGTAGAGAGAATGATTAAGGAGCTTCATGATGTTCTTGATGGTGGCCACTTTTCATTAAGAACAACTGCCATAAAGATAATGAGAGCTAGTTACTACTAGGCATCCTTGTTCAATGATTGCCATATGTATGGCAAGAAGTATGAAAATTGTGCCTTCTTTCCAGGTAAGAAAAGATTTGTAGCCCTTCCACTTCATCCCATTCAAGTGGATCAGCCTTTTACTCAATGGAGATTAGATTTTATTGGCTCTATTAATCCTCCTTCTAGCTTTGGACATAAATAGATTCTAGCTGCTATAGATTACTTTACCAAGAGGACAAAATCAGTGTTGGAAATATAGGAGTAACTAGGGTGGGTGGTGGTGAATCAGTTACCACTAAAATAAATCTGAGATCTCTTAGATGTCAATAATAAAATTTAGTCTAAGAAAACTAATTATTGTTGTTAACTAGTAAACACATAGAAGATGTTTTAACTTGACAAATGTAGAGTGTGAATTACTTTTAGCAGATCTTAAAACATTAAAGGCTTGTTTGGTTGCTAGAATTAACCTAGAATAAGGAAATAGGAATAGGAAAATTGGAATAAATTTATTCCAATTTTGATCCAATGCAAGAATAAATCTAATTCCTAAAAAAAATTGGAATTAGATTTATTCTCATTTTGGGCCAAAATTGGAATAAATTTATTCCAATTTTCCTATTCCCATTTCCTCATTCTAGGTTAATTCCAGCAACCAAACGGACCCTAACTATAATTAATTTGTAAGCATAAGAGAAATAACATGACCATATTAGACACTAGGATTTAATGTGGAAACCCAATTTGGGAAAAACCACCAATTTAACTAGTTATTGTTTTTCACTCTTCTAAAGTGAGCCCTATTAGGAGCCAACCCTATTAAAGGTTACAAAATACACTGTTAGGTGTGACCTTGCTAGAGGATTTAATCAGCCTATTAGGAGTGGCCTTGCAAGAGTTCTTAAGAAAATTTAATGGAATTGCTACCTTGTTAGAGGATTTACAAATGGCTATTCAACCAACTCTGTAAAGAGATTTTAGATCACTGCTACATTGGTTAGAAAGTAACAATAAAATGACTTGATTGTGATGCAATTGAATTGCTGAATCTAGCTCTCTATTCTGCTTATAATTTGATCCTTCCTGATCAAATATTACCTTTTTGTTCCACAAGGATACTTTCTTGTCCTTCAAGTTTGCTCCCTCTCTTTCCTTTCTCAATTCAATCAACACACTTGTTTACATACTTGCAAATCACAACTTGAGCTTTTATTTATACCTTCTAGATTGTCATGTTGGCCCAAATTCAAATTCAAATTACCAATAATAATTACCATAGTTAGCTAGACACAATACTTGAAATAGTTAAGCTTCATATGCCAAAATAACAAAATCCTTCATTAGTCAACCCTGCTCAGTAAACATTGGTTCTAAGACAATTTCCTATGTTAACCAATAGAAGCTCGATTAACAATATAAAATTGCAAAAATCCTTTGGTAATCGAGTGAACTCTATTAGCACTAACTCTGTCCAACTTTCCTTTGTTAACCATGTGAACTCGGTTAACACTTTTTTCTACCATAATTTCCTCTGACACTTGAGTGAGCTTAGTAGACACTGTCTTCATAGATTAAACTTCAAGAATGCTTGATAAACAAGGAAAACTATCTTGCTAACCAAGTGAGCTCAGTAAGCACTAACTGACAACTGATATGGCATATTTTGTGACATCAAAGACAACACACAATTAGACAATTTATCCAACAATCTCACTCTTTGGTATTGATGGTAACACAACATGTCGTAGCACAATGAAATTTGAGAACAAGATTCTTTTGATAGAACATTTCTTCCTCTTTGATTTTACACAAGAATTTCTTCTTTCATGTATATTAATCTCCCTTTGTGAAGGAATTACATAACTTCTCCCTCTTGAAATGACAAAAACAAATTTCAGAAAGATATGACAGTAATCTTCTCCCTCTTTGACAACACATAATCAGACAATTGTATCCAACAAGTAATTGCTTTAAAAAATGCTACTGAGAATTCAATTATTGAATTCTTAGATAGACTTGTTACAAGGTCTGGTGCCCCTTCCACAATAATTTTAGACATGGAAAAATAATTTGTAGGAGCCTAAATTTGTGCATGGGTAGTAGATCGTGGAATATGCTTGAGCACTTCTTCCAATTACTACCCTGAAGGTAAAGGCTTCACTGAGTCCTCTAATAAGAATTTGATTAGAATCATCAAGAGGACTATTGAAGATAATCAAAGGTGTTGGCACCATAAATTAAGAATTATTCTTTGGGTTCATAGAACAATACATAAAAGGGCTATTGGAAACTCTCCTTTCATGTTGGTGTACGGAAGGGAAGCAAGACTTCCTATCTCATTGGAGTTTCCCTCCCTAGAACCAGCCCATCAATTATAACTAATTGAAAGTGATGCTATGTTAGTAAGAATAGTAAAGTTAATGGAGCTAGAGATTAAAAAGAAATCAAGCCATGTAGACCTTGGAAGCACACCAATAATAGATGAAGAAGTCTTTTGATAAGAGGTCTAAGTTCAAAATTTGTAGAGAGGGTGATCTTGTGTTAAAATGGGATGTAGAAAGACAAAAGGTATGAAGAAATTTAGAGTTTGACACCTTATGGAGTGGTCCCTATGTGATTATCAGTTGCAAGTAGACTAATGCTTTTCAGTTAAGCAAGCCTAATGGTGAAATCTTGCCTATCCCAATTAATGGAATATACCACAAGCCTTGTTTTTGATAGAAATAAATGTTTCATGTATATAGTTAGTTAGTTTGCAGCCTAATTTTTCCTATTTTTCGAGAAGTGCATGAGCACATGTTTTGTTGCAGAGATTTTGGTTCCCATTTTGCAGTTGCAAAGAGAAGTTTTGAGGTTTTGCTAGGTATATTTTCATGATTTCTATGACTCTATTGCCCAATGGATGTGTAGGCTATTATTCCATGCATAGAAGGCTTGCATCCCCTCTGAGTCACCAAATTTATTAGCCATATTTTCCCTCCTACCAAAATTTGAGTTTTCCTGTCAAGCATGTCCAATGGTCATACCTTTTCAAATATTCAAATGATCAAATGTTATATAAGTATCTATTTAAAACTTTGGCCATATCTTTTTATCCTAAGTCTTGCAGCCTTATTTTCATGTTATGCTATTGAAACATTTCAAGTTACGACTGTGTGATCACCCTTTGGTTCACATAGTCATGGTGGAGTAAGTGTTAATTGGAGTTCAAGTGATGAAAGCATGATGGCATTGTGTTCACGTCATCACAAAGTTATTTGGCACAACTAGGGTCAAGGTCTTGACAAGGTGATTGCATTAGTTTTGCTTGATCATAGGGTTAATTTGACAAATCATGGTTTAATTTACAGTAATGCAATATGGGAAAAATCTGTAGTGTTTTAGAGATGTATTTCACACCATTATATCTTTCAAATCTATGGCTAGCATGATATCATAGCAGATTAGGAAGGAACTATAGTTAGAGTTGTGATCAAGTGATTTTCTTTATTTCACTTGGTTGCATGGTTAAGAAGTGAACCTCAAGTCAGTGCAATGATGGTGTGAGTGTGGTTAGGATCTCAATTTTGCAAAGTCATGATGGTTACTGGGAAATTTTGAACATAAGTTTTGAAGTAGTGATAGACAATTGGTCATGGTTTTTGCAAGTGATAACTATTAAGGAAGAAAGGTGGTGGCAAGGCTGCAATCATGAGAGATTAAACATGAAACATAAGGTTGAATGCTGGCTTGGTAGAAGAATGATAAAGGATGATTGGTCCATGTGGCAAGGCCTAAAGTTTGACTCTAGGTTGATTGATTACACAATTGATTTGGTGGTTGATTGATTACACAATTGATTTGGTGGTTGATTGATTACACAATTGATTTGGTGTACTTATGATAGAGGAAACAACTCCTTGATGATAGATTTAATCTTTTCAATCTCCTAGAATCACTTTCATTGTTCCCTAGGTCTAATAAATGCAAAAGAACATTCCATCACTGCCTATTGATCTATCTACTCAGTCAGAAGTTAATGGTCATCATTCTTGACCTCTCAGAACTGTGTTTGCTGGACAAGTGAATATCCAACATCCAGACTTGTACCATGATTAGATATTTTCCAGATTTGTAATAGTGGTTGGATGTAGTGGTTGTGAAGTTACTCTCAATTAGATATATCTAAGTTGTGCTTAAGTTATGAAAGCACATTTTGTAGCCCTTCTAAGGGTCTGGTTGATTCTTCTTTTTTCTTCTTTGCATGTTTTGGCATGCACATTGTAATTTCCATTTGCCTCTACGCTATTCATGATATTCTACCTTATCTCTTTTAGTCATTGATGCACTATGTAAGATCTATTTTTCTCTCTTCAATATTTTGTGGCTATTCGCAATTTGCATGATTGTATTTCTTTTGACTTGTGAATGATATATAAGTGAACTACCTTCTTTTTTGTATTATTCATGTTGGTTATCTAATTTGCATGTGAAATTTGGATGTAAAGAAGTCTAGATCAGTATATCTTTAATGTCATAATAGTTCAAGTTTACATATATGGGTAGAGATAGGATTGAACACTCTATTTTGGTGCATCACCTCCTTAGAATAGATTAGGTAGTTTATTTCATGTTTTCCTTCTCCTTTTTCCTCTTTAAATGTAGTTTAGGTGCATCCTAATAGCAAGGGAAGTTGGCCTTCTCTGGAGACTCAACCTCATAGTTTAAGTCCCACAGCCTGGAGGCTATTTTGATGTTTCACAAGGTTGTCCTTAGGTAAAGACTTTGGACAAGGGTGAAAGATTTTGTGAAAATAGGTATCATCCCACCCTAGTTTTACTTTCCAATTGGAAGGTTTCTGGTTTACCATATATTGTGTCAAAGTGTTATGATGTTTTATTACTTTCATTCTTTCATGCATGTAATTATATTAGAATAATATATGAAGGATTCATTGGTGAATTAAGATAAAGTTTTATTGGTTCTTGATACACCCCTCCCCTCTCAATAACCTATGTTACCTTATATTTTTAAAAATTGGCATCAGAGCTACTATTTCTCACATCAGAAGTTTGATAGCTTGAGATAAGATCAGAGATAATGGAGGTATATAGGATAGATAAGGCTATTGAGAATGAAAAGTTGGATCTAAAATTGGCCATTGGACAACTCAAGAAAGAAAAAGATCAACTCTCTCAATCATTGAAAAGAAAGAAAAATCTTGTAGTATAAATGGATGAGAATCTCTACACTAAAAGAAGTATTGAAGATAGGTCCAGAAATAAATTTAGATGAAGTTGATGCAACAATCAAAGACCTATTGGAAAAGAATTCCAATCTTCAAGAAGAAGTCAAAAAATTAAAACGAGAAAAAGAAATCCAATTAGTTAGATTATGTGAAGTCATGGAAGAAAAAGACAAAGCCAAAGAAGTGATAGAAGAAAAGGACAATGAAACTCAACAAATACCCCTTTAGCAAGAAGATTTTATTGATCAACTCAATCATGCAAATAAAGATATTATCAATCTAAGGATAGAGAATGAAAGACTATAGAATGATCTTAGTATTGAAAAGAAAACCAATGAAAGAATGATGAAATCTTAGGAAAGCATGATTCAATTAAATGAGAAAAGTTAGTATAGACACAAAGAAAAATTTGGATTAGGATATGTAGAAGAAGGTGAATCATCTCAGCAAGGAGCTCAAAAGAACAAAAGGCCTACTTGCAACCATTGTGGTATGTTAGGTGATACTACAAACAAATGATGGAGAAAAATTCAATGGAAAGTGTCATAGTTGCAACATGCATGGACATAGAGCAAGTGAATGCATAGAGAAACCTAAGTTTGAAGGAAAGTGTCACAATTTCAAGAAACAAGGACAAAAATCTTTGGAGTGCAATACCAAGAAATGGAACCTAGTAGAAAAAATTGCAAAAGCAATATTTGATGGGATTACAACACATGGTGTAGATATCACTAGTGTGGTGAGTTTGGGCACATTGCAAAAAACTTTGTGAAACATCACATGAGGAAAATAGATACTACTAAAAGATGTTTTCTTTATATAGAACTTGGACATCTTGCCAAGAACTACATGAACATAGGAAGAATTGAAGATGAAAAGAAAGTCAAAGATGACAATATTAGAAAACAAATGAGGCACCAATGGGTACCAAAATCTCTAGAGAATGCAAACCAAAGTCATGAAATTTTTGACACCCAAGTAAGTGAGTTGGGGCACCCAACCATCTCAGCTTAGTTCCCTATGTAGATAATTGGAACTATTATTCAAAAGAAGTCATATAACATTAGTTCTAGCTAGCAAGAAAAAATATCCATATCAAAATTCAAGATGCAGAGGGATCACCAATTGAAAACAAAATTTCAAGACCTTAACAAGCAAGGTTAGGTTGCATATCATTTCATAATGTAAATGTCAAGTTGGTGACTCTACCAAGTACCAAGGTTAGACCGAATGGTGGTAATGTTACTAAATTTTGAAGTTCTTTGAGTTGGTAGTTCCTACAAAGTCAAAAAAACTTACCAAGGTGAAGGCATCTTCTAAGTATTAAAGACCAAACTAAGTGGAGGACAACATGTCACCGAGTGAGTATACATACAAAGCATTAGTGATGATTGAAAAGAGGAAATTTATTAAAAAGGAAGAAATCAAATAGATTGTTTCACCACAAATATTCAGAGCACAGAGTGAAGAGCGAATTTAGAATTTCCAAGTGATTTGAGGAATTGTTGTTGAAGATTTTCCCATTTTTGAAACCTTACTGAGCATTTGCATCTTCGAGTAGAAAAGTGAAGAAAGGATAAAAAGTGTTTTTTTGTGGAGTGGATTGTAAGGTTCCCACATTCAAGCTAAGTCCACCCTGCTGGAGTGCAATCACAAATTCCACCCAAGGTACTTCTTGTCCATGATATCCATTCATTCTATCATTATTCAATCTAAGAACTTGGAACCATGGAAATGAATGAAGAATTCAATGAGTTATGTGTCGATAGCATTCTCAAACTTGAGAAAAATAATTTGCAAACAAAGGGATTAACACATATTCTACATATGTTGAAGGACTTTCAAGTTAAATGGATCAAATTTATTCTGAGCCAAGTTCACAATGGACAATTATGGTTAGATCACCCTATCTTGATAAGAAAGAATATGATACCCAGAATCGCTGAATTGCCCATGTTTAACAAAGCTAAGTCCACTAAAACCCTAGGTTAGAAAGAACTATCAAAGCGTACTCTTGACGAGTGGGATGGAAGAGGCATGAAGCTAAGTAGCATGATAGACATGGAATTGAAGTTTGAGATCCATGTGATTTCCCACAACACATAAATCTCAAGCTAGTTGAATAGCATGTCATGTGAAGCTGTTGATCTAGCATAGAAGATGGTGAAGAATAACTTGTCTTTCAACCTTGCTAAGTTGTTGCTAACATAATTTAACAAGAATAATGAAAGCATCAAAGTGTCAAAGAACAACTCGTTTAATTTTGATTCTCATTTGACATGTCTTTTCTTTGTTCAAAATTTTTTCCCTTCCAAAGGATCTGGTGTATGGAGAAGGATGTTCTAGTATTGGACCAAATCAATGAATACATGGTAGAAATGTGGGAAAATTTTAGCAATGTTATACATAATTACTTTGATTCATTCAAGGAAAAGATGAAAAATATATTTAGGATACTCAAGAAGCTCGTAGAAGACTATGAGAAAGATATATGTTTCACGGTTGACTATGACAAAGTTTATATTCAAGCAATTAGACCTAAAGTGGCATGGGTTAAGCCTCTAGATTATGAGGTGAACATTGATGATAGTAAGGATATCATTAAAGCTCTACTAAATGAGCCTATGGATTCTAAAGCCACATATTTTGGAACATATGATGAGGCTAAGACCATAATTAAGTTTGAGATAAAGCTACCTTAAGTAGTAAGTAGGAGAAGGAATAGGATAGAGAAAAGAATAAAGAATACCAAGTCATCGAACTCTCCTCTAATGCTTACCAGGGAAAAGGAGATGATGTAGAAGATGAAGATAAAGGGGATGAATCCTCCCAAGAAGAAGGGGAAGGTTATTATAACCAAACCTGCTAAGTCCTCCCCTGCAATATTTACAAGAAGAATAGCCAAGTCCAAAAAGAGGCTGAAGTTAGGTGAAGATGAAACAAAAAAGATTATCTTTAAAAGATATTCACATACACTTTAATAAAAATTAAAGAATATGGAAGCAATAGGCATGGGATGTTTTAAGTCTCTTAAGTATGAAACTAGACGTAAAGAAAAAAAAAAGTAGATTGAGGATACTCTTATGGAAAAATTGGGTGAGTGGAAATACTCACCTTTTGAGCTTTCATAGAAAATTTTAGATGAACTTTTGAATGTAGTTAAACCTAGATGGGATAGTGCAAGGAAGACTGCTAAGGAAATCTATGAAAAAACCTTGAGATAGCTTATGTTGAGTCTTAGTGAAAAGGAGGTCAAAGAATCCTTGAAGTAGAATGAGAAGAAGCTACAATGTCCTTAAGCAATATCATTCTACTTCAATGTCCTTAAGCTTAAGGATATCATTAATGTCCTTAATTTCTGGTGCAATCTACTTCTACCATATGGAAGAACATCTATGGGTTGCACAAACCCAATGGCTTTGTGGTGCATGTTGATGAGAAGGATGGTGAAGATGAGGATGTAAAAGAAGAAGAAGAAATAAAATATGATGAGATAGATGATGTTGATCTTAATGGTGAGGAGGAAGGACATGAAGCCACTAAGGAAAGTCTTTTTAAAATATAGAGTATTGAAGAAATTGATGTAGAGAAGATTGCAACATTAGTTATGACTTCATTTCCTCACTCTCCAAGAAAATCCTTAGTGCAATTAGGCTCAGAGAAGGCTTCAACCAGGTTGGTCATGGTTACCATTGCTACACCAAGCACCCAACCAATATTTGGATCTCTACTACTGAGTGTTACATTGACTAAAGTTCCTAGTACTTCATCTATCAAGCAACAAGTTCCTCCAACATCATGATTGACTGAGCAATAGCAAGGTATTCCCATCGTTAGTATTATCTCTACTTTTATTGCTATTACATCTATTTCTACAATCATTTCAATACTCAATGTATCCATAGCTAGTGCAATGATAGTTGAGAACTAGTCTCAATCAAACACTGAAGTTCTCGATAAAGGTAAAGAAATTTTTTCTACCATTCCAAAGGTTAAGGGTAAAGAAGGAGAGGAAGAAATTTATCTAGATGAGGAAATTTTTACTCCAAATTGTCATAACTCTATCCTCACTCCTAATCAAATGGATACCCTACAAGAACTCTTGAAGAAAAGGGCTAAGAAATAGAAGCTTAGAGAAGAGAAGAAGAAGAAGAAGAAAAATCAAGTCCTTGAGGACATAAAGAGAATATTTGTTGATGCTCTAAGTATTGAGGTTGATAGTAAACAACCTATTCTAGATTAGTTAGTTAAAATTGTCCACAAGTATAATGAAGATTTGAACGGACAAGAAAAACTACTATGAAGAGCTTAAAGGAAATTTGAAAACAAAGTGTTGAAAAAATTTGCACTAAAGATTGCAATATATCAAGTATAACTATCTAACATTCTTTCTACACTAGAAACATCTATAAATAATGTTGTTTCATTATTTGTCAAACTGAGTGACACATCTATCTTCACAAAGGAGATCAAGGATAAATTGTCCAAGATAGATGAGGATATGAAGGCAAGTGCACACTAGCTGTCACTTGATCCAAGATATACTTTTGTAGATTACACAAAGATTAGATATTTGAAAAATCTTCAAGCACAATTATTGAGGGAAGAAGCCATAATTGGGGTCACATTTGAAGAAATTCAAGGCATGATTCTTCCAAACATGAATGCACTACAAAAGCATATTGCACATGTAAAGACTCTCATCCATGATAATAATTCTCCATAGCTTACCACCTAATGGAACAGATAGGATAAGTACAGATAGCCTTGCATGCAAGTAAGATATTGCAAGAGAATTGGGACAACACTATGGTACTAATTCTAAAGGTATGCTTTTATTTCTTTTCACATTTTTGCATTAACTTGTAGATTTTATACACCTTTGCAATTTATGCCAAAAAGGGGGAGAATACTATTGGCAAAGGCAAAGGGAGAGAAGTGTATATATATATGTATATAGAAGATTTTGTATAAAAGGAGAAGATCACTATACTCCAAATGTATGTATATAGGAGATATATGTATAAGGGAGTAGTATAGTAATATGTAGATGCATGGTACAGATAAGCAGAAAATATCTTTACAAAAGCAATTTTGAAAAATTAGAAAAATATAGTATTTTCCTGAGCTACAAAAATAGGAAGTCAAAACTAAGTTGAAGACATAATATGGTGTTAAAGAAATTTTTTTACTTGCAATTTTGAGTATTCATATTTTTGGTTTGATAAGTGTTTTTGTCACTAATTTCAAAGGGGGAGATTTTTGACATTAAGGTCAATTTGTCTATCCGTAACTCAACACTTAGTCAAATGGTTACATTTCTACCAAGCTCTATAGTTGCTACTAAGATTATCATTCATCTAGTAGTCTTAACCAAGTGTCTCAGTTGCTACCAAGCTAAACAGATAGTTTACAATTCATGTCGAGATACACACCATCTACCAAGCATTAGAGATAGTTTTCACTGTAGCCCAATTGTACCAGTGTCTACTAAGCTATCCAGTGGATGTGAAGAGGACTCTAGTGTTAACTGACCATAGTGTTACCCAAGATCTACAGTTTCTACCAAGCTTGCAATGTTAACTCAATGAATCTTACATTGACTGAGCCATGCAATGTCAATTGAGTGATTCAGTAGCTACTGAGTTTCTTAGTGTTCACTGAGCCACACAATGTTGACTGAGTACAAGCTACTCGAGAGTGATTAGTATGGATTGTGCTTCAACTTCAACTAGGTGCTAGAGTTTACCAAGCATTGACAGTGTTTCTCATGTATCAGAACATCACTGAGTTTGTCTTTAGAACCCAAATTATAACAGTTGGGCTAACTTTGTGAATTATGATGAATTTGGTATTGTAGCCAACTCCAGAAGGTAATGAATTGGATTGGTATATATGTAATGCATTTTATCATATCCAAATATGTTTTTGAAGAAGAATAAGGAGTGTATGAGTGTGAATTGAAGAAGGGTACAAAAAGTATAAGGGATAGCAGAGATTTATCTGTCACAGCTAGGCGATCATTGCAATACAAGGAATCTCATTCAGCAAATAAAAGTTTTATATCAAAGATCATCCACTAATTCATCCTAACAAGCACATCAGTCAACTCCTTTAATAGGGTAGACTTAATAGTCTTTTACTAAATCTCTTAATTGAGTGCATACTTCATTGTGTGTTTGTAAATCCTTTGACAAGGTGGACTTCAAAATCTTTATTTCTCCTCACAAGGTAGATCACTAGAAGTGGTCAATTATAAGCCTTAATAGGTTAAATTTATACTGCAGTACTAAAACTTGTGGGTATCATCCCCACCCTAGTTTTACTTTCTAATTGGAGGGTTTTTGGTTTACCATATCTTGTATCAAAGTATAATGAATGTTTTCTTGATTTCATTCTTTCATGCATGCAATTAGATCAAAATAATGTATGAAGGATTGATTGGTGAATTAAGATAAATATTTATTGGTTCCTATTTTACCCCTCCCCTCTTAGTAACCTAGCCTACCTTATATTTCCAACATCTTTAATTTGTTCCTTAGTGACCTCATAAATTAGAGGCTCTATATATAACATGAACTTGGTTCAACTAGCTCTATGTAGGTAAAGTCAGTATCAACCATAAAACATATGTCCTTCCTGTACTTCCTTACAACTAAGGGTGGAATCCTCTATCTCTACTTCATTTCTTCTTGAAATTTCTTCACAACTAGATCCAGAGTGATCTCAATCTTGTCGATGGGACATCTTCTATATAAGTTAGTTTTCTTCTCAATAGTACACTTTTCATTGTAAGCAACTCACTCATAGATAAGAATGGAAATATCTTAATCAACTAAAAAAAATATGTAAGTAATTAGTGATCTAAATTTGAATTGGTCATTCTTAACTTTCTTTATCCACTCTAGATTATCTATTAGCTATGCTCTCAAGATTTCATACATATTCACCTTTACTCTTTCTACACACCTTATAGGCCACACTTCTACTCCTATGCCATCATCTCTAGAGATGGCACAAATATTTTATGTCATGATTCTACATCATTCTATGTAACCTTGTTGATCACAATTCCTCTCCCATTGTACTCAGACTTAGTATTCTATAGCACAATTTTCTTTACATTCTTTTCATTTATTGGAATTGAATCTTCATTGCATAGTCTAGTCACTTCATGAATTAGGTTATATAATATATCTACTAGATTATCTCCAAAATAGAACTTTCCATCATGAATTTTTCTCAATATTACCTTTGCCCAATCCTCTTTGTCAATATCATGTGAAAATAGGAACTTAATCAACTCAATTTTTTTCCAAGTGCTCATATCCACTCTTAAAGCTCATGTCTTGGTTGTAAATTAGGTCAACTCCTTAGTTATACTTCCTTCTCCTACTATCTCAAATTTATTTTTGAAGTAATTGCAAACATTTTCTAAATATTAAACTTACTTTGGTTTAAGAAAAAATGTAATAGTAGGTTCTTATTCTGGGGGTTGTCTTGGGTCTATCTTGATCTTAGGTTTCTCCTCATCCTCAACATTGTCAATTAAACTTATATCCATGTCTACTATAAATTTTGAACTCAAATTCACAAATTAAACTTCTAAAATCTATAAAAATACCTCAAATGAATGGAAATAGGGTTTGCTAGATAATTCACTTTAATGATTCTTTGATTGCCTTGGATTTTCTCTCAATTCGATATTCAACTTGTCACACATTTGAATTATACTAGAAATCTTGATTTCGGTCCTTTAATTCTTTTCATTTTCTAACATCATTAATTGTGCAAGTACATGATCCTCAAAAAGTTGTTTATTCCTTACCAGTAACTTATTGTGCTTTGTACAACCACATACAATCTCGTAATCATTTTTTATCTTAATCATAGCTCCACAACATCATGTACTACCTTATACTTACTTTGCACACTCTAACTCCCCTCTAACATCTCTTTTGTCTTTCTAATGCTCTATCTTCCTTTAGGTGCTTGATTTGATTGTGCTTCCATAACCACATGTGAAATTGATGGATTTTTGGATTTGACAAATACTTCTTTGAATTCTTTTACATGTTCTCTTATATTGTTTATTAGCATCATTGTTGTTATCATTCCTTCTAGCAATTTTTTTCCTGTTCTTTCTAAAGTTTGGATTCCTTGTGTTGTTCCTCATGTCCATGTATAGAATCTTGCTATATGACAAAATTTATTAAATAACTAGCATACTGGTGCATTGTTTCCAAACCTGGGTCCAAGCTAGTTAACATGTGCTCTGCAATTTCTAGAAATATGTCCAAAGCTATTGCACTTGTAACATAGAATGTTGTTCCTTATTTCATTATTTTCTTTGTCAGATCTTCTTCCTATAGGGTTAGTTCCTCTAAACAATCTACTATTTCTACTGTTATTATTATTATCAAATTTAGGTTTATTACAATTTGATTCTCTATGACCAAACCATGACAATTATTAAACTAAAAATCATTAATTTTTTCAAATGACTTACCTGCACAGTCCCTTATCATATGTCCAACTTCATTACATGCATAACATCTACCTTTCAATTCATATCTCACTTCTTTCGGTGATTCAACATGCTCATGTTGCTTAGGTTCATCAACTTTTTCAGGTTGCTTGGCTTGCTTAACCTCCTTATCTTATGTAAATATTCCTTACCTTGAATAGGTTGATGAATTTTAGGATTACGTTCTTTTTGAGCTTCAAATTTCTTAGTTGACTTTTCTCCATTGAAATATTCAACACCAGACTTATCATAAGAAGGTCTCTGAAAAGATATTTGGTCATCAATCTTCTCACTACTAGAATATAAACTCACAAATTTTTTCTTAGACTAGATTAATGCTCCTTTTACAATAGTATTATATTTCTCAAGTTTTGCATACTGCAACTTGGTAGACTTAAGCTCAGATGTCACTTTAGTAAGATTGAATCTCAAATCTGTAATCTCATACTTCAAATCTAATTCAATTTTACTATCATCATTTTCTAGGATCAATTTTAGATCTATAATCTTAAGTTCATGCATCAGGATTTTATTTTCTTTCTTTAGTTTGGGAACTTCATTACTTTACTTGATCTAATTTTTAAGATCTTGATTGGATTTTAGTTGATCTATCTTATCTTCAACTTTCCAATGTAGTCCTCTGCATCTTCATATTTTTTTAAAGCATCTCTTTCTTTAGTATGGTTATCAATATTCTCAAGTGATTCGTCTAGGTTCTTCTATAACTATTCCCTATCCTTAGGGATAATACTCAAGTTATTAAAATTCTTCTTAGTAGTTGTAGTATAATACCAATTGTTAGATATAAAAAATACTGAGAAGGGAGGGGGGGGCGAGGGGGGTGAATTAGTATTTCACAAACTTTAGACCAAAATTGGATATCTTTAACAACTTTATAACATGCATAATAAATTAAACTAACTATGCTTAACAGTAAACATAACCATGCAATAAGAGAACTCATAACACATTATTTTGTTAACTAGCTAAACCCTAGCCAAGCGAAAACCCTAGTGGCGATGGCACCCACAAAATGATACTAATTAAAAGTATCTTGTGAAAGATATTAACCTTCTTAGGAGTCTATTACATTTATATATTTTCTCTGTCCTTGTTAGAGGACTAGGCCTTGTTAGAAGCCTCAGCTATATTAGGAGGTGTTATATACAAATACAAAATCTATGCAAGATGAGCCCATTTCCCAAACATGCAATGCATACTATAGTTCCTTTAATACAAAGAGATGGATACAAAAACCTCTTTACATCGTTGTTGATATCTTTAATATATGATACTGCCTTTGTTACTCATCACATAATTTGCATTCCTCTAATCATACATCATAATTCACATCACATATAATTACATCAATATCATATTACATTACTTGATCACATGCATAACTTTGCATTTGCAATGTTTCCTTTATAGCTTGCTAATTTACATTTATCTGCCCATTTTTCCTTTATGCCTTTATATAGTTTTTAAAATACAAAATAAACTTTTTCCCTCTTACCATTAACATCTAAGATTTTGTCCCTAATTAATTAAGTAATTATTTTGTATACCCATTTCTTTATCATGCTCTATTATGCCTGTTTACTATTGTAACTTGTAATCTAACCATAACCAAGCCCACCAATCCCATATAATCCTAGGAACTCATTTACATCATCATCACCATCATGTCAAGAAGTCATACATAAATTTTCATGTATCCATGATAAGCCCATGAAGCTTGCAAACAAAAACTATGTCTGTTCTGTCATATAAACTATATGACACTCAGACAATTTTCTAAGTATACATGACATAATTTTTGATGAATAGTCCTTTTCAATTAATAAAATTTACTAAGATTACAATTCACAAAAAAGGGCTGGGGGATATAGGATCACCCCGTGAATGAGTTCAATCGACCAAAGCTGGAGTAAACAACATGGTCGTAGCCAGCAACTATAAACTATTCATCAAAAAAACATTTAAAACAACCTCATGCTGCCAAGGCAGTACCAACAGAGGGAGGAGGATCATCTTTATCAGGAAATCCCCATGCATCAGTGAGATTGTGAGGCGAACTAGGAACAGTCCAGCCATCAATAGCATTTGCAGGATCTGGGGTAGTTGCAGTCTCTGCATCCTTCTTGTCTGGCCGCGGAGGAGAAATTGCCAAGGCTAGTCGGGGAAACTTGCTAGAGTGCGCCCATCCAGGGGGAGGAGCCAAAGACTAGCCAGAAGCCCACCAAGGGGGGGAGCCAAGGACCAGCTAGAACCACCACATGGTGGGGAAGTGGAGTGGCGCCTCCAACCGCCATGACCACCGTTGGGAGAGTAGTGGTGGGGACCCTGAGAGCGCGGCGTGTGTGAATGGCGAACAGAGGACTGGCATCTGGAACGATGACTGCAAGACAAGGAGGCATCAACCGAGGCATCTAGAGGTACTCTGACAATGGTACAAAGAGCATTGCCCTAGTGGTTTAAAAATTCTTGTAAGTGAGCAACCTCCATTGCAACTTTATTAGCTTGCACCTGTATCTACATAATGACATTGTTACAAATGCATGCCTTAGTGTACATTGCAATGTTAACATCCAAAAAATTGTGAGTGAATAAAATTGCATTCCTATCTTTCCATAGAGAAAACAAAATTTCCATCTTGAAAGTATGCCAAATCTGGGAAAACTTCTAAGGAAATCTGGGGGAATCACCTAGCAGGATCATGTGCCATGAAAAAGGTTCAAGCCTGAAAGGCTTGAAAAAATCATGGATCTAGTGCCAATAATTCTGAGCACGCTTGCAAAACCAAAAAAATGCAAAAAGGACTTAGGTTGGCCACATAAGGGGCATCTTGGATTAGGAACCCCAATGTGTTTAAGCCGAGGCCCTAGGGGAAGACCTTGGAAAGCAAGGCACCAAGCAAAGTGAGCAATCTTAGGTTCTGTAATGACACTCCAAATGGTGTCGAACCATTTTCTCCATTGAGAAAGAGAACAATGCAAATGCCACCGTTGATTAAGTGTGTCCACCATCAGAAGGTGGGGCGAAAGCCATCTATATCCCATATTGGGCTTATAATTAGTAAATGGAGTGGCAGGAAACCACATCCAATCATACCACCAAGGTTGAACAGACTAAATCCCCACGTTATGAAGTAAGTGCACAGGGATGGAAGACAACAGAAGCTCATAAGTCTGGGGATCGACACGTACAAGGCGGTATTGAACTTGCATATCCTCCCAAGACCTGAAATTAATGGTGACTCTTGAAAAAATGTCCTTGGTAGTGCAAATGCCACATTTATAGAAATGCAGAGCATTGGCACCTTGAGTCTTGGCAAGAGGAATACCCTGGAAGGAAAACAGGGGAGACCACCAAATGTTCTGCTGATTTAAGGACAGCCCATTGTGAAACTCATCACTAGCCCAATGAAGCCAAGGTTTAATAGCTTCCCAGGCTTTCCAGATGCTCTTTGTAATGAAAGAGCCTTGTATGACCACTGGTTCACGCATAGTGAGAAGGGTTTGAAGACCAATTCCCTTCCACGTCGGTCTGTTAGTAGGGAAGCCTGAAGAGATGCAATGCCTGACAAGAATTTTCCAGGCTTCATCTCCAAAAATAGCTCTAATAATCCATTTATCACAGAGGGTAAGGCCCTACTTTTGAGTGGAAAGTAGGCCGAGACCCCCAGATTGCCTTGGGAGACAACAGAAATCCCAAGGAACTCTATGAAAACCATGATAGTCAGAACCAGAGGCCCAAAGAAAATCTCTGAGAAAACGTTCTAATTTGAGATAGGAAGCTTTGGAGGGAGCCCAACAAGAAGAATAAAACACATGGGTGGAAACCAAAATCTTAGAATAAATTTGGAATTTACCAGCAAGAGAAAGCGGCTTAGTGATCCAATAATCAAGCTTTTTGGTAATCTTTGTAAGCACAGCATTCCAAAGTTCCACAGGGGAAGCCTAGAAAGCAAAGGGAATGCCAAGAAAGAAAAAAATTTCTCCATGAGTAACCCATTTCCATTGGAATTGGCTGAGCGAAGGTGGAACTAGCAAAAAAGACTGTTGATAATAGAGCATTTTATGCCATTGAATGGTAGAGCCAGAGGCTTGACAAAAAGTGTCAAGACAATTTAAAGCATTTTTGATGTTTTCTTCATCTTCAAGAAGTGTAAGAAAAGAATCATCAACAAAAAGACCATTGACTAACTAGGAGGAATAATCAGGCAAGGAAATGCCATGGACCTGCCCTGAAGACACTGAGTGAGCAAGTAAATAACCAAGACCTTCAGTAGCAAGGACATAAAGCACTGGAGCTAACATACAACCTTGTCTAATGGAATGAAAAAGTCCAAAAGCTTTAGATTGTGAATTATCGATGGTGATGCAAGCATTAGCATCACCAAAGAGCATCTCCATAGACTAAAGAAAATTGGGACCAAAACCCAGAGCTTGAAGCATAACCAAAATGAAAGGCCATTCAATGCGATCATAGGCTTTAGCAAAATCTATCTTTAAAAAGATAGCCTACTGCTTGGACTTATGGGCCCATTCCATACCTTCCCAAACAACAATGATGTTATCAAGAATATACTTGGATTTGATGAAGCCAGTTTGTTCAGGCCACACAATTAGAGGAAGCATATGGCAGATTTTGAGAGAGAGTGCCTTAGCAATGATCTTATAAGACACATTCAGGAGGGTGATGGGCATCCAGTTGCAGATGTCCTCAGGATCACCAGCTTTAGGTATGAATTTAATATTTCCTTTATTTATGATCACTCCTAATCTTTTAGAATGGTATGCTTCAAGATAGACTTTGTGCAAATCAGGATCAATTTGCTCCCAAAGATGTTTGTAAAATTTAAAGGGAAATCCATCACACCTAGGGGATTTGTCATCCGCCATGTAGTAACCTGCCTCTTTAAGGTCTCAGAGGGAAAGAAGTTGCTCACAGAAAGTGCGTTGCTCAATCGCAAAGCGGTTTGGAGTAATAGTAATACACTTTTTGAGAGCCTCCTCCTGAGCAACCGAATGGGCCTACGAAGAAAAAACATTCTCATAGTGAAGAACAAAAGCTTGCAGGATGTCTAACAGGCTGGAAAGAACATCAGTTCCCTGTTTTATCTTTTTAATCCCAATATTGGTATGATGGGCTCAGAGAGCTTGGAAGAACTCCTTTGACGCTTTGTCACCAACCTCCAACCAGTGGAGATGGGCTTTGATTTGAGCTCCTCGGGCAGCATAGTTATCCACAAATTGCTTTTCATGGCTAAGCTTGGCAAGCTGAAGTGGAAGATCCACATCAAAGGGGTTGAACATGAGCGCTTCAGAGGCTTTTTTGAGGGGAAGGGTGTTGGCTTCATCAGATCGTTTTCTAAAACTTGCCAATTGACGCCTGTAGATGCACAAAAAATGAGCCGTTTTGATAATCGCATCATTCCACCATTGAATCTAACCTCGATGGGAATGTGGATGTGGTTCCAAATTCCAGACACGTTGTATGTGGGAGATGGAAGAGGCATGCAATAGCACAGACGTGTTGAGGAAGAATTGAGACTTAACCACTTTGGGGACAGTTGTTTGCCAAGAAATGCCAAAATAAATGGGATAGTGGTCTAACAACGTCACATCTGTCAGGGGAATGACAGGTAGATCACGATCTTCAGAAAAATAAAAAAAAGATTGCGCCGAGATCATAGCATGATCAAGATGTTTCAATATGCGTTCAGGACCGGCTCAAAAATTGGACCAAGTGTGCCAAGCCCCATTATCATGACGACGGCTAGTATTGGGATCAAAGAGGTCCAATTTATGACGCATGTAAAACCAGGCTTCTCTTTCCCCAGCTGTCCAACGGAAAGGCAGAATGCCATCTTTATCAAAGGCCACTTCAACCATATTGAAGTCCCCACACAGGACGCAAGTAGCTGGCAGCAAGTTGTCAGCAAGCCAAACCCACATTTGCGCCCTTTTGATAGCATCATTGGAGGCATAAACATTAATGACTCCAAAAGAATGATTGTTAATGGAAAGAAAAAGCCAAATAATACGGTGTGTGGGGTCAAAACCGTGCAAAATAATAGCAGAATGAAGGCGAGGTGACAAGAGAGTAACTACACCACCTTGGCCAGCTTCATGCTGAGAAGAAAACATGACGCTATCCTTCCAAATGACGCGACATGCAGAAGAAAGCATGAAACCAGAAATCTTAACTTCTTGCAGGCAAAGAAAATCTAAATTCCCAATTCTATGATGGGTATCCCAGACATAGGATTTTTTTGGGAGGTCTATAAGACCTCGAACATTCCAAGAGAGGAATTTCATGAAAACTCTTCCATATCATCCTCGTCCTCGAGAGAGTAACTATTCTGCAAAAAGGTAGAAACCAGGTGAAAGTTAGACAGGAAATCCTCTAGACTTACAGCCTACTGTTTAACCCTTGATATCTCTACATATCCAAGAGGACTATGAGAATGCCTTATTGATGGTGGTACTATGGAAGAGACTACAAGAGGAGAACGAACCCCAGCCAAGGACGAGGTCCTGGAGGCTGCCTTAATCCCCTATGAGCCAGCAAGGTTTGAAACCTATGAAACCGAAACAAGTGCAACAAAAGCTGCTGGCATCTCCACACTAGCAGGCATTAACACTTCGGTGAAAGTAGGAGGAATCGTGGTAACTACTACATAGGATGGCTTGGGGGCCAAAGGATTCAAGGCAAGCTTGCCTTTGTGCCCAACAGTAACCCATTCTTCTTTTTTTCCTTCGACCTGCTTGACAGGTGTCACTTTAGGTTAAGGTTTGACCCTAGGCATGGCGAAAGGGCAATTCGTGATCTTGTGTTTCACAGACTAGCACCTATAACAAGTGTTAGGTACATTCAAGTAAAGCACCTTTTGTACAAAGATTTGAGCGCCAATCTAGATTTCCATAAAATCCTTGAGATCTTTAGAAAGATCAACTTCAATGCAAACACGCCACTGAGGGCGAGCATTAAAAAAAATTTCTGGTTCCTTGGTAACAAATTTACCAAGGGCTTGGGCAATAGACTCAATAAAAGGCCAGCAGGGCAAGGGTAGACCTGCTGCTGCAGTGGCAGAGAAGACAAATGCTATAGGAGGCAACATTGTTGAAAATGTAATAGGGAATTTAATGTTATGTTTTAAATGCTTTTAGTTTTTGAAGTTTGTAATAACGTCCTACATGTGGTGGTATACCTAGAGTAGTAGTTTGATAAGCTCTCCAGATATAGCCACCTAGGACCAGGTGTGTGGATCTTAAATTAGAATAGTTTTTTTTAGTTCGTAGGTGGAGTGTTTAATGATTTTTAGAATCAAATAATAGATAGTTGGCAGCAAGAATATTCATAATTTTTGAAATAATCTTCTATTCTTGGATAGGGACGTTTCATATTCCTTATATAGGGAGTCAATTTTTAGAGAGGAAGAAAGGGGAAGAGACAAGTGTTAGTTTTGGGTCGAATTCGGTATGTTTGCAGAAATTAGTCTCAGTGCATTGGTAATATCTCCCAAATGCACTGTTGGATTTTCATGAGCTTTCGATATGTTATTATAGGCCTAATTATTCCCATCTTCACTAGAGGGATCGAAGAGTTTTAATCTGGTTCAAAATTTATTCATGTTTGAGTGCAGGTCTATCTAGAGACAACAAGAAACAATGTTTTGCAGAAAAATGTACTCTGATGTGGGGTCAATATGTCAAGTTTGAACCGTTGGATTTCTCTTAAATTTTCATAGTTTGTTTGAAACTTAGTTATGCCAAATATCAACGGTTGGATTGAGAAAATAGTGTCTGGATCAAAAGTTATACATGTCTATTCTCGAGTCTATCTAGAGACAGTAAGAAGCAATGTTTTGTAGAAAAATGTACTCTGATGTGGGGTCAATATCTCGAGTTTGAACCGTTGGATTTCTCTCAAATTTTTATATGTTGTTTAGAATCTAGTTATGAAAAATATCAATGGTTAGATTAAGTAAATATTATTTGGTTTAGAAGTTATTCATGTCTAAGTGTGGATCTATCTGAAGGCAGTAAGAAGATATTTTGGGGGATTTTATTTTCAAAGTTTTGTTTTGAATCTGATTTGAGTGTGTGATCCTAAAGGTTGTAGATGCCCCTTGAAGAAACTCAGTTGAGTGACTAATTCCTCTTGAGTTTTCCAAGGTGTGGCTCTGCATCATTTTTGGTATCAGAGCTTGAGAGTTGCAGGTTGTGAAATTATATGTTAAATGCCCCTGATCAAGATTCTTCAGCAGGGTCAAGCGAGATGGTGACCAATGCAGAGTTAGCAAAGAAGGTCAAGGAGCAAGAAGAACTTCTCCAGAACAAGAATAGAGAGTTGAAGGGGATAGTGGCAGAACTAGCCAGTAAGTTGGAATATATGCAGAATGTAGTCGAGAAGAAAGAAATGAAAGAAGAAATGGAAGAAGAGGAAGACATACCCGACAGTGAAGAAGATAAAATATCTGAGAACGACAAGCCATTTTTTAAAGCTTTAAAGGCTTTGGGAGGAAAACCCGTGGAGTTACCTATGTTTACAGGAAAAATGGACGCTGAATTAGTGTTGGAATGGATTGAAGCCTTAGAGAATCATTTTGAATGTGAGAAAGTTTCAGAATCACAGCAAGTTAAATTGGCTAAGTCCAGAATGAAGGGAGCAGCCCTTACATGGTGGAATTTTGTACAAGAAGAAATGGTAAAGGAGGATAAAAGAAAAATTTGTTCGTGGAAGAAGATGGTGTCAATGATAAAAGAGACGTATCTCCCTGAAGACTATGAGGTACAGTTGCATCAAAAGAGGCAAAATCTCAAACAAAGGGATACGGATGTCTGTACTTATACAGAAGAATTTCAGAAGTTAAGTCTAAGATCAAAATTCGCAGAACCCGAGAGTATCAACGTAGCAAGATACCTAAATGGTTTGAGGATGAACATACAAGAAGTGTTGCAATTGTTGATTCCTAACACCATAGCTAAGTGCTATCAGTTGGCTTTAAAGGTGGAAGAGAAAATCAAAAGGAGACAAGAAAATAATAACAGAGGCAGAGAAAGACAACCATTCAGAGGAAGAGGTACATTTAGCGGAAGGAGTCCAAATTTTCAGCCACAAACGGAGATGCATAATGAAGATAATAAGTTTGATAATTTCAGAGGAAGTTTCATAGGTAGAAGGCCAAATTTTAGAGGAAGATCACCAGGAAGGACAAATGGACCAATAAGATGCTACAATTGTAATCAGGAAGGTCATATGGCACACAAATGTCCAGCAAAAGCAAGCTTTAGTACTCATGGTGAAAGGAGAATACACATGACACAAGAAGCAGATTTACAAGAAGATTTAGACAGTTATGGTTATCCAGAAAAGGGGGAAGCACTTATGATGAGAAGCACACTGTTGAAAATGCCTATCAAAGAAGAACCACCACAAAGGAAGTCCTTTTTCAGAACTACCTGTAAATCTGGGGGAAAAGTTTGTAAGGTACTAGTAGACTCTAGTTCTGCAGAAAATTTTGTCTCTTGAAATGGTGAAAAAGTTAAAGCTACCAAGAATACAACACCCATATCCTTACAAAGTATCTTGGTTAAATAAAGGACAACAGACTATAGTAGAAGAGCAAGCTTGGGTGGAATTTCAGATTGGAGCCTATAAAGATAGATTATTGTTTGATATTGTTAATATGGATGCATGCCATTTACTTTTCGGTAGACCCTAGCAATATGATCTCAAGGCATATCATGATGGAGTGAAGAATACGTATACCATTACAAAGAATGGAAAGGTTATTGAACTGATACCTTTAGTTGAGCGAAGTCAAGAAGAATCCAAAACTGCAGAAGCCAAAGTTATGATGATGGGTAGGAAAGAATTCTTGAAAGAGGTAAAAGGAAAGAAGATGTATCCACTATTTGCACTGGTTCCTGTACTCAAAGACAAATTACAAAATGATGTTGAAAATCAAACTATGGAAGAAAATTTAGAGATGGAGTCTTCAAACTTGAAGGTGGAAGTGATAGAAAAGAAGAAAAGAAAGGAAGAAGAAATGAGAAAACAAAGAGAAGAGGTAAGCAAGATAGAAGAGGAGATAAACAATTTGAGAAGGAGACTTGAGGAGAATGACGCTAAGTTGAAAGAGAATAAAGCTAAGTTGAAAGAAGTGCAGTAAGAACACAAAGTGCATCAACAAGAAGTGCAGCAAGTATCTCTTGACGAGAGCAGTAACAAGACAAGCCCTATTGGATTTGAATGCAAACAATATGTGGTTGGAACAGTAACATGTCCTTTGAAAATAGAGAAGAGTACAATGTTGAAAGGTACTCCTATGGAAAAGATTTTGGAGGCAACTAATGAAGCCTTAAATATGCATAATGAAGAAAATTTTCAAGAAGAATGGCATGAAGATGAAGCTAAGGAATGTGTAACAAAAATTTTTGAAGAAGAATCTGATTTATGGGAAAAATTTGCAGCCATTGTGGGAGAATGGAAAAGGCATGGCGGTAGTATGGAAACTCAGCTTGAAGAAGAAAGGAAAGAGTGCAATACTATTATTGTTCTTGAGAAAAGTTGTAATATGAAAGAGATATTTGAAAGTGAGATTACTACAAAAGATCAAGATGATGATAAATGTTTAATAAAGGAAGAAGAGATAAATACGATTCTTAAGATTCAAGATGTGAAGTTGTTTGATAGTCAAGAAGCAGATAAGTTTATGGTTACTATTGATGAAGATAGATATGATGCACATTACATGGTGTATAAGGAAGCTCATATTAAAAAAGAGAACTCAAATAATCTTAATGCTGATGATATGTTTTCTTCTAATAATGTTTATGCAGGGATGCAGATTTCATGTATAGTGAATCATGCTGGAGAATTTTCTGTGACATTTACAACATTAAAGAATAGAAGCTACAAGGTGGAGAAGTTGGATATTACTTTTTTTTTTCTTGTCGATATGCTCATCCTAGTTCAAAGAAATTGGAAAATTTGAAAGAAGAATGAGACTCATTTCTACAACACATCATCTCAAGAGGACTTGAGATTCATTCTACAGGAGAGTATGCTGCAGTGGCTGAGAAGAGAAACGCTATAGGAGGCAACATTGTTGAAAATGTAATAAGGAATTTAATGTTATGTTTTAAATGCTTTTAGTTTTTGAAGTTTTTAATAACATCCTACATGTGGTGGCATACCTAGAGTAGCAGTTCGATAAGCTCTCCAGATATAGCCACCTAGGACCAGGTGTGTGGATCTTAAATTAGAATAGTTTTTTTTAGTTCGTAGGTGGAGTGTTTAATAATTTTTAGAATTCAATAATAGATAGTTGGCAGCAAGAATATTCATAATTTTTGAAATAGTCTCCTATTCTTGGATAGGGACGTTTCATATTCCTTATATAGGGAGTCAATTTTTAGAGAGGAAGAAAGGGGAAGAGACAAGTGTTAGTTTTGGGTCGAATTCAGTATGTTTGCAGAAATTAGTCTCAGTGCGTGGCTAATATCTCCCAAATGCACTGTTGGATTTTCATGAGCTTTGGATATGTTATTATAGGCCTAATTACGCCCATCTTCACTAGAGGGATCAAAGAGTTTTGATTTGGTTAAAAATTTATTCATGTTTGAGTGCAGGTCTATCTAGAGACAGCAAGAAACAATGTTTTGCAAAAAAATGTACTCTGATGCGGGGTCAATATGTCAAGTTTGAATTGTTGGATTTCTCTCAAATTTTCATAAGTTGTTTGAAAATTAGTTACGCCAAATATAAATGGTTGGATTGAGAAAATATTGTCTGGTTCAAAAGTTATACATGTCTATTCTTGGGTCTATCTAAAGACAGAAAGAAGCAATGTTTTGCAGAAAAATGTACTCTAATGCGGGGTCAATATCTCAAGTTTGAACTGTTGGATTTCTCTCAAATTTTTATATGTTTTTTAACATCTATTTATGAAAAATATCAATAGTTGGATTAATTAAATATTATTTGGTTTAGAATTTATTCATGTCTGAGTGCGGGTCTATCCGAAGGCAGCAAGAAGATATTTTGGGGGATTTTATTTTCAAATTTTTGTTTTGAATCTAATTTTAGTGTGTGATCCTAAAGGTTGTAGATGCCCCTTGAAGAAAATCAGTTGAGTGACTCATTCCTCCCGAGTTTTCCATGGGTTGTTTGTAAAAACCGCGTCAGCTTGCGACGGGTTAGGAAAGCGAAATAAAAAAAAACCTTTGGTAAGGTTTTGCACAGCGTCAAGGCGGACGCCATGAGGAGTCCAACTTTTGTTGACCCATTCTCTGAGCATAGCTTCAGGGGGAGTCCTACCAAAAGAATACCCTATGAAGGTATGTTGTTCTAACTAGTCACATGCAGCATCAAATTCTTGCAAAGGAAGGACAATATCAGGATTGCCTCGTGGAAACCCTTCGGGGCAAACTTGCATGGGCATTTGTTTAGTGGCAGAACCATGGCAGTTCGAAGAAGAAGCATGAACACCAGAATCAACTGGTTCACCACTGGCCAAAGCCATTATATCCTAACCTAAAGCTCCCACAGTAAATGCGGTATGACAAGTGCCGACAGAAGGGGAGTGCAAGCGAAAGGCCATACGCAAAAAAAATTGAAAGTTCGCATGAAGCAAAAAAACCCTAGTAGAGCGAAAGAGCGAAAAAACCCTCTGACCAAAATCAAGTTAACAATTTCCACTAAACTAAATTTGTACATGACATAATTTAATCTTTATGATCTACCCAATTTGTATGACTGATATGTTGCCATAAATGCCAACATCAAAATTTCTAACCTATTCAAATTTTCAATAGCCTATATATGTGATTTCAAACTAGATTATCAAATATGTTGAAATGTGATTGATTGTATCAATTTTTAAATGTATTCAGCTGGATGTAACATACATTTATTTGCTAATCAAATTTAGAGGGTTTTTGATGCACCAGTTATTTCTTGATATAGTCCTATTTTTTTAACTTATTTTTTTGTACACTTACCTTTTTTAGAATGTATTCTCTAGAATTTTGGCACTTTGAATCAATATATCAATTGAAAATTTAAATCTTAAACATTAAGAAGAGCGAAGAAGCTAATACAACAAAATTCAAGATTAGGTGTCAAACGATAACTTGTCAATGAAGCAGGTTGTAAGGACTTTAAGAGTATTGAGTGATGGTAAATGAAAGGAATGTGGTCACCAAAGCATAATTGGTAAAAAGTGAATGTCTCGGCTACTGAGATCCAAATGTCAATGCTCATCTATTACTTAATACTACAACTTCCTCCATTCCTAACCATATATTTCTTGCTAACTATGTAATCTTATTGCTTTGTATTTATTTCCATGAATACAAATTACTATAATCTACCATTCATTTTTCCGTATCAATGATCTTCCTTCCATTGTAGTCCACTATAGTCACTCAGTAAAAAAGTTGTTTATATCTTAGCATGCCATATATTTTCTTCTTTTTGGTATGTTGAGATTGTGTGTTCCATCTCCTCCATGTTCTCAAAAATCAATATGAATATGAGAATAACTTGGGTAGTGAAGAACTTAATGTATTTCTCATATTTGCTGTAATATTTGCAACCATGATTTTATGTAGATGTGAGGCCCCACCCAACCCGTCATAGCCTAGATGATATAATTACTTTCTGATGCTTTTGACTTGATGTTTTGATACATTTTTGAGACTATATGGTTATGTTATTTAAATATTTTCATTTTGACTATCCACACTTACGTTGTATACAAGGACCTAACTAAAATGTTTTAAGTGTTTTTTATTTTTCAGTATTTCAATGTTTTGATAGAAAATGAATTGTAGAAATGCTTGAAATTTTAAAGTTTAATGTTTAAGTGGGAATTAATGTTAAAGGGTAGATTATGATATTTCACTTTTCAATGTTACAATATTTCATGTGCTATTGTAGTAAGTAAAGTTAATTGGAAATGGTGAAATATTCAAACCTAATGTCGAATGTGATAATCACTTATTGCACTTATTTATATATTTCTTATATGATTTTGTTGGAATAATGATGTTCGAGTTTAGTGTGCGAAAAAATTTAACCATGGAATTAATTGGGGAATCAAGGCTCAAACCCATGTGAACATGACATAGCTAAGGTTGAATCTATGGAAAGATTTGAACCTCTTTGTAATGTATTTTATTTTGTTAATGTGAATTGTATGTCTATGTAATAGTTTTAATTCATATATAATTAGAAAAATTACACTATAAATGTAATGTGTTTTTTTTATGTGTCACTTGACACTTGTGTTGTTCATGTGGTGATGACTTGTCATTTAGGGTTTTCGGAAAAAAGTCACCTAATCTAAAGCTAACCCAATACAATACCCAAGTTAACCCCTTAAGGTAAAGTGTTAGGAGAAGTCTCCATTAAGGGAAGTCTTAATTCCAACTTTCTATTAACTTTTAGGGCCTTTTTGGTTGGAGGCATAGGAATGGAGAATAGGAATGCATATTGGGAATATGAATGGTTATTTTAATAACAACTATTTTTTGAAATAGGTATAAGCTCATTTTAGAGGAAAAGTGGGAATATGTATTCTTATTCCATATTCCATTTGAAGAACCATTCAGAAAATAGAAAATGTATTCCAAATTTTTTATTCCTATTCCAAAAACCAAATGGGCCCTTAAGGATAAAATGTGGTCCTAGGGGGTTATTTTGGCGAAAACTAATTGCTCACATGATAGTACTATGATTTGGGGGTCTAAATTTAACCTTTAGTGGGCCTACATGACCTTCGTAATCTGCCAAACAAATCACTTTCAAAGAAATTCAAAATTGGAGTGTCACGTGAGTTCTTCCATAGTCTTCTCATTGGTCTAAGCTATAATTTTAGGAGGAGACAGTGGTGTAAGTAAGGGAGGCTAATGTTATGACCATTTTTAGATGGTGAGGGTTTTGGGATTTTTTTTAGATGACTTGGGATAAAATTAAGGAGTTTTCTACCCACTCTCTAACTTTAGAGACACTTAGGGTTTGGAGACTTGGAGGGAAGGAAAAGGGAGCTCTTCTTCAACTTTCATAGTCATTTGCATAGGAGAAAGGTTGGTATTTCTTGCCATGGAGCCTTTTTCTTTCATTTTGAAGATGGATATTTGTGTTGCATTCATGAGCATGTAGGAAATGAGAATGCCATTGAAAGCTAATGTATTATATCATGTTGTGTTGTGTTGGGAATGAAGTTGGTTTTGCATTCTTTTTTCTTGCCTATTGATCCTTTCCTTGTGTTTGGCATGAGTGTTGTTTATGGGTGAGAAGACTTCACTCACCATTTGGGCAGGGAAGATAAGTCCATGGTGAAGGGCTTAGTTGGGCATGACAATATAGTTGAGAACCTTCGAGTATGGGCTCCATTGTATTCCATAATCATTCATATATTGCTTTGGGGGTGATAAGGGAAGTATGGTGGAGATTGGAAGTTTATGGAGTATGGGCTCCAAGAAATCTATAGATGATGGTTGTGTGTTTGGGAATTTATTGTGAAGAGAAGGATGATTGTGAAAGCCCCAAAAGTGCATGAAATATTTTTATTGTTGATATTGCTTGATATGGAAAGTCTCCTATTTGAAAGGCACACCTTCACCTTATGTTCATGGTTCGATTTGTGAACCATTGTGAGATATACTTTGGGATGGTATCGTTCAAGTGTTACAATGTAATGTATATGCATTTGCAGGATTTTATGTGATACCCGGTTTGAGCCCTTTTCCCCTAGCTCGAGGGTGGTCTCTTTGGAGGCCTATGCTTGGGAGGAGAGTCTCCATGGTTCTTTTTTTTTTTGTCTTACATAATTGTGGGTTTGGTGCTCACTGGATCATTAGGAGAAAACTTGGATTTCTCATTTTGTTGATGTAAAATGAGAAGGAAACTTGCCTTTTGGTAATGCATTAAAAAGAAGAAATTTTTTCATCATGTTGACAATGTTGAAATGCACAAGTCTCATGGTAGAGGTGAAGGGATTGCAAAACAACTCTATGTAATTGTATTTTTTTTCATTGATATGCCATGTATATGATAAATTTGAATACTGGGCTATCAATGTAGAAGAAATGAAATGTTGCAAGAAATTTGTCAATGAGACATTCTAACTTACTATATTTTCCTTTGGGACAGTTAAAAGTATGTTGATTTAAGTTTATTGGCCTTATGAAATATTGTGAGAAAACTTGTATTCACTCAAGTTAATCTTGTAAATGATTATCGTAATGTAATTAGTAATTTTATTCATAGTCTTATTGTAGTCTTGAAAGAATGTACTAGTTGGAGCTTATATATGATCTTGCTCCATAGTTTTGCAAGATTTAGATTGATTATTTTCAAGTGGATAGTATGTCATGATTTACTTAAGTTTGATGTTTCAATATTCCAATAATCTGAAATAGAATGTTCACCTTGATACATTAAATGGAATGTTAGTATTGGCATTAAACTTAATCTTATAACTAAATTTAATGTCAAAATACATTAGAGAAAATAGTCTAAGGGAAGTTAGGGCATAAACACACAAGACAAGTGAGAGATGAAAGTATACATTTAGCTCTCTATATTTTGTATGGGGATGAGAAAATATCACATGCTTATTATAGACAATTAAAATATTCAATGGAATATATATAGTGATTCTCTATATAGAAAATAATAAAGTAAATACTAACCTTAAGGTATTATATCACTAATAAATACCTAGTTAATAAAAGTGCACATAAAAAGACCATAAGAAACCTGTGACCATGGAATGGACATTTCATTGATGAAATTAGCCACCTTAAAAAAAAAATACATATAATATGTATGAGTAAAAAATACTCCCCCTTAGTACATCCCTCTTCCCTATACTCATGTGGGCTTAGAAAAGTGCCCCTCTCATCGAGGTGCACACATACCTATTTCTATCAATAAGGGCCCATTTGTTTTGCAAAATTAGCCTAGAATTGGAATACCCAAAATCTAGTTTTGACAAAGTTGGTGTTTGGGGAAAAATTTTCAAAACATAATTCGAATTCTAGTATTCTAATTTTTTGCCAAAATAAGGTTTCTAGTCTTCTATCAGGATAGCTAGAATTGGGAATTCAATTCAAGGTTTCATATTTTGAGGATTAGATGAAAATTAGAATGATTTTTTTTAAAGTCCAGTGAGTTACAAACCTACCCCAACTATTAGGTTTTCACCATATCAAAGGGACTATGTTTTGTCCATTCTCTATGACATAAGCTATTGTAGAGGTAATTTATTTTTCATTTCTTCCAATATTATGCAAGTGTTTGGGATTATATTCATGGCATCTTCTTTCCCATGTAGGTGTTTGACATTTCCCCTCAACAATAGCTTAACAACCTAGTTTTTAGCTCCATTATCCAGCTCTTGTTAGGATTTCAACATGCACAACAGGTATTTGGTGATCATTGTTGCTTTTAATGGGTATTTTCTTGGCATTGTTGATTTTTATGGGTATTTGAAGGGCGTTATTGATTTTTGCAAGTATTTTGTGGGTATTTGCAAGATGGAAAAGGTGGATTAAAGAAGCCAAGAGTATTTACATGCAGTCTTAGATTGCCTAGTAGTATTTGGAATTTCATCTACATTCTCTAAAATATTCATAGTCTTCTTCCTAAAATTCATTTGCTGATTTTATGAACCAAACGTGAAAAATGCATCTTCCCACTCATCTTCTAGGTTAACCAAATAGGACAAATATTTTTTTCAAAACTTGATTTTGAATTTCAAAACCTAGTTTTGAAATTCAAAGCCTGGTTTTGAATCAAAACCTAGTTTAGCTAATTTCATGAAACGAATGGGCCCTAAGAGTTCCCCAATTCCCATGCATAATTAAACTCACAATTACATTGCCTACATCATGGAGAAAGTTGCCCAACATGATCTTAGGCATGGTGATTGGGAGGGGGTCATGTGTAGTCCAAAGGGATAGGGATTTGTAAGTTAGATTAAAGTATTAGGTATTAGATAGTATGTGCTCAAGATATGAGCGCTTGGGAGTAGGGAAGCAATAAAAATAGGGAAGTCACATCTCAGCACTGGCTCAATAGTCAAATATATGGACTAGCTAGCCATGTTGTTACATGTTGTATTTGTTGAATAGGATGGGTTTAAATTTAAAATGCTATATATGTACTTTCATTTAATTTATTTAAATCAACATACTTTTTCAAAGTAACATAAACACTATGACTAATAAAGTATAGAACCAAAATAATATATTTTTAAATTACATGTAATAAATTATAATGTTTTAAACATTTATTATTATTTGTTGGTAAACAAATTTATCACTATAAAATTACCTTTAAGAGATGACCCTGTTCACCCTGTGAATAGTGATAACTATGCCAATAGTTGGAGAAATTGAAAATGATCACTATCATATTACAACCTTCCTTTGCATTTGAGAGGGGAAACTCCCTTGTATGATCGGTGTATTTGATTTTTGAATAAAATATAGTCAAACTTAAAGGATAAAGAGAAAGCTACTAATGACGAATGAACCAAATGACTTCACAGCTTTCTTGAATAACTTAAATCACTAATAAGAATGACCAAGAACTGTGCTTGAAGGATAGAATTAGCTTAGTGATTATTTGATCATTCACTAACATTTACACCATATCGTGAAAACATTAATTACAACTAGAATCAACACCCAAATAGTTCAGATTTTGAAGAAAAGAGAATACAAAATGCACGTTCCTTTATTTCTTTGCACCAAGAACATAATAAGAAATTGATTGCAAAGACAACCTCTGTACATACTTTCCCAAAATTGTCTTATCATAAAAAACATAAGTGTTCCCTTATTCCAAATTCCAAAAAGTCCCTTATTACATTGAGATTCTTGAATTTATAGCTATTCTAGCATAACTAACTTTTGGGGTTTGTAACTACCTCAAAAGTTAGAGTTTAGATATTTTGAAATGCATATTACAACCAACTCTAACCTTTTTATGAATCCAAGTTTAATATTTTAACTTATGAGTTACAACAAGTGACATGTTCAAAACTTTAAAATATGCAATTTTAAAGATATTCATGTGATTGGGTTGTAGAGGTAGCTTTCTATCCTCACATGCTTTTCTCGTGCTTGTATAATCATCTCAACATCAAATCTCCATCCATTCCTGTCCTTTGTGGAATTTATAGCCACTACATCTGGAATCTAAATACTTGTCCTATTGTTATTCCAACTCAAATAATCACATATTATGGCAAGGTAGTAGGTTAGCTTCACACTTATGACCTCTCTTGTTTGATCACTTCATGGCCGTAGATCTACGAAGGCAACCTTCACATTTAGCTCGTACTACCATTGTATTCTACCACTTGATTGGTTTGATAATTATAATATGGACATGAGGCTAGTCATCTTGTCATATAATAAGTGCTTTGAATCAAATGTCACTACATGGATCACCTCACAAGATGGTGACCCAAAACCCCATGTGCACTTTGTGAGACTTATCTAGCGTTAATCATTCGGACCAATAATCATCTTCATCATACCCTTGATTTATGATTCCACCAATGTGTGTGTCTTTATGTCTTTAGGCTTTCTGTATATTGAGTTGGCACCATATTTCAAAGTTTACATATCTACTTCAAAGTATATTGCTCAATCCTTCAAATATTGGTGGGCACAGTTATATGTACATTTTGTCAAGGGGTCGGTAAGATGGCTATCCGACATTTTCTATCTCCATTATCTTCTATTACATAAAGATGATAGTACCCATTTACTTCCATCTCATTGGCTCTTCAAAGTTGGATAGTATGTCTAACCACTGACATACTGATGCTATCAACTATGAAATATGTCGGTCGACGATCTTCCTTAAGGTAGCTCTGTTAACAAAATGCCTAGTCTTTCCAAGTCTTGTCTTCACCAAGATCCACAACTAAAGTGGCAGCTAGCTTGAGTTCTCTAGGGTAGGTCCCTCCTACAATCGCATCTGAGAGCTCTCGATATTTCTTCAAACATTCATATATCACATCATTATAACAGTCTAGGAGTCACTTCTCATTGGGGCAATTTAGAAAATAGTCGGCATGCACATTTCTATATCAACCTATTTACATATATTACATAGTGGCTTAAGTACTCAAATCTGGTCACAGCGATATCTCGGGCTTCATCAATTTTGCAATGTAAATGCTGCAGACTAGGAGTTGGAGCATTCTATCAAACACTTATCGTGCATCATCATCTTTGTTATATCAACTGTCAGGGACAACTTCCAACCTCCTTCCCTAAAAGATTGATATCGCAAGCCTTAATCTGGATTTCTAATCACTTTAGTGAACTAAATTGTATTCCTAACATTATTGTGCAATCACGTCAAACTTGAACAGACTATGAGGGCATAAATTGGGAGATTGTGCATAACAAAATTAATTTGTAATGACTTCAAACACGCAGGGCATTCCGTCAAACATCTGCATCTTTCAAACTTGACTCCACCTAGTCTTCATCATATCTACAACTTAGCTTGCATAGTGAAGTGGACAAGGAATGTGAATGAGAATGCATACAACACCGATTCATCTACGTAGGAGCTGGAAGAAAATTGTTCACGGGCCTGGCCTGTCAAAGCATTACAAATCAGCTTTTGGAATTAAAATCAAATAGCTCACGTGCCTTGTCTAAGATTTATGTTTTGTATTCATATTCCATTATTTGGCCAAGCAATTGCCATCCTTATACTTTACCAACATTGCCTTGCCTAGTGACTTTACGGGTTCATTTTAATTGAATGATTGTCCTATTATTCTCTTGATACTCGATTTCCTTCAATAGGAGTGACTTGTATGCGTCATGATCAAATCATTACAAAATCTCAAAGCTGAAATATGTAACTTCATAGATGATCTTGGGAGTCCATACTCATGTAGTGCCCGTAGCTGGTTTGTGGGAAATGTGTTGAAACCTGGGAAGCTCGAAGTGTCCACAGCAACATTGTGTCAAACAAATCGCACACTCCCTATATTGGAATAACCAAAGTTTCTCAAGAATTTTTAGACAAATCTATTTTGCGCATATCCTGCAATCATATTATCTCATGCGATGACATCTCCATGAGGCATCTTTCCAAACATATGTTGTGCATCCTCTACATTCCACATTTCACACAATGATAACACCAAGAACTTCACATTTTAGCATTGGCCTGCAAGCAATTTGACCAATATTATTTATGTCTGAATTTTGCCTGCAGCAAGGAGAATCTAATACCAAAATAGTTTAACTTCATCCATGTTTTATTTACATTGTAAACTTCTACAAGTATTCCATTCCATCTGTTTACTTGGTGGTCTTTGTGTAGGTGACGACTTGCACAGTGGATAGAGACATTCGATTAAACAGATCGATGCATTATATATAACCCCATACTAAATCTTCAGTGCCGTGATTTTTTATCAAGCAATTATCATGCCTTATTGTTACTGCTGTGCGAATGTCGTGGGCTAAATATTGAGGCTAGATTCATGCTTGTGCCACCAGAGACTCTAAAAATTTCTGTCTACCATAAATATGCATATCCTTGCAAGTATGATGATCTATGACACAGTCTCGTTAAGGCATCCTGTTAAGAAAACCTACATCATGATCATGATTCCACAATTGGTTTAGTCATCTATCAATGCCAATTCTGCATCAGTTGCTCGTTGCACCCTCCTGAAGGCTTCAGGCTCTTATCATGGATGTTCTATAATCATTACAACCTGAGCATGAACCAATCTTGAGGCTTTGAATATCTCCCTTATTTAAAGAATCAGATTGCTTTTATTTCCTTTGTAGTAACTCTGTCAAACAGTTGATGTGCTTTGCAAATCCGTTGCACTATGCATTCTGGATACCAAGATTTACTAAGGTCATCGGAGGATTCCCATTCTCTTTGATGCTTCTCATTATCTCTTTGTCACCGATAATAAGTCATTCACACACAAACCTTCATCAACTTAATACAGAGGTTAATAACCACTGCTGGAAAACGTGTCTTGAACAAAATTAAAGGTTAAGATTGGTGGAGAGAGAAAAGTTGGAGTTCATAGAAAGTTGGAGTTAGGATTAGGAAAAAAAAATTCTAGTACGTAGAGAGAGAGAGTAGTTCTAGTACCAGGAGAGAGAAAAGTACATAGAGATAGGCAGTTTAAGTAGTTGGGAATTAACCCCTCTCTCTCGAAAATTGATTTAACTAACTCTTAGAGTAAAGGGAGAGAAAAAAGTACATAGAGAAAGGTGGTTTCAGTAGTTGGGAATTAACCTCTCTCCCTCTCGAAAATTAATTTAACTAGCTCTCAAAGTAAAATATCTGAGTAACATTATTTTAATTCTTTTATTCCTTGAATTGAATTAAATTTTAAGAATCAAAATGTAAAATAATATTAAGTTTAAACTTTTAAAAATAAAATTAGATATCCTTCTTAAATTTATTTTTAATATTATTTTTATCCTTAATATTATTTCAAAAAAATCAAAATTATATATAAACTTTATTAATTTAAACATGAATAAATATAATTAATAATTATTTATATATTTTAGGCAAGAGCCTACAACACAACGGTAACTTGTGAGCCTATGGGAGGTCTTGAGTTCAAACTCACTTAACACATAAAATAATTAATTACAATAAATAAAAATAACAAATCTAGGTATTATAATTATAATGAAGATTTATTGTAAAACGTTAAAAAGTAAAAGGAGTAGAAAGTAATTATCATAATTAAATAAATTATTTAACTATATCATGTATGAAATATTAGTATTTTAAATAATAATTTATTACAAAATTGTAAATAATAATTTATAATTAGAAATTTGATGTAAGTAGAGTTATTTTATTTATATTAATATTCTTTTCCTTTGTTTTTTAAAGCAAAAGTGAACAAGCCACCATATATATTTATTATAAAACCGATTCAAAGATTCTTTCAAGAAAGAATCACGAAGAAAATCTGAAATCCGTGGAAATTGGTAATTGAGATTACATATGATTTGCATGAAAAACACAAGACACTCCTTCATGGCCTCCTTCATGGCCACTGGCGCTGAAGAACTATACACAATGTCCCATACCGCATCCCAACCGATAGGAGGAGCCAAAGGGATGTCCATCTCCCAGCCATCCAACTCCTCAGTAAACTAATCCATTGGCAAACCGCAAGATACGTCAGAAGGCAAAGGAATAGAGGAAAGAGGTAAATTAAGATCAGGTACCAACATGGAGGCAGCAGTAGGCAAAGGTGACTGAGTTGATGAATTCGGCAGGCCCAGAAGATCCAACACTGCATTAGCAAGCCGCCTAATCTTGTTGACTAATTCCTCGCCCAGATCCAAGCCGACCACTTGCAAAGTAGAAGCAATTATTCTAAAACTCTGTCACTCCATTGCCCATTTGAAACTATCATAAGCCATCATATGTTGATGACTAATCAACAACACTCGATGAGAAAATAAACCACCCACCAAAGCGTTGCACAGACAAAAATCATATTTTTGGAGGGCAACCATGAGTCTATTATCCAAGACAAATTCTGGGGAACAAATTTATTTGTAATCATGGTCACTAGTTCTATGGATTGCAGCAAGTCCATAAAATTGGACAAAAAGATAGAGAGTAATTGCAAACGAAATACAACTATTTTAGTTCTCAGCAAGAGCACATACTCATCTAAAATCCTGCAAATTGCCCTGCATAATGATATAAAATACACACAAAAATCAAATCAAACTGTGGGTCTTCAATTTGTATAGGAAGAGGACAGTCTGACTCCAATGAAGGAAGAAAGACTGTAATTTTTAAAAAGTAGAAGTAAAAATAGCCATTTTAATATTGATTAAATCATAACTAAAACATAAAAATTTGATAGATTAACAAATAAATTTTATAAATTCTTATTTATGGAAGTTTTTGTGCATACTATTTAAATTTGAACATTTTATTTAAATCATTTATAATAATTATTTAAAAAAGAAATATCTATTTATTTTTTAATTTAAAAATTCAACTGACATATTAAAAACTTTAAATTTAAATATTATTTTACATTTTAAAAATTAATATTAAATAAATAAAAACTAAAAAATAATATCAAATTTTAACAAGAGCTAATGTTGCAATGTTAATTCAATTTGTAATTGACAAAAAACATCAAACTTTGCTACAAAAACATAAACATAGTATACTTTTATATCTTCAAAATAACTTCAAATATTTTTAATCTAGATATATATCATATAATTTTTAGGATTCAATTATCTACATATATTTGTGACATTTTATGTTGCTCTCAATAAAATAGATTTAAGAATTAGTTACACATTCTTTATTTTTAAATAATTTTAAAAGTAATATGTAAATGTAAAAATACTATGTATATTGATACATAATAAAAAGATCCCAAAAAAATCACAATCCAAAATATGTAAGAAGAGCTTACAATGTCTGAATAATATTTTCATGTCAAACAATGTGTAATTTTTGCTAGGTTTAATTGATAATTTATTTGTATTTTTTTAAATGAAAATAGTAGAATTTTGTATAGTACATACACTCAGATGCATGCAAAGTCATGTTAAGCCATTTTGTTTATTTGATGCATGCAAACCCCTGTTAAGTCAAGAATTCAAGAATTCAATAATGAAGTGTGGTTTGGATGGATGAAAAATATGAAAGAAAAATGTGTGCAAGAATGAACAAGTGTAAGTGAGAGCAATTCATAGTTCACAATAAATGTTTTCTAATAGACTTTCACTTTGTTCTTATCACAGGCAATTTTTCCATTTTTTTTCATTCATAAAATACAAATTTTGGCCAGAAAATTTGTCTGTGGCCAATCAAATTTAAGAAATAAGAAACTATTATGTTATATGCACTATGCTATCACTACCAAAGTTTTTTTTTCTCATTTTTTGTCCCCAATAAATCAATTAAATGCCTAGGAAATTACCCACAAACCAATGAGAAATTAGCATTTCCCATCTAAAAAATATTTTTAAAATCTAACCTTCACAAATTTCAAATATGACACAGGCTTAGCCAAAAAAAAAAATTATAGCAGGGGCACTAAAAACATTAGTTCCCTACAATTTATAATTCATTGCACAAATATGTTTCCAAAAAATATTTACTATTTTTACTTTATACTATTTTTACTTTTAAAATTTTCAATTAAATTTCTATAAGTTAAATGAATTCCATACGCATGCATATTAAAATTTTCTTTTAATTGTTATAAATAAATCCTTTCATTGTTTGAAGTAAAATGAATTGTATTGTGTGGATTTCAAGATTGGACTCTAGCTGGGCATTCAAAGATGGAGACAAAGACTATCAAAGTCGGCACTGGCTAGGTAGTGTACATATTCAGCTATGTAGTCAATGCCCCTCTTCTCACCTCCTATCTTTTTCCTAGGTGCCTAGAAGGTGAGGGCTACCCAAGGAGGGGACAAGTTGTTGCCATCATACTGTCACATTCCTTTTACTCCTGTAGGCATGAAGTTGAGAGGTGTGTCCTTGGATGGAGTAAGGGAGATCTAGAAAGATTAGTAGTTATTTTAAGGTTGGGATTGCCACTTGGATTATATGATATGTGAAGGGATTAGCATTAAGGGGTGAATGTATTAGATAGTAAAGGAGGTAGGTAGGGGTTAGAGAATTGGATATTTAGCCGAGAGGCTACTTCAGTCTCATAGGTGACCTCCCTTCAATGTGTGCAACAATAAATCGTCATAAATATTTAATTAACAAAATTGTAAAAAATTAAATTATAGGTGTTCGAATTAGCTACTCCATTCTGAGTTAAAAAAATGTTCCAAGGACAGCTCACCTAAAAATTTGTGTGGAAGGCAGTTGCATAATACGATTGGCCCAGAATTAGGGTTTCATCCTAGCAAGATACAATTTATGATTAATTGGTACAAATTTATTTGCAACGGTTTTGTTTTGTGGCAATAAAATCGTCATTGTCGGTAACAGTTTCTATAACTATCTCAACTAATATTATCATCTAGCTACACATTGTTGCCCGTGGCTATACAGCCATGAAAATGCACTTCCTTTACATTGCTTTTTCTAACTTTTTAAAAAATTAACTAAGTCCTCTCCTTCATATGGAAGTGCATTTTCATGGCTGTATAGACGTTGCCCTATCATCTTTACAATATTCAATGCATTCTGTAACCATGTATTGTCCCTTTCTTATTCTGCATTTCAGTATCATCACTCTCTTCACTAACAGGGAGCAAAGTATTTCAAGCACATACAACTATCCTTAGCTAGATTTGTATGGTCTTTTCTTTGCTATTGTCTTTCTTTCTTTATGTTCTGTAACCACGTATTATCTGACATTGTATAATTTGTTTTTTGAAAAGTTGGGTGTGGCTGGAAATTGAGAGATACCCAATGGTTGGAGATTGGGAGTCTTAGAATACATTCATGGACCCAACCAACAATGACATCCACCACTTCATAGGTATTTCTTAGAAAGTTAGATCATTTTGTATAGGCTAAATAGGAAACACTGATTATGTTTTTGTGATCATTTCTTAAAAAGTGTTTAAAGTTTAGCAAAAATCCACGTAAAAAGTTTTTCGAGAAGCGTTGGATTTTACAGACATTTTTTTGCAACACCAAGCCTCACCACTCCCACTACTCCCATCCTCTGTGTCTTCTTTTTGGCTTTACTGCTGCCGTAGCCAGTTACGTTGCTATGGACCCCCAACGTAACATGTGGCAACCAAAATGGAGGCTAATAGTTTTGAAACGGTTTTCGTACTTAAGGTAGCATGCAAAAAACTTATCTTGTGATTTAGTTTAGAGGCTTTGGTAGTATTATGCCTTATTTTCACTTGCCTTTATTTAAGTAATATATATATATTGGAGGCTTTATTTCAAATGTACAGTAAGAGGATGTGTGGTGAAAAAGAGATGCCAGTGTTGTGATGATGATCCTCAGTTTGTTCTTACAACATACCATGGGACTCATAAGCATCCATCTGATAATATTCACTCTTCTACTTTGAGAAATTCCTATGATTTGTGTAGTCAGCTCCTACAACCAGAGCTTTCTACTGAAGCTTCTCCAAATACGTTACAATAAATCTTTTGTTGCTGAATTTGGCTATTGCAATATATTTTAGTCTGCAACAACTTTTCTTTTATATCAGGCTTCTTATGTTTTATGGGTGGGTTGATACTGAGTTGAAATCCCTCATTTTGTAAGCTTCGTGTGTTAATATATTCCTTTATTGTGTGCTGGTTACATACAGTGGAAACCCAATAATGAAATCAGTTTAATCTGATGTTATTTTCCTAAGTATTTCTTAACATACATTCCTTTTTCTAGAAAAGAGATAATTGAAGCATAGATTATCTCATGTTAGAAAGGAGAGAACAAGAAGATGGCCCATCTTTTCACAATATCTAACCAGTCCTCAAATTGAATGGTGAACATAGTTTGTTAAGCCTTTATTTTTTTAAAACTATTTTCAAAATTTGTAAACCCTACAGTTTAGATTAAAATATTATAATATAGTATAAGAAGACCTGTTTCAGAGTATTGTGAGTGATAAAATATGGTTTTCGTTTGTTAAATTTTTTTCTTTTAATCTACATCTTCAATCTTTTAGCACATACAATCTTGAAGCTAAGTGTCAACGCGTTCAACTCAATGTGAGGATAGTTAGGTAAGAGTTATCAAATCGGCACTCTTACACTGAAGAAAAAATTCATTTTTTTAAAAATCCCAAGAAGGTTTTATTAAAACTTCAGAGTATTCCATACAGTTCAGAGTTCATTTAGTATGAAATTAAGTAAGGCAAAGTAATGATGCTCAAATAATCTATCCATAAAATTACATAGATTAATATATTAAAAACCTAATTGGAAAGGACCAAAGCCAAAAAACCTAACACCATAGATAATCATAAACAAATAGAAAAGTTTCCTTCCAATATCTAACTAACTTGAATAAACTAAATTATTGTTTTAGTTGTTGACATACATTGAGATAGTTTTACTACACCAATCTAATTTGATAATTAGAAACTTATTCATCCTAAATTTTATAATAGATATTAGATTAAAAATCAATTCTTTAGCAAACTTTAATATGTATATCAAGTTATTTATCATATGTATTTGATTTCTAAGATCATTATGATCTTGATTATTATATATTATTCTTTTTTTTTTAAAATTAAATATAAATTTTGCACAACTATTAAGTATATGACTACTAAATCTAGATATATTATTTTCACTATCTCTTCATTGTATCACCATAATTTATTTTTAAATCCCAAGAAGGTTTTATTAGAATTTCAGAGTAAGTGCAGAGTTCATTTAGCATGAAATTAAGAAAGGCAAAGTAATGATGCTCAAATAATCTATCCATAAAAGTAGATAGATTAATATATTAAAAACTAGATTGGAAAGGACCAAAGCCAAAAAACCTAACACCATAGATAATCATACACAAATGTAAAAGTTCCCTTCCAATATCTAACTAACTTGAATAAACTAAATTATTGTTTTAGTTGTTGACATACATTGAGATAGCTTTATTACACCAATCTAATTTGATAATTGGAAACTTATTCATCCCAAATTTTATAATAGATATTAGATTATAAATCAATTCTTTAGCAAACTTTAATATGTATATCAAGTTATTTATCATATGTATTTGATTTCTAAGACTATTATGATCTTGATTATTATATATTATTCTATTTTTTAAAAAATTACATAATTTATTCATACACCATACACCATACACCATTATCTATTATGTTAACATACTAAAAATATTAAGTCTATAATAAACCATGTTAAATGATAAATCTAAGGCTTAAATTTTTGAATGGTTATGCCTAAAATAATATAGATGGAAATGGACGTAGGAAAGGATGGAAAGGATGATAAGGAAAAGGAAAAGATAAAGATTGGGAGGAGGAAATTATATATCTCAAAATTAATGGTGTTATATACAACTTAATTCAAGATGTTAAATTATATACTAAAATAAAAAATCTTAATGAATAGATTATGTATCTCAAAATTAATGGTGTTATATTATATGGATAGTTTAGGTCGAGTAAAAAAGGGAGAAACTATAGGAGTTGATAAAGGAAGACTAATTCTCTCCTACATTGTTAACCTACCTTTCTAGGCAAAGATTAGAATAGATTATACGTTATATATGGATATTCTATTGTGTCTTTCGATTTAGGTCAACAAACTAATTGAATAGAGCCAAGATACATTGAAAATTCAATCAATAAAAAAGGGAATATATATAAATATGTGCTATTCCAGTCTCATAAGAGATGCCCTGTCCACCTCACCTTTTAATCTTTGAATTATTGAACGTATGTTTTTGTTAAAATATAATCTTATAAAATTTCCTAGCATGAAATATTTTAGACATAAACTTTCATTTTATATTATAAATTTATTAGTTATAAATAATCTACTTATAATCTTAAATTAACAATTATAATCTCTCCTAAGATCATGTCCTTTAAGTTTAATAGTTGAATAGAAAACCATACACCATTCTATGTATTATGTTATCATGTTTTTGTAAAAACATATACCATTATCTATTATGTTAACATACTCAAAATAATAAGTCTAAAATAAATCATATTAAATGATAACTCTAGCGCTTAAATTTGTGAATTGTTATGCCTAAAATAATTATAGATGCAAATGGAGGCAGGAAGGGGATGGAAAGGATGATAAGGAAAAGGAAAAGATAAAGATTGGGAAGAGGAAATTATGTATATCAAAATTAATTATGTTATATACAACTTAATTCAAGATATTAAATTATATACTAAAATTAAAAAATCTTAACGAATAAATTATGTATCTCAAAATTAATGGTGTTGTATTATATGGATATTCTGTTGTGTCTTTCTATTTAGGTCAACAAACTAATTCAATAGAGCTAAGATACATTGAAAAGTCAATCAATAAAAAAAAGGGAATATATATAAATATGTGCTATTCCATTCTCATAAGAGACACCCCTGTCCACCTTACCTTTTAATTTCTGAATTATTGAACATATGTTTTTGTTAAAATATAATCTTTAAAATTTTAAGATTATATAATTTTATGATCTTATAAAATTCTCTGGCGTGAAATTTTAAAATAGGTTTTTTTTTTTAAATTATATCTCCATCAACATCTTTATCTATATTTTTGATAGCTAGAAAATGTAGGGGAGTTAATCTTCAGAAATAGACCTAAATTATTCACAATTTTAAAAAAATATTTTATGGAAAACTATTAATATGTGTTATGTAGTTATATCTTATAAACCATGTACTAGATATGAAGAGGATAGATAATATTTTAGTATACAAATAGCCTACTTAAAGCTAAACTTTAGGGTGCTAAGTATTAATAATGTCTTCTCTAAGAGTCAATATGGGCTAACTTTAGTAATATCTACATTTTAATTTTGTATATAGATATGTGCTACTAGAGTCACATAAGTATCTCACTATTGCGTGAAATTTTAGAATAGGTTTTTTTTTAAAATTATATATGCATCAACATCTTTATCTATATTTTTGATAGCTAGAAAATGTAGGGGAGTTAATCCTTAGAAACAGACCTAAATTATTCACAATTTAAAACACAATACTTTATGATAAACTATTACTATGTGTTATGTAGTTATATCTTATAAACCATGTACTAGATATGAAGAGGATAGATAATATTTTAGTATACAAATAGCCTACTTAAAGCTAAACTTTAGGGTTCTAAGTATTAATAATTTGTGCTCTAAGAGTCAATATGGGCTAACTTTAATTATATCTACATTTTAATTTTGTATATAGATATGTGCTACTAGAGTCACATAAGTGTCCCACTATTGCAATCCAATCACAACCTTTAAAAAAACTTTTATCCTTCAATTACGTCCAAAATACTCTTTGTGAATTATTGAACATATGTTTTTTCTTCTATTACCATTTCATTTAAATGTTCAAGTTGTGCTTATTTATTTATTTATTTCTAATTTTTTTAAAAATCATTAGATTGAAATGTTTTAATTATCAAATTAATAATCTATACAATATTTCAAGGTTAAGCTCTACAACATGAATTTTCATTATGGGATGAAAGTAGAAGTGTGTTCCGATGAAGGGGGTTTCAATGGAGCATGGTTCCCTACGACCATAATTGGATATGTCACCAATGCACAGAGGCCTAAGTTCATCATTCAATATAATAGTTTTATATCAGATGAATGGACCCATGGGCATCCTATAGATGAATTATATTCTACATATATTCGGCCTTTGCCTCCGATTGTTGGTCTACCTCAAGATATTTCTGTGGATTTGGTTGTTGATGTGTTTGAAAATAATTGTTGGTGGACAAGTGTTGTTGTAGATAGTTTTGAGTCTCTTTTGAGTCACCAAAAATTATTTGAAATATTCTTTCCACATAATCAGACTCTTCAAGCATATTCTCATTCCCAGTTACGTCGAGCCCATGAATGAGTTAATGGAAGATGGATACTAATAGTAGAAAGAATATGACATTGTATGAATTATGAAAAAGATCCATATTTCTTTGAACCTGTCTCACCTTTGACATAATATAAACTATTTTTTACAAGAAAAATATTTTATTTACATGGCCGACATTTTAATTACACTTCTTGCTACCATAAGAAATTTCTTGCATCAATTATTTTATATTGTCTAGCTACAATTTTATTTCCATGCTTTAATATTTTATTGCACTACTTTGTTTCATGAAATATTTCTTTTCTAATGAGAATGGTAGATTTTCTCATTTTATATGCATCAAGAGGTTTCTTTTTTTTGTTTACTTTATATATAGAAACATCAATTTCTCCTTAGGTTTGTTTGATTAATTTTTTGAAAAATAAAATTTTTCAGGTTAGAAAGTTCATATTGTTCACAAGTATAAATTTGCGAGGAATCTTCCAAAGTCTAAGTTTGATTCAGTTTACCAAGAGATAGGAGACATGAATTTGGGTTTCATTGATATTATGGAATTTTAAAATAGAATGAAAAGGGGTGAGGGAATATCTCTTTTGTGGAATAAATTGAGCACTTCAGGACTAGTTGAAGTAGCTGCATTTCCTATTTCTCTTCAATCCATTGAATTAGTTTTGGCATGTGCACAACATTACGATGTAGATGATAGGAAAGTAAAAAATTTGCAGGGTGTAACATTGCTAGATAATACATCTGAAATTGTAAGAGAAGCATTCAGCATTCCACATCATGACCAATATACCATTGTTGACATGAAAATTGCCAATGATTACTATTGTCAATCCGATTTAATTGTAAGACAATTTTTTAATGATAAATTAATGCATCAATAGAGTACCAATGTTAAAAAATTGGCCAAAAGTCAACACAAAGTTGATTTTATAGAAGAGGGTACAGATTACATCACTCTATTAAGTAGGATTTTTGGATGTCCTGGCTCGACTCATTTTCAGACATGGATGCTTTATTTCATCCACAAAATTTGGAATAGAAAATAGTTTGACTGGGCATCCATTATTAGCAACTGTTGGTATGAACAATTAATTGATGTTCTTAACTGGAAAAGATTCTATATGACATCCTATTTGGTGTATTTATTGGCCATGGAGAATATATTCTTGGGTCTAAATAAGAATGATAGGTTCGGAGAGGTTCAACCAGGAGTTTACAACTATTTTCCTCAATTGGAAATGATTGAGAGTGAAAAGCATTTTTGTAGAGTAAACGATGCTTTCACGTTCAATATAGTACAAAAACTTAATGATGAATTGGAAAGAAAAATATCCAATGAAGCTGCTGATGAAATTGCTAAATATGGAAATTGGTTTATCCAATTTTGGACTTTTACCTACATAAGGGTGTTTGGCTTCCATGGATATCCATGGAAGTTGCCATGTTACTCTTCTGATGAAATCTTACTTTTGGAGTTGTGTAGACAAATTTTTCAAGTAACAAGACATTTTGGGGATCAATCCTTGCATTTATTTGAATTTTCAATAACTATTGGTAATTACTCTTGTACTGATCTTGATGTAGCAGAAAGTGTAGAAATAGATGTTGCTCGTCTCAGAATTAATACTATTGGTGATGTGTGATATAACTTTGATCCAGTAGGAAAGATATCTGCAATTGTAGAGAAAAGTTACAAACACCAACCTAATTTAGAGGACCACTGGGCCAATTGTGTAAATGAGAAACAAATAAGAAAACGGGACTACTATAGATTACCAGTGGAGCTCATGCGATCCTGCAAAATTCATAAGATTGCAAAAGACATAGAAAAAGATGGGAATCAGTTGCATCCACTATATGAAACAAAAAATATTTCTAATCTCCAAATTGATCTGATAGATTGGTACTCTCAAGAAGAAACTTTGATTGAAAGTCAAACAATGGATGTGATATTTTTGTCAATAGAGTGGCTCCAAAATCAATTTACATTACTTCCAATGCACTCAGTATATCACACGTTTGAATATCATATCAAAAATTCTACAAATGCACTGGATTTAGTAAGAGACATTGTCATGTTGGACCCAACTATGATTTCAGATGGAATTCCTGGTGTGAATAATGATTTAATCATCAATGATGATAATATAGGTGAGGATGAAGGTTGTTCAACTCCTATTCAAGTTGGAGGCAACAATGTGAGTTATGATGCTCTAAAGAAAGATCAAGATTTTCAAATTAAATCTCCAAAAATTGGTAAAGATACATGCAATTCACCTATTGTTCAATCATATGAATATGTGCAATGTTCTCTGTCACTAGAGAAAAAAAAAATGTTACTTTCAGAAACAAACAATGAAGATGGAATACACACTGCTTTTATAGAATGGAGAGATGATTTGGAAATGCTAGGTATTCACATGATTCAAAAGGCAATCAAACAATATAAAAATGTTCTTGACAAGGTACTTGTGGGACGAGAGATTGATGAAACAATATTTGCAGAGTTCAATTTTTTAAATGAGGATATTCCAATCGTAAAAAGAGTGAAGGAAATGCATGTTGATCAATTAGTCTCAATTGGTATTATTCATAGAAAATCCTCACTTCAAGAATTGCTAAGGGTGTGTAATTTGAGAAAATCAACACTGATCAATGAATTGTCATAAAAAATTGCACACAATAAAAAGTTTTCCAGATATATCAATGATAGGGATACAAAAGTTCATTGGAGGTTTGGGTTGTAATTTGTTTGATAGTTCTTCTGAATTGTGTTCTACTGGTCAGGTCATTCAACAATTCTTTGAGTCAATGCAAAAGAAAATTCAGAAAGAGAACATTGATGTTATGATGGTGAAAAAAATATGATATGTGATTTTTAGGCCCAAAGTTCAGATTTAGTGGATACTATTAGAAGTGTAAAAATTATTGTTAACTCTATCAACATGAAGCTCAAGTACCACTTGGGTCCTAACATAAACATGTTGAGAGAAGTTGTTGGTGCATTTGCATGACACATTTCTGTATATAGAAAAAGAAAGTCAACAAAGTTACTTTTATATGCCAATGATGAAACGATTTATTTTCTAAAATCATGTATATTTTATGCATATTCTAATTGCCTAATTTATAATTGTATAGAAACTACAATTTTTTGTTTCTGCAATGTAGTTCTCATATTTATTTGTTTGGAATGTATTAGATTTAAACATGTCATGATGTTTTACATACAATATCACTATTAAATAGTGGTTTCATGTGTGATTAATACAACATGATCCTTTTAAAGACGATGTGTATTTTTTTCATACTTTGATAATTTAATACTTCAAATGATATTGCTAGATTAGTTATTTGCTAAAATTTTGTATTCATGTGTTATCCAATTAATGTTAGTTAAATAGAATCTTTATGTAAAATTTTTTTTTGTGATGTATTAAGAAGTTCATTATGTTTCTCATTATATATATTTTATTTTATAGATAGTATTCAACTTAATACAAAAGGGGGGAAAATTATTGCGATTATATCATTGAAATGTAATAGTAACAAGGATAAAAAATTGTCAATTTATATGTAAAAGAATAACTAGAACAATTATTTTCATTGATATTTTTAAAAATTTATATGCTAATACTTTCTACTTTTTTGGAAAATACATTAAAATCATATTTACTTGTGTAAAATTTTGTTGTCCTAATCCCTAATTTTATAATGGATATTAGATCAAAAATCAATTCTTTAGCAAACTTTAATATGTATATCAAGTTATTTATCATTCATAGTATTTTATTTCTAAGATCATTATGATCTTCATTATTATATATTATTCTATTTTTTTAAAATTACATAATATTTTGCACAACTATTAAGTATATGACTACTAAATCTAGATATATTATTTTCACTATCTCTTCATTGTATCACCATAGTATTTTTTTTTCAGGATGAAGTAGTATTGGGATGGGTGATTGATAAGTGTTCCATTTATTCTCATGAGAAATGGATTCATGTTGATAATTTAATACTTCAACTGATATTGCTAGATTAGTTATTTGTTAAAATTTTGTATTCATGTGTTATCCAATTAATGTTAGTTAAATAGAATCTTTATGTAAAAAAAATTTCTGTGATGTATTAAAATAATTCATTATGTTTCTCATTATATATATTTTATTTTATAGATAGTATTCAACTTAATACAAAAGGGGGGAAAATTATTGTGATTATATCATTGAAATGTAATAGTAACAAGGATAAAACATTGTCAATTCATATATAAAAGAATAACTAGAACAATTATTTTCATTGATATTTTTAAAAGTTTGTATGCTAATACTTTCTACTTTTTTGGAAAATACATTAAAATCATATTTACTTGTGTAAAATTTTGTAGTCCTCTATTGTATTTGAAATTGTAGAAAAATTAAAGCTAAGGGATATAGTCTAAGTAATACTTTTCTTATTGATTTTTAGCTATGCCACCAAGATGTGTCAATTTTCAATCTAAAGATGAGAGAAGACAATATCAAAGAGAATATAGGCATAGACAAAAAGAAAATATGGATGATATGGAAAAGGAGAAACAACGTCTACTCTATAATGAGAAACAAAGAGAGAGATATGCTAGAAAAAGACAATACATGATGGATACAAAAATAAATAATGAACATAAAATTAGAAGGAGTACAAGCAATTTAGGTAGTCCAACTGTCTCTAAACAATATAGACCATCAGAAGTTGAAAATGAACAACTATCAATTACATCTTTTTTAACTTTCCTTTTATAGAGAACGACATACTTAAAATTTTTCAAGATCAAATGGACTATATATCATGTGAACATGGAGAGGTAGTTGAAGTCCAAAAATATAAAAATTGCACTTAGTATAGTGTTCAAGAAGATGAGCATAATGCTGGACACATGGAGCAAAGAGTGTTGGAAGGAACACAAAGTGGAAACATGTCAAAAAGAAATGTGGGTAGAAGGAATTGTAGGAGACAATATCATAAATATTATAGAAGACAACAAATAGATGAAATGAATGAAGCTGAAAAGGAAAATAAAAATCTCATTCGCAACCAACAAGATAGGCAATGTAATGCTAGAAGAAGACCACAGAGAATATTAGAACAAACAGAAGTCCATAATAGTAGTTTGACAACTACATTAGTGGGTGAAAATGATCATCCTACATTGAGAGGTGTTGCACCACTAAATTCTATGGATGAAAACATGAGTAAACAAAATGAAGATGTTGGTTGTGCTATAGAGACTGAGAGGAACTCCAATGAAATATTTCGAAATAGTTATCAAAACCTTCAAAAAATCTTTCTAAATAAATTAGATAATTTGGTTATGCCTATAATGTGCTACATGTGTCAGGAGTGTTATGTTCGCATTAAAGTTAATCATACAGAAGAAGGTCCAATCTATAGTCGGTGTCAGAAAGAAAAAGGAAATAACAGATTCTCATTAGAAAATAATATGGACCCAGGTTTACAACCACCTAAACTTGCAAATTTGACTCAAGTAGAAGAAATGTTAATTGCATGTGTAATTCCAATTCTCTAAGTAACACATGCAATATGGGGGAAATATAAATACAAGGGACACATAATAAGTTTCCCACAAAATATTGAGCATGTATATCAAAGTCTACCATGCCTAATAAAAGACTTGCCTATAATAATAGTTCAAAAAAAAGATCAGTGTGGTACAAACTATGACTTTATAGTCAACAAAATTCAGGTATACCATGCTCTAAGATATAAAATTGAAAATGACAAATTTTATACTGATGTTAATGTAAATACTCATGCATTGGATGACATTCAAATGCATCATGATTGTAATATATTCCATCAACTAAAGAGTATTCATGTAGATGTTGACAATGAATCAAAAAAAATTATATGTCTAAAAAGTGAGATGGATGAGGTTAATGATACAAACATTAATTATTATAAATCAATGGCAACAAGACTAGTGAATCTTCAAAAGGAAATGGAAATCATACATGCATGGGTTAATAACCTCAATATAGATCCTATGAGTTTAATTGACTGGCTAGAAATAGGTACATCTCCAATGAATGAATACATAACACTAGGTTTAATAGACATGGCCTTTCCAACATTGTTTCCAAATGGACAATGTGACTGGTTAGAGCCACGTCTACAAAGAGTATACCTTCATGAATATGTGAAGCATCTAATTTGGTATAGGGATCATCGCTTTGGTAGACATCCCCATTTTAGATATTACATGGAAAACATGGTAATGAGGCATGGTGCACAAAATTCTAGTTCAATTTTTGTAAAACAAAACATTGAAGAGTTGCCAATGACCATTGATGAGTTACGAGAACATATGGAAAATTTTTCTGGAACACACCTTGCTAATAAATTAATGCATTTTTGAACAAATTTAATAGGTACAAGGTCATATTGGAAAAAAAGTCAAGAATAATTATATGATTTTTTGAAACAACTAGGGACCCCAACAATTTTCTTTACACTTAGCGAAATTGATTTGTATTGGCTCAATCTACATGCACTGATGCCTGGAACTCAACCATCAGATCCAAGGGAGGCACAGAAGTGGAGGAGACAAAATGTTATAGACTATCCTCATATTGTTGCACACTACATGCACCTCAGACATACAATGTTTCATAATGAAATTTTGGAGAAAGGTTTCAATGTTAAAGACTTTTGGTGAAGATCTGAATGGAAGCATAGGGGATCTCCACATGTACATGGATTTTTTTGGCTTCATGGAGCTCCAAATATGGATAAGTTAGATTGGCATAATGAAGAATAGGTAAGAGAAGCTGAATCTTTCTTCCATCATATTGTGCATGCATGGAATCCACAGGCATGTAGTACTGAAAAAAATATGCAAGTATTTCTACATTGAGTTTCATTATGTAGACATTTCTATAAAAAAAAAAATTCATTAACCATATATTTTCACACCCATCTTTTTATTTCTCCATCTAAAAGTCTTTGTTTTCATCAAGCCATTTTAGAATTTTGCACAACATCCATGTCTCAGAAACACAAGCCAAATACTAGATATTAACATGGATGATGATTATGAAGAAATATTGAATATTGTACAATGACATATAGTCTGTAAAGAGGGAGCATGTCTCAAAAAGAAAAAGGGAAAAATTGCATGCAAGTACTATCTATTTCATTTTTCCTTGATAGAACTATTCCAATGAAATATTTATTGCATTGTAACTTTCTTAGCTTAAGTTATAGGTATAATGCTCCTTGGGCAGTAAATAGAAATGGATCAAAATTGTATAGAGACATAGAATCTGGAGAAAAAAATTTGAACCTCAAAGGAACAATGATAGAGTCAACTCACATAATTGTTACATTTTGCAATGGTGGACAAAAAATATAGATTGGCAACTAGTTTTGTCATCACATGTTGTTATTAAGTATATTGCAAAGTATACATCCAAAGCAGAGAAAAGTTCTGAGACCTATCATCAAATGTTGACATAGTTGGAAAATATAGAGAATCCTAATGACTTTGCATCCAAAGTCTACAAAAAACTTTTAACTGAAACTATTATTGAAAGAGATGTTGGAGCCCAGGAAACATGTCACATGCTCCTAGAACTTCCATTGGTTGAATGCAGTAGAAGATTTGTTAATTTGAATGTCTCTCAAAAAATATTCAAACCTATTACAAAAAAGAATGAAGATTCTATTGAAAAAAAAATAGAATCATTCATAGATTCATATATAAGAAGACCTATTTCCATGGACTCCATCAATTTGATTGATGCCTCTAGAGCATGGATATATAATAAAAATAAGAAGAAAGATAATAAATGGGAGCGTAGAAAAAAGGTTGCAATTGTCAGAGTCTATCCAAAATTTATTTCTATTCCGCCACGTGTATTAGAAAAGTTTGTTGATTTTTTCTTTTCAGAGTTGTTGTATAAACCATTCCATGGCATTCAACTTGATATTGGTGATGATAATATGACAATAGTTTCAAACTGGGATTCACTAGATTATGTTTTGTGGCATGTTGAAAGAAGAGTGGATGTAGAAAGTAGTGATGGTAGTTCTGAATCTGGAAGTGAGAACAATGTAATGGGTCCTCGTAACATTATAGAGCATGAATGAGAAATCATCTCACAGATGAATCATGGTCAAATGATGGAGATTTTTGAAGTTGATATGCTAGGAAAAAGGGACATGGGTAGGCAACATAGTTGGTCAAAGCAATACAAGTTAGATGAATATACTTCAAATGCAATCAATTTTATTAGTAGAATGAGAGAAAATGGATGCACTATAAATATTCAATGCGAACAAGAAATTAATAACAGTAAATTGGGTGAAAAGCAGAAAAAAGGCAGTTGACATTATTGCAACACACTATAATAGTGGTGATAATGAAACACCCCTCTATATGATAATTCAGGGTACAGCTGGTACATGAAAGTCATTTTTGATTGGTGCAATCAATAATTTTTTTAAAGATTCTACATTCCTTGAGCATTGTCCATTGTTAATTCTAGCATCGACAGGAGTGGTTGCATACAATATAGGTGGTTCAATAATACATTCCAAATTGAAGATTCAAGTAAATGATTTTAGACAGTTGGAAGGAACATGTTTGACAAGTTTCCAAGAAAAACTAAGTCAAATAAGATATATTTTAATAGATGAAATCAACTTTCTTGGGGAGAAGTTACTTGAGAATATTGACTCTAGACTTCATCAAGCATTTCCTCAAAACTCCCATCTTAACTTTGGAGGTATTCTATAAAAAAAATTATAATTGATGTAGTAGAGAAACTAAAAAATTAGTGTTAATACTTTTTTATTTCAGAATTACTAATAAATATTTTATATTTTTTAAGGTATCTCGGTGATTTTGGTTCATGATCTTGGCCAAATCCCTCCTGTGAAAGATAGGGTAGCATATGATAGTAGGAGCCATGTAAAAATACTATGGGAAGATTTCAAGATCATGATTACATTGGAAAAGGTTTATAGATAAGAGGGAGAGAATCAAGATCAAAATAAGTTCCGCCAGTTGCTCACAAATATTAGAGATGCTCAACCAACAATTGACGATTGGAAATTACTAATGTCATGTACAACATGCAATATTCCAAAAAATGTAAATGATGATTTTGACAACAATGTTCATTTATTCTCTACAAATGATAATGTTCAAAAATATAATCGAAGAAAATTCCATTCCCTTCAAGAACCAGTTGCACGTGTAATGGCTAAAAATTTGTCAAATTATAGTTTGGTAGATGATAATTGTGCTGATGAACTTGACATTGAATTATTGATTCGAAGGAAATCAAGAGTTATCCTGACATCAAACCTATGGATAGAAGCAGGACTTGTAAATGGAGCTCTGAGTTATGTCGAGGAAATAGCATACAAGCCTGGTAGTGGACCACCTCAACTACCATTATATTTCATGGTAAAATTTGATGCCTACTCTGGCTTTCCATTCAATAATGAACACCCTAAAGTAGTACCTTTTAGTGCTATACAAAGAGGTCCTACCACTTAAATGCCTTTGACACTGGCATGGGCATTGACAATACATAAATCGCAAGGTTTGACACTTGAAAAAGAAACAATTGATATTGGACCAAGAGAAAGAACAAGAATGACATTTGTTGTAATTTCCTATGTAAAGTCACTACAGGGTCTAAGGATAATGCCACCATTTTCTTTTTATTGTTACGAGAAGATGAAGAATGGAAAACAGTTAGAAAAAAGAAAAGTTCAAGAAAAAAGGCTAAAGGCATTAGAAATAAACCATCACAATTGTATAGTTTAATAAAATATTTTCTACAACTATTAAATAATATGAATTTGTATATAGACATGTTATAAACATAGGAGTTATGCTATTTGAGCAAAGAAAATAAAATTAGACGAAAAAATTAATAAAACAAATATCTTGTTACTTTGATGTTCATCGTTCTTAATGCACTTTGTACTTCTTCTATAACTTCCTTATTCTTTTGTATAAAAAAGAAATATTGGTAAAGAATTACCAAAAAAATGATTGTGAAAAGTTTAAAATTGCCATTCGATATTTTTTTTTTTTTTTTCGTCAATTACTTGTATTTAATGTGTTGTTGGAACTTAATGTGGTTTAATAAATATTATTTATAAAATATTATTTTGATGTTCATCATTCTCAATGCACATTGTACTTCTTTTATATTTTCTTTCTTCTTTTATATAACAAAAAAATGTTGGTAAAAATATACCAAAAAAAAAGAATGTGGAAAGTATAAGATTGCCACTAAATGTTTTATTATTGTTTTTCATCAATTATTTGTATTTAATATATTGTGGGAACTTAACATGGTTCAATAAATATTACTTATAGAATACATATAAAATATAATTTCTCTCCTTTAATACTTTTATTTCTATTTTCAGCTATTAAAACGATAAAAATGTTGAGGTAAAGAATGATTAAAGTTGATGACACATATCATCACTTCGATCTTCAGACAATACATGCTCAAGAAAGAAAAAATTATTTGTTTTGTAAAAGAAATCTTTGTGAAGCAGGGTTGTTGAAATTTTATACCCCAGCTCTTCGAAATTTTGGTCACTTCTACCAAGATCCTGATTTTTCATATTTGGTTTGTTGTGAAGACTGTGACCCTGCAGAGCTTTATTTTGTTCCTATAGATGTTTGGATTAAGCAATCTCCTTATCCAATTGACTCTGCAGAAAATGGCCCTATTTGGTTAGAAAAATTGCTACGGTCTCCACAAACTAGTACTCAAGGTCTAGTAAACTATCATTATCATGGTCAGATTTTTAGATTGTAGTTCAGTGGATTATAGAACACCCTATGGAATCAAGTTGTAGTAGATAGATGGGGACCTGAAGGGATATTCCTGACTCTACTAATCCATGAAAGAACAAGGAAGATTGTTGCAGAGCAAATACCAACATGGACACAAACTACTCATGATTTTCAAAGAATAAGGCAACGAGTTACAAACACATGGTGTTTGCAACATAGAACTTATGAACATCTCTATTGGTTCGATATTTTAGATCCTACAGACTCTATTTTGTTTCAACAAAACATTGTTCAATTTGATGATGATAGTGATTCTAATTAGAATATTTATTTATATGTTATTTTATGCAAACAATATAACTTTGATGTTAATATAAAATTTGTGAACATTCCAACTATCTTTATTTGGATTATATATAAATTTTATTAAAAATATATCAGTTTACATTTAGATATTTTATATGAATATTTTATTTTCACAAATATATGATTTATATTCTTTTGGGTGTACTAATTTGATGTATGGTAAGTCATAACATTTTTTTAGTTGACATATGCTATCTTTTCAGCTCACCTATGTCTCAAACTCAATATGAATATTATTTAATAGTTGTACAAAAGACCTTATGAATATGAATATGTCACAAATGCATATTATTTAATAGTTGTAGATACAATAATGATGCCTTATTTCTAAAGTTTTTAGCTTTTTTTCTTTGGCTTTTCAGTTCACATATGTTGTCTTTTGAGTTGACCTATTTTATACGTTACAATCATTTATCTCAAATATATATTTTACAAAAAAATTTCCCTTCATCTATGTCTCTAGCAACATGAATATTATTTTCCTTCTTGTCATTTGGGTTTTCCTATATTTGTATTATATATTTCTTTTCTTCTTTAATTGATAAATAATAATAGAATGTGATTCTCTCTTCAAATATTTCCATGTTCAGGAATGATTAAAAAATTGATTTATCAGACAATGAATATGAAATTATTGCACCAAGTCCCATTGTTTCTTTAAACTCAGATGGCTCACCTCAAACACCAATCGATAAATGTGAAAAGTTCGTGCTACAATGTTGTTACCAAATGATTCAACATTTTGAATCTACAACATTGTCGATAGATTATGTTTCAGATAATGATATTTTTTGAATGCGAATTGTTGTGGATAAGATACGGGAGATGTTTAATCGATTATCTCAATTTCCAAAATATTTGGAAGAAGTGCAACGTGATCACAATGAGAATGAAGGCCATAATACTATTCTCATTGGTGACTATTTTATAAGGTCATTGCTTCGTAATAATTAGTTTGTATCATAACTTTTCATGGTTGGAGTTGTTTACAAATATGCTTACAATTTAGATCCATGCCCAATAGAAAAGACCATAATAATGAAGTATATATACATAATCAATCATGTTTATGTTTTGTGGCATATGTTACACTTTCATTTGGGTAGAATTTGAAAAATGTATGTTTTTTCTTATATTTCATGATTAGTAATTTTTATAGTTGGTAGTAGTGTATTGAAGAGTTATGGATTATTTTATACAACTTACAAATAATAAAATAATTGTTTAAATATAAAATATAAATAAGATTTACAATTAAACTGTGACTTTAATTTGAAACTCATTCAAAATCTAATGTTATGCTTTTGATTAGAACAAAATTTGGAGGTGACTTGAGTGCAGAGGGATCAAACAAAAGAAGGATATTGAGGGATAAAATATAAATATTTAAACTTTATATACCCTAGAACCACTAAGTTGTGTGCCATTTTTGTAATCTAGCAATAAAAAAATAGAGCAAAAAAAGAAGGAGACTAGGCGAGAAACCATTTCAAAACCATCTAAACTAGGTTCAAAATATTGCTTTGTGTTCACTTAATATTTTTTTGACATTTTTATGTGTCTTTAATTTGAAATTGAATCAAAATATATTTTTATTCTTTTCATTACAAAAAAAATTTGAGGTGACTAGAGAGTGGGAGGTTCAAAAAAAAAGAAAACATTGGGACAGAAAATAAAAATATGTAAAACCATTTTGAGTACTTACCCATACATTCAATTAGGTTAAAATTTAAGTCTTAAAACTAATTTTTATTCATTTTATAATCCTATAAAACTTCAATTTTATATATATATATATATATATATATATATATATATATATATATATATAGATAGATAGATATAAACACACACACACACACACACACACACACAAAAATATAATAAGAATAAAATTAAACCTACATTTTTAAAGTATTCAACTAAGAAACTACAACCCCAAACCTACATTAAATTAGACCTATTTGTCAAATTAAAAAATTGGTCTTTTACATAATAGAACTATAGAATTTCATATTATAAAATTGACCCAAATAAAATCATAACCTTAAACCTAATAAACTTTTAAGTGGTAAGTAATACTAAAGATAATACTAAATCAACTAAACACCATATAATTAACACTAAACTAATTTTAACTACAATTATAAACCACAATAAACTATATAAATATTATATAATTAAAGACTACCTATTAAAAAATAAATCTAGATGTGATAGACAAAAAAAATTAAAGACAACCTAAAATTAAAAAATAAATCTAGATGTGATAGACTAAAAAAAATTAAAGACAACCTTAATTAAAAAATAAATATAGATATGATAGACTAAAAAAATAAAAATAAATATTTTTGTTGACCAAATGATTAATCTAATGTTATATAGTAAATTAAGTTGAAAACTTACATTTAGGAAAGTAATCCTAAACATAATACTAAATCAACTAAACCCCATATAATTAACACTAAACTTATTTTAACTACAATTATAAACCACAATAAACTATATACATATTATATAATTAAAGACTACATGTTAAAAAATAAATCTAGATGTGATAGACTAAAAAAATTAAAGACAATCTATAATTAAAAAATAAATCTAGAAGTGATAGAATAAAAAAATCAAAGACAACCTAAAATTAAAAAATAAATCTAGATATAATAGACTAAAAAAATAAAGAAAATTATTTTTTTCGTCCAAATGTTTAATCTAATGTTATATAGTAAATTAAGTTGAAAATTTACTTTTAGAAAATTTGTATCATCATACATTCTCTTAATAACTCCACATATGACACAATAATAAAATTAGTGTTTGATTTAATTTTTAATGTGATATGAACACCTACATTCTATTCATATTTTTAAAAATAATTGAACAATAGGTTTTCTATTAAACCAAAATAAATGATAATACAAAATCAAAGTTAAAAGAAATTCTAACCCCAATTGATTAAAAAATCGTTCTTAGTGCTAACCCATACATTCAACTAGGTTTTTTTTTTTTGTCTAAAACCTAATTTTTTATTAGTTTTTCTACACACACAAGACACATACACATATATATTGGAGAGAGAGAGAGAGAGAGAGAGAGAGAGAGAGAGAGAGAGAGAGAGAGAGTACATTGAAAGATAGAGGCAAAAATAAACCAAACTAAACTCTAACCACAAAATAACCTTAAATATACTAAAAAGTTAAACCTTTCATTAATTCATTACATAATAACCCTAGCATAAAGTGCACCCTATTAGTGACTAAATGTTGACCCAAATTGAATCATAACCTAAAACCTAATAAACTTATAAATGATAATGAATCCCAATCATAATAATAAATTAACTAAAACTCATATTCTTAACACTCAACTAATATTAACCATCACTATTCTTTTAACATCCCCTCTTGATTCTACTAGCTATATATATTATATATTTATATAATATATATACATTTAGTTGAGAGATATCGAGGCTTTAGTTTTTTAGTATAAATATTTTTGTGTGTAAATTAAAGCCTCGATATCTCTCGGCTAAATGTATATATATATTATATATATATATATATATATATATACATATATATACATTATATGTAATGAATATGTAGTGTAGGGTTAGGTAGTAGTTTTTAAATTAGTTAGTAATAGTATTATGATATAAATTAAATTATTTGTTTATAATTACGTTAGTGTTGTAATAAATAATGACAAGTGATAAATTAGTTAGGATAATTATGTGGTGGATGTTTTTAACTAGTAATAGAATGTTAACTTATAGGTTGGTTTTTAATATTTTACTATTATTTTATATGGAATAGAATATATACATATACATTTAGATCATATAATCATGTATGGAGACCAATACAATTATGTGCAATATTATATATAAAGAAAATCTAAAATATGTATAAACTTGTGATTTTAGTTGCATAATAAATCTTTAAATATTTATGTACATGCTAATATAATTCATTTAATCAATGCCAAATTAGATATGTGAAAAATAACACACTTATTTTATGTTATATAGTATATATTGAGTAATATAATTTCAAAAATCCATACAATAAATAATGTACTATTACATTTAGATATTAAATGAGCATTTTATAGTTATGAATTATGGTAATATATAGATAAGTAGGGTAGGGTTAGTAGTAATGCAATATGATAATGTTTTAGGTATTAAGGTAGATAAAATATGCATATATGTGTAACAATTCTATATAACTATCTCATTTTATAGTTTTTAGTTAATTCATTTAATATGTATAGGAAGTATCAGAATTTGGCTATTCAATGAGGATTAGTTATCAAGGGTTGTTTAATAAGTGCAAGTGACTCATATCATAAGGTATAGGCTTTGTTAGAGGATAGAATTAGTCTATATCACATAAGATGAATAATGTATATAATGATCAATGAATATAATTGAGGCTATACTTATTGCATTTCAAAAATTATGTAGTATGATATGTTTATATATTTCACTTAACAGATGGTCTTTTACAGGCTCATAATCTATGGATATAAGTAATTTCATAAATGGATGCTTCATAAGAATTTCTAGGGTGTAAGTTAGGAATGAAGATGAGAGAAGAAGATTTATATCTCAAGTTGAGTGCAAAATATCAATAGGGTTTAAAATTATAGATGTTTGAACGAGAGTTTGGTTGATATAATCCTCAACCATACCATATACTAAATGGAATACATGTATTATTAAATGAGAAAGAAAGGTTGACATTTTAGTAAAGATAAATGTAGTCGCAATTGAATTTTCCTTATGTGCTCAAATTCAAATATCTTAGTAAGGCCTTCATTCTTCTACCATAGTCCAACTGACAATGGCAATAACCTATAGTCCAAACCATGACATAGTTAATATAATCATATGCATCGATAAAAAAAGATACCTTGTAATCCTACCCTAGATGAAGAATTCAAAATCATACATACATTTCTCCAATCTGCTTAGGGATCACTTTGGTTAGTAGGGTATAACCCTTTTAAACATAACTGTTAGGTATTCCAAACTATTAATCTTCTTTAACCTAGCTGGCAATGTACAGATTCTATGCAAAATCTTAAGTTTTATATTAAAAACAAATTTAAAATCATGCTTTTACCCTATAAGGTTGGGCAAGACAATAGAGTTTATCAAATTGCATATTTTTTTTGTTTGAACATTATGACCTGAATAAATTAGTTTTGTTTCTCAAGTAACTTCACATGGGATGGAAAGATACACTTCTTTGATACCATTTGTGTGACCCTTCTAGATATCTTCTAAATTTTGTAAAAAATATTCTATCTTCTCAAAGGATGCATTTGAAATTCCTTATATAATTACCACATGTGAAGGGATGTGACTCTACGAATGTCCCTATGTTAATTTTAATTATATTATGATTTAGCGATGGTTAAAACTATTATTTAGAACTAATTTATATTATCATTTCCAATATATATTTATTTATTTATTTCAAAATTATCACAATAATAATAATTATATCATAATAGTATTTGATGTATTATGTTAATGTATATATTTATATAATATATTATATTATATCACACTTTATTAAGATATTATATTTATTAACTATTATGTTATAAGTAGAATGTATTAAGATTATTTAATATCATCTATTTATCTCTCTTAGGTGGAGATCACTATTATTAGGGTTCTAAGTGGGGACCATGACATGCTCTCAAACTCACTCACTTGCAATTGATAATGGTGAAGCACTACACAAAGTTGTAAAAAAGACGTAAACTTAATGAGTAGAATCTTTTCTCTAATACGTTTTTTGTAAATTTGTAATAAACATATACTAAATATCAATGTTAGGTATAGGATAAGAAATCTAAGCATGAAAATGCTTAAATCTATCAATAAATTTAGTCAGTTTCTCTTTAGGACCTTGTTTACAACGCATCAAATCAGTTGAAGAAACCAAAGGACCAATATTATTATGAAACTTTTGTATGAAGGTATTAGCAATTTTATAAAAAGAATCAATAAAATAAGGCGCCAAAGAGAAATACTATTGAAAAGCTTTGTCATAGAAAGTGCAAGAAAATAACTTAGCTAAAAACCTATGGTCATGAGCATAATCACTACATAGAACTTGGAAAGTCTTAAAATGTATCACGTGGCAACCTTTATCATTATATGTGTCAAGGTGATGCATATTAGCTTGTAAAAGAGTAGTGGTACAGATAATATCAAAAGACAAAGGAATGCCCATATCACATGTAGGTTAACATTCAACTTAGATTGAGTGAAAAAAGTGAGTTACTTTTGCAAAGAAGACACCATCTAAGCAAGACTAAGGATAGTATGATCATTAGGATTAGATAGAAAAATAACATTTGACACACTAGGAAGAGTGAATGAATTAGATGGAATGGAAGAAACTATAGGTGGAACACTAGAAAACATAGTAGGAGGATTAGGATAAGTTAAAGTAACACTACTATATGAAGGCTATGAGGTCAAAAATGAATCATGTGGAACACTCATAGGAAAAGAGGGAAAAAGAAGACTACTAAGAGGATTATGCACCTAAACAAAAGTAGACATAATAGGAGGAACATAAATGGAAATGCTAAACATAGGCTCAAAAATAGGCACAATAGGCTCAAGGGTAGAAATAAGGGGAGTTATTCCTACTTCAACAAGATTTTGATTCAATGATAGAACATGAGTATGGAAAAGATGAGTAAGACCATGCAATAGATTAACACTATGTTCTTCATTAAGAATCACTTTTTTAGGAGCATCAAAAGCCAGAAATAGTCTTAGTATTGTGATTTTCTTGTAAAAGTTAGTCATGCATTTTATCAATATGCATAGAAAGCTTATCAACTTGTTCAAAAGGAACTCATAAAATCTCATCCTTATCATGAAATGAGTGAGAAGATTCTGTTGGTCTCAGATTGGTTTGGACAATTGAGTTTCAACACACTTAAGAAAATTCTAAGGTTGAAGCTGAGTATAATATAGATGCCAAGCTACAGTATGTGCTAAGCCAAAAGTTCAATAGGTGTCAAGTTATTCAAGTGCCAAGAAATTTTCAAGTGTGGAGTGAAAATTGATGCCAAGTTATTATATGTGCTGAGAAAAGTATAGGACCCAAGTAAAGTATAGGTGTCAAGCAAGATAGAATCTTATCTGTGTCACGCATCAATAATCAATAAGTGTAAAGTAACATAGAATCAACATATGAGTTTATGCCTTCAAAAACTAAATGTAAACTATTTTTGAGCCAACTCAAGATGAATCTTGAAGGATCTAATAGATAAGATTGAATCTATTACATTTCCTATGTAATCAACATGCAACCAATTAGAAAAATGGAGAAAGAATGCAACCAATCAGGATATATGGAAAGAATTTTGCAAGAAAGAAAGATGAATCTTGATCGTACATTCATACCTAACCCTAAGTCTCAAAGCCTTTATAAGGAGGTCAAAACCCCATAATTTAGTGAGAGGAAGTATGTAAGAAGTTGTGTGGAAATGCATGAAAGAATGCTAGCAAAGTTTTGAAGGAAGCAAAAGGGGTGTAAGGACTTAGAGAAAGAGAAAAACTATAGAATCAAGCTAATAATAATAGAGAAAATGTAGCACTATGAACAAAGATATATCAAATTAGGAAGGATTAGATCAGATTGGACAAAACAAGGATCTAGAATCAACAATTGAAGATTGTAAGTTATTAGGTCAAGACATTCTACTATACTTTCTAACCATTGTATTAGAAGAATGAAAATCCTATGAAGATGGGTTGGCTTAATAGCTATATTGTAGATCCTTAACAGGGTTGTAAATCCATTAATAGGGTGACATTCCAAGTGAATGTTTGTAAATCCTTTAGCCAAGTCACTTTTAACAAGGTGAAAAACCTTTAACAAGGCAAGCCTTTCACAAGGAAGACCATTGATGGTGGTCAAATTTTGTAACCTTAACTAGTTACATATTGTTGTAGTGATAATTTTTGGGTGTCATCTCCACCTTAGTTTTACCTTCACATTTTGGAGGGTTTCTAGGTGACCAAATCTTGTGTTATCTATTTTCATGCATATCTTTACTTTCATGTTTATTAGAGATGCTAGATGCATGTGATTAATTTTAGTTAAAAATTTTAGAGGTTAAAGTTTGTTACTTCTGATTGACCCCCCCTCTCAAAAGTAAATCTTCCCACTTGTAAATTCCAACAATTGGTATCAGAGCCAATTTCTCACAAGGAGAAGCCTTACAACTTGGAGAAAAAAATCTAGAAATGGAAGTCTACAAACTTGGGAAGATCATAGAAAACTAGGAAATTGAGATACATCTCATTCTACATTCTTTGGAAGAAGCCAGGGAAGAATTGAGGAAATCCTTAAAGAGAAGAAGAGAGATTTCCATAGTTGAGAATGATACACAATATAAGGAGATTGACACCTCAAAAGTGTTTGCAAGTGAAGATTCCAAGGAGTTTGATGTAGCAATAGCTAACCTAATGGAAAAAAATTGAGCCCAAGTAGAAGAGATTAGAACTCTCAAGCTTGAACAAGAATCTCAAGCTATGATGGTTTGTGAAGTGACTAAACAAAAGAAAAGAGCCATTGAAGATAAGGCTATGATAGAAGAAGACAATAGAAACCTTGTCAAAAAATTGAAGGAAAATTCAATTGAACTTGAAAGAATTTCCAACATGTAGCTAGATACCCTAAGCTAGATGATGAATGCACATCATGAGTTGAATGTTAAGGACATTGAGATCTCCACACTGAAGATGTAAAATGAACAACTGAAAAATAACCTAAAAAGAGAGAAGGAGATTGTAGAAAGCTTCAACAAACCCAATGAAGCCATCAAGTACTTTGAATAGCTTTCGAAATCACCAAGAGCTAGCAATGATATTTTAGGACTAGGATACACTAGCACTAAAAAGGGAGAGTCATTCAAGACTACAAAAGAAATAAGTGACAAAGGTAAGAACACTAAACCTACTTGTCATTTTTGTAGTAAAAAAGGACATACCTCTAATTTGCGTAGGAGCAAGAATGCCCATCAACATGACAAACCTAAGAACATGGGTCATTGTCACAAGTGCAACAAGCAAGGATATCAAGCACATGATTGTAGGACTAGAACCATTAGAACACCAAGATTTGAAGGTCACTGCGACAATTGCAAGAAGTATGGACATAGAGCTTTTGAGTGCAAATCAAAACCAATGTGGAAACCTAATCAACCAGTAAGGGGAAATAATTATGGACATTACTACAATTGGGACTGCAACACCAGGCATAGTTTTCACTACTATCAAGAATATGGACACATCCCTAAAAGTTGCATAAGAACACATTTCAATGGAAACTATAGCAGATGGTTGAGCCAAACCACGTACGTTAGTTGTTTGAGGATTGATCATATCAGCAAGAATTGTCCAATAAGGTCAAAGACACCCAACTTAGAGTTCAGAAAAGGAAATGGAAAGGTTGATGTTGAACACATCAAAGGAGAGATGAATAAAACATGGAAGAAGAAAGATGAAGTCAGCACATCCAATGAAGGAATCACTTCACCCAAAAGGTCAAGTGGTCACACTTCATCCAACTAAGAAAAAGAAGGCATGTGGGACTAATATTCAATGTTTTATACCATGTATTAGTTCCTAGATATGTAAGTATTGAAAAGGAAAAATCAACATGAATAGAGATGCAAAGTTAAAATTTCAAGTGTTCTTGAGTTTCCTTCAGATGCTAAGTAAAATCCTAGCACATTCCAAGTTGTCTGCCAAATTTAGTAGAAGCAAAGTGATTAGTTGCAACCAAGTTGGTAGTGGATGCCGAGTGAAGGGAAAAACCAATGAACACTGAGTAAAGCATAATAGCTTAAAGAGCTGAGTAGACAACTATAAATGCTCTAAGTATTATATGCTATGAAATAAGGGTATATGATAGTATTTTGAATCATTTTTCATGATCATGAGCAAAAGAGCTAAGATGAGAAGAGAGCTGAATGATTCCCAAGAAGTTTTCCAAGCATTTAAGTACATTTCAACAAAGATTCAACATAGCTTCATCAATTTTAAGGTATTTTTATTTGTTTCAAGCTACATAATTTCAAAATTTCTTCATGTTTAAACCCTAGTTTGAAGAAATGTCTTCCAGTTCTAGGAAACCCCAAGAGAAAGAGAAATTTGAAGTTTAGCCAATGTCAAATGAAGTTAAGCAACCTAATTTTTGACCTATCCCCAAAGTTTCCTATAAGAAGGACCTAGCCGAAGCCCTATCTGTAATTCCTCCTAAGGTTGTAATGGTTTAGGATGTTAAGAGATGCAATGATTGCAAAATTGATGCTATAGGAGACATGGAAATTAGAGAAACATATGATAGATTATGTGAGAATGGAGTCTTGAAGTAGGAATTTCAAATTATTGAGATAGAATTCCATACTATTTTTAAGATTGAATGGATTAGAATTGTGCTTAGTAGGATTCATGATGGCAATTTTTTGTTAGAAGATGGGCCAGTTAAGATATCAAGAAGGATTGTTCATAGGGTAACAGGTATCCAACCCTAGATTAGCTTAAAACTCTAAGGAGTGACTCGAAGGAAGATATTTAAAAGAATACTAGAGCCAAGAGGAACAAGAGAGGCATGACAATAGATACCATTAAGGATGCTCTTGTTGATTTTGTTGTTAGAGTCATATCCCACAAGTTTTATCAATCTAGTAAACTCAATAGTGTACAATGTATTGCAGTAGATGTTGGCTAGAGCCTTGTTAAAAAGGATCATACTTATGATCTAGTAGGACTGCAATTATAGCAAATCAATAAAAATTTGGGAGAACAAAGGGAGCCCAATGTAAATTTGGTGCAATTTTGATATGTATATTATTCTATGTATAGAATGAATTTTTGTCTTTTGGAAAGGTTAGCTAGAAAACAAAAAATTCCATAGTAGCCTAGGTGAATGAATATGTTGAACAAATGGGGGAAAATTTTGAGACATTAATGACTAGCTATTTTGAAGATTTCAAGAATTCAATGAAGCGCAGACTTAGGATTCCAATCTCACTTGTGGAGAATCACACAAATGATATTTTTTTCTTGTTGACATTGATTACACTTACATTCAAACAACCATACTAAGGGTAAGATGGATTAGACCACTTGGGTATGAAATAAATATTGATGAGGCATCTACAACAATAACAATGTTTTTAGCAGAGGAAGTAGATAAGAGTACCCAACATTTTAGTACATATGATGTAGTGAGATATAAAGTAGATATAGAGTTAAAGACACCTTCTACACTTAAGAAAAAGAATAAATTAGTAAAGAAGCTCAAGGCCAAATTTGGAGAAGGCACAACTGAGGTAGAGGAGGAAGAAGATGAAGAAGACGAAGAAAAAGAAGAATAGGGGCAAGGGTTACTACCATTAACCCAAGGCATGGTTGAAGATGCTAAAGAAGAAGAAGGTGTCGAGCAAGAAGAAGAAGCACCTAAGGTAGAGCCCAAAAAGAGAAAAGCACAAAAGTAGCCTACAACACAACCTAAAGACAAGAAGAAAATAGCCTAGCCAAGCCTAGCGAAACCCACCACAAGGGTAGATACAAGGGCTGCAACTAAGGTAGTAAAAGAACAAGAGATGAAGAAAGCCATAGTAAAAGGAGGGCTAGCAGAGAAAAAGAGGAGAAAATATGTGGCACCTCCAGAAATAGATGAGGAGGGGATAGAGTCTGATGATAACAAATAGTTCAGAGTGGTAAGTCACAGCAAAAAGTTAGATTTGAAAAATATTTGTGACGATATTAGAGACAATGCAAACTTGTTAGGGCTAAACGACATTGATTTTAATAAGCTAACAAGAGAAGAGAAAAGACATAGTGGAGTCAATTTACACTATGATGGCTAGATTCAAGAATACTCCACTTGAATTGGATAATACTATGCCTAAGGAGCTATATTCAATTGTAGAGAATAAATGGCATTATTGCCTAAATATGGAGAAGGAAATAAGAGAGTCAACATTGTCTTGTGTAATGCCTAACCTCACAAAAGCTCAAATAAGCAAGGCAAGTAAGAAAAATGGGCGCAAATTTGTACCCAAATACAAAGCATTCAACATATTGCAAAATAAAATAGAAGATATTGTGGAAAAAGTCAACACAAATGTGGAAATTGATTTATGGGCTGACAACAGTGAAAGAAGGACAAAAAAATCCCTTTGAGGGAAAGAATAATGATGAGGAAGAAGATGAAAATGAAAAGGAGGAAGAAGGAGAAAGACAAGGAAGAAGTTACAATGGAGAAGGAAATACAAAAAGGTGATATGGCAATAGCTAAAGAGAAGCAACAGGAATAGAGTGTGCAAGACACACAACTACCACCACCTAGTCCTCCACATGAAACACCTACATATGTAGAGACAATAATTGTGAAGGATGTTCCTGATACCTTTTTTTAGAACATCAACCCACTAACTGCAGAGAATCTTAGAAAGATCTTTCACCAAACTACTTTGCAAGGACAATTGTGTAACAATCCAATGACTGCAAAGGAACTACAAAAGGTAGTAGTTGAGATAACCAAGGAGAAGGTGAATCCATAAGAACCACCTTCACAAACTCCAATAGCTACAAGTGGACAACCACAAGAGCAAGTAGCACAAGATGCATTTGCTAAGGTTGATTCCATAGTCACAATAACTTCAACTTCCAAGGAGAAAGCAAAGGAACAAACAGGATACAAGGATACCTCTGATCTTGCAGAACAAAGTCAAGGTGCACCTTCTTAGATCACTATAATCAATCAAGGCATAACTAAATAAGATAGGAAGGAGAACCCTAAGGAGAAGGAAAAAGAGGCAATCCAAGCATTAGTCAATTTTCCTACTATAGGGACTCCCACTAGAACAACTCAGTAGTCAAGCATTGTTGTAGTACCACTGCAAATATCAACACTAGACTCAAGCTCTACCAAGGTAGCAAGGGCACTTCACTATGGAGACCCTACACTTGATCAAGAGATAGCCATACCAAGCTATCATTAATAAAAAATGAACATAGAACAAATCAATGAAGTGCAAGAGGCATTGGAGAAGAAGAAGAAGCAAGAGATACTCGAGAATGAGTATAGAAAAAGGCAAGCACTGATTGAAGTCATAGACATCTTTCTTGATGCATTTAGCTTGCAAGTACCTCATGAGACAAAGCCCATCGTGGAGTAACTATCCAACATAGTGGACTAGGTACAAAATAAGGACCTAGACACCAATGCTAAATTGCTTGAATGGTCTAAGAAGAAATTCATGATGAAGGAAAATCAGAAAATATCTGGTAAAATAGCACTTTGTCAAGTAGAATTGGCTAAAAAGGTTGAAAAGGTAAAAGAAATACTTGAGAATATACTCTCATTCTACTCTAAATTGTGTGATTCCTCATACTTCACACAAGAAACAAGCCAAAGGATTTTGAGCATGGAAAGGAACCTCAAGGTATCTAGCACACATCTACCAAAGGATCTAGCTCAAAGTGAGAAGCATTTTGCTACAACACTTCACACACAAAAGGAATTAGTTGAACTCACAATAGATGAGGCTAACACCAAGGCCAAGTTGATATAGATACTATCTGGCATAACCCCTCGCATGGAAGTTTTGTACAAAGAGATGTTCTATGTAGAGAATGTCTTGAAGAAAGATCCCAATCTTTCTAAATTGGGAGGCCTGATACACCTTGCAACAAAGATAGCCATCCAGCTTAAAGCATTGAAAATTGCATCAAACAATTGGGATGCTACTTTGAAGATTATTATGGAGGTAAATAAATCTTCTTTGGCTAAATATTCAAAACATTCATAGAACCCTTTGAGATAAGTGCCAAAAAAGGGGGAGATTTAATAAATTGGGGGAGATACCCAGAGGGGGTGATAATAAAATTTTGGGTTTTGAGGAGAAATAAGGAGATACAACCAAAATGATACAACAACTGCAAGGGAAGATTTTTGGAAGGGGTAGCAGAAATAGAGAAGATAGAAATAGAGCATACAAGGGAGGTAATGATGAGAGTATTAGAAAAATTGACATGAGACAAATTCAGCATATGGAGTTTTGGATATAGAAATGGCACATTAGCTCAGGGGGAGTTATAAGTTTTTGAGGTATATAGTCTTCTAAAAAAATTTGAATAGGTTTTTTGAAGTTTTGTACATATGCCAAACAAGATGTGTATTATACTCATAGAGATCAGATTTATAATGTTTAGTTAAGTATTTTTGAAACTCATGTCAAAGGGGTAGATTTTTAGTCTTAGATTGGTTTTGACAATTGAGTGTCAACACACTTAAGAAAATTCTAATGTTGAAGCCAAGTATAATATAGATGCCGAGCTATAGTATGTGCCAAACTAGAAGTTCAACAAGTGTTAGGTTATTCAAGTGACGAGCAATTTTCAAGTGTCGAGTGACAATTGATGCCAAGTCATTATATGTGCTAAGCAAAGTATAGGAGCCAAGTAAAGTGTAGGAGCTGAGTAAAGTATAGGTGCCAAGCAAGAGAAAACCCTATATGTGCTGAGCATCAGTAATCAGTAAGTGTTGAGCAACATAGAATCAATATATGAGTTTGTGCCTTCACAAACTCAGATGTAAACTATTTTTGAGCTGACCCAAGATGAATCTCGAAGGATCTAAAAGATAAGATGGAATCTATTACATTTCCTATGTAATTTGCATCCAACCAATAAGGAAATATGGAAAGAATTGAGTGGGAAAGAAAGATGAATCTTGATCATAGATTCATACCTAACCCTAAGGCTTGAAGCCTTTATAATGAGGTCAAAACCCCATAATTCAATGAGAGGATGTATGTATAATTTGTGTGGGAATGCATGAAAGAATGCTAGTGAAGTTTTAAAGGAAGTAGAAGGGGTGTAAGGACTTAGAGGAAGAGCAGCACTGCAGAATCAAGTTGATCAGAATAGAGCATCAACACTATGAATAGAGATATATTAGATCAAATTGGATAGAACACGGATCTAGAATCAGCAATTGAAGATTGTAAGTTATTAGGTAAAGACATTCTACTATACTTTCTAACCATTGTATGAGAAGAATGAAAATCCTATGAAGATAAGTTGGCTTAATAGCTATATTGTAGGTCCTTAATAGGGTTGTAAATCCTTTAACAGAGTAAAATTCTAAGTGAATGTTTGTAAATCCTTTAACCAATTCACTTTTAACATGGTGAAAAGCCATTAACAAAGTAGGCCTTTCATAAGGCAGACCATTGATTGTGGTCAAACTTTTTAACCTTAACTAGTTACATATTGTTGTAGTGATAATTTGTGGGTGTAATTCTCACTTCAATTTTAATTTCTCATTTTGGAGGGTTAGACCATTGATGGTGGTCAAAATTTTTAACCTTAACTAGTTACATATTGCTATAGTGATAATTTGTGGGTGTTATCCCCACCTTAGTTTTACCTTCTCATTTTGGAGGGTTTTTGGGTGGCCAAATCTTGTGTTATCTATTTTCATACATATTTTTACCTTAATGTTTATTAGTGATGTTAGATGCATGTGATTAATTTTAGTTAAAAGTTTTCGAGGTTAAAGTTTGTTACTTCTAATTCATCCAACCCCCCTCCCCAAGAAGTAAATCTTCCCACTTGTAAATTCCAACAAATTCATGCTCCATATAATGATTAGGATTGTGAGAAACTATAGGATCACCTAAGTTTCTAAAGTGAGGAGAAGAGGAATCAAGATCAAAGGGATCCTTGAGTCTATGACTTCTCCTAAGTGGAATGGTATAAATAGTACTAAAAGTAGTAAAGCTCATACACCAGACAAGCCAATAATACAAAAAGATATCTAACCTTATGATATGAACTCAAATTCAATACAATGTAAAGCATTGAAATATAAATCATGAGAGGTAGACCTAATACCAAATCAAAAGTGGAAATGTCATACATCAATTTCACTAATAAATGTGTGGAAGGAAATTGAATCACAAGTAAAATCCTAAGTATATCCATAACCTAGACATACATATTCATATAGAGGGACACACAATAAGGAAAATAATCCTTTCATTCCAAATTATAGAGAATCAGGTCTAGAAAGATTAGTGTTGGCCAAATAAACAAGGAGCACTAATGCAAACTAGACCTAGGAAGACTGAGGGAAAAGAGTATCCAATTCCTTAGGCGTTATCGACGTGTGTTTACATAAAGAAGTATATCTAAGTAGATGTATTGAAAGGACAAAGAGGGTAAATCAATACACCTTTGAATTCTATTATCTTCTTGTTCTAGTGATCAAAAAGAGGGAAAATCTTTGGGTGTGAACCTGAAATGGTGCAAGAAATGAAATCCAAAACTATTTCACTAATCTGTCAAGGGTAAAACTATGCATCAGGGGTGAAATTGGGTCTTAATGGAAAGTGTCCAACACAAATTCTATTTTTTTAATTCTACTAAATTATGAGAAAGGTACTCTAATTTGCAATCAATTCTCCAATTAGAGATATGAAACCTGCAAATAAAAAGGGGTTTTTTATTGTTGATGGGGGGTTTTCCTCGTTCAAAACCTAGTTTAGGAATTAGCCTTTAATTAAAATGATTAAAATATCATGAATTTAAAGTAAATGTATGAATTCACCTTACAAATCCAAATCTCTTGAATCAAATGTAATGTGCTCAAATTCACCAATGGATTTGGATCAAGTAGATGAAGATGAATGGATGTTGAATATGAAACAAAGGATCTTGAATGGATTGAAAAAGATCTTTAAGATAAACTCTTTCAATTTTTTGAACACTTGAACCCTTGATCTTCAATGGAATGCTCAAATGGATACTTGAAGACTCGAATGTTTGATCATGGATGCAAGAGCACTTGAGAGCTTGAATTTTTGGAAGCAAATACTTCCTATGATTGTGGATGATATGATCTGATGTGATATGTATGATATGGTATGAAAAATGGAGAAAGTAGAAGGGTTTATATAGAGCTTAGAATTGACTAATCATTATAGGGCAACCAACCTAAGAATTAACACCCAAACATTTTGAAACACAAGATCTGAAGGAAAGACCCAAAATAGGGCCTTATCAAGGTAAAAATTCACCGGTAATTGATTAGGGGAAAAATCTACCCTTGAAAATCAGTAGGAAAACTCCCCAAATCATCTCAAGGATCCAAAACAGGTGCCAAAATCCCAAAATTAGGTCCATATTCTAAGGAAATCCTATTTTTGTCTGAGAAGAAAATTCCAAGTGGATGAATGCATGAAGAGAAGGGACCTAGGTGAAATACATCCTACCTTGAGCTTAACAGTATGAAAATAAGAGATTTAAAGAGGATCTATTAAATTTTACCCAAGTTCTACCCAAAGGGAAGGATGCAAAATGGAAGAAGAGATGAAAGAGAAGAGGAGATTGATGATCTAACATTAAATAGGTGCTAAAATTTTATTAAATTGGGCTACTTCTAATTCAAGATGATACAAGTATATGTTGGGCAGTCATTATGCATGAGGCCAACAGTAGGAATCCATTGCGTAATTCCTCCCTTGAAAAGCTAATCCTTTTGGAATCAACTCCAAGGTTCCATATTTGTCATGTGATGTACCAAAATCCACTCAGTTGAAGATAAATGTGATTGTTCACAAGGAGGCCTTTGTTGGTTCATTTTTAGATTTAAAATAAAGTAAATCTATTCGCTATCTCAAAATCACACACAAAAGAACAATATTTTTGTATTTTTTTGTTTTTTCAATCAATGCAACTCTAATGATGCAACTAAATGAGTTACTATTCTAACAAGGGGTTAGCAAAGAAAATAATGAAATTGAAAGAAAATCACTTGAAATTGGAAAAACATGAAATTAAAAAACTAACAGACACAAGCTACATAAAACAATACATTGCAAGTTAAACTTTTTAAGAAATTGGATAAAACCAATGAAGACAAGAGTAGCGCTTCCTTGAATCCACTAATCCAATCATCGATGATAAAATTTAATGAATGAATGATATTTCACCTTCCACCAAATTGCAAGACAACGAAAAGTGCACTCATACAAGATGAAAAACTATGCAGACACAATTTGATTATCTCTTCTTGAGTTAGATATCTCACAAAATTTATAAAACTATATCAAACACCAAAACTAATGAATCGCACAACCAGAAACAATGCAACCAACTTTTGGCTCAAACACAATCTCACGAATAAAATTCACAAAAAAATGACACATTCGAGCAAGAATGATTGCACTCCAAATGCGAGCACCAAAAGCATAATTTTATTGCATAATAATGATGGCCTTTGTAACATTTTACAATGGGGTATTTATAAGAAATTGTCTCCTCAATTTGTGTTGAGATCTAGAGAGATATTCTTCATGCAATAAAATGTTTTTAACTAATAAAATAAGCTAAATATATATAGACTAAAAATTAATTTGGTGCTTAGAAGGACTCCATCCATATTTTATTCATTTATTGGATGCATGAGCCCTCACATGTCAAAAACAAAGAAAAGAGAGAAAGTAGGAGGAAGCCATCAGTCAAAGTGGAAGTGCATGGAGGCATAAAAAATGGCAGCTAGTCCTTCACTAGGTGTGTGTCAAAGTTAAACTGCCATCAGAATGTGTTCCTGATGCATGGAAGGCACTATTTTTCGAACTGTAAGTAACTGTTAGTGCACCTCTAAATTGTGGACCTACGGACTTGCATACCTATGCACCTACAGACCTATAGACCTAAGGAGTTGTGCACCTTGATTGGGTCAAAATCTCAAAATTTTATTAAGTGTCAAAATTGAAATTTTGGCATCTAGGTTTTGTTCTTCTTCATCCCAAAACTATGTTTGGATTTTTGCCCTTGAATTTCTCTATCATCTCAATAATATTATCCACATATGGACGATCTAAAGCCTCATATTTTTCTTTCACCTTCTTCCTATAGTTGTCCACCTCAATTCAAGTCTCTGTAAAATCTCCAAGTTTGGTGTCCAACTCTAATAATGCTTCTTCTATCTTGAAGGCTTGTCTAGTATCTTCATCACTAGATGCTTCCTCTAAGGTCTTCTTAAAATTTTCTACCACAACATCAACAAGAAATAACTTCTCATGTTCATAATCTTAAAAAATATCCAAGCAGGCATCACTGTAATGTCTCTCTGCTTCAAAAATTTCCTCTTGGGCTTGATCCCTAAGCCGATGAATTTCATCACGTAATGTTTCCATTAATTTATTGCCCTTCACTATATTCTCTATCAAATCATCAATCATTTCTATCTCTTCTCCTATATATACATCAACCAAAACCTGATACCTTTGCCCTTTTATGGCTTGTAGAGTCTACAAATCCTTACTCTAGGCTTGCACCTCATCCATGATACTAAAGTCCTACTTCAAAATTTTGACAATATTATTCACACTCTCTTGTGTAGCATGTGGCAACTTCAAATTCCCTATGATTATAGTAACACCTCTATCCTGAAGGCTTTCTCACCACTCCTTACAAGTTTTAAAAAATGGGTCCAATAATACACCTTCCCCATCTCTAAGGATAGTATTTAGAGTTTTCTCAAGGTGTTCATGATCAAGAAAACCAAAAAATTTGGCTAGATATTCCTTTAAGATCTAAACTTTCCTTTGAAGTGTTTGGAGTTTAATCTCATCTTTCTCCATGTACTGAATAACCTCTTTGACTCCCATAGTCATCATTTTTCAAGCTGAGTCCTATATAGGCATTCCCAATATAAAATCATTCATTTCATAATATTTGAGGCTAAAGCCTTCTGCATGAATATGTTCAAGATGGAGAGCCACTTGCGCAAACAAATATTGGTTTTGTATAGTGGTGATGAATGTAAATGGTACAACCTCATGTGATGGAGACTCGGGTTTTTTCATGATCTCTACAATGTCACAAATATCATCCCCTGATGCATGAAATTGAGGCTTAGTACTCCTCATTATTTCCTTTTGAAAACATCTTAGGATGTCTTTCTTTGTGAATCTGGCACCTGATGATGAAGGGGTGCGTTCAACTACCTCCTTCCCTATATCACTCTTACATGAAATCATTTCTTTCTATGAGGACTCCCCTTCTATAGCTTCAGTCTCTATGGATCCTATAGCTTTCTCCTCAACATCTTGGGAAGGTTTTTGTGCATATTCTACCATCTGTCCCTCCTTTGACACTTCATTCGTAGCCCTTTGTTCTAGTTGATCCTTTGATAATGGTTCCTTCTAAATTTTCTCCACTTCTAAACTTTGAGGTGGAGGAGTTACTAAACCCTTATCTACCATCTTAATCTATGGTGGAGATAGAGGATTGAGATTAGGACCCTATGTATTTGATGGCATCTATGTCTAGTCTTCCTATTGAATTTCACCTATAGGGGTTTACTTGATCTTACCCCAATCAACTTTCTACCTATGGGTATGAAATCAAAATCTAACATTTAGAAAATGTCACTACCCTCCTCATTCTGTTCATCTACCCATTCCTGTACTTTTTCTCCCAAAGAAGAGAGTTCTAAGGGTTCTGCTTTGGTGGATGGTGAGGTACCCATGGTGCTCTTTCTTATTTGCAACTCTGTGGCTCTTGCTAGCCAAGTTCTTCCCTCTAGGGGCATTTTTTCTTCATCTTCCTCCTCTATTTCTATTTCTTCTTCTTCTTAATCTTCCTCTAGAATGGTTTCAGGGATAGATGGATTAGGCACTAACCTTCTACTAATCCTTTTCCTTTTCTTCATCCAAATCTTGATCCTTTTATGTTTCTTTGGGATAGAAGGAGAAGTGGTCTCCTCTTGTGCAGGAGGAATGGAGGCTTATGGAATCTTTCCCTCATATGGTTGGATAGACACAATGGGAGGCAAATGAGGTTCGCCCTCGACTAGGGTAATTTTAGTATCCTGGGACCCTTGTGGACTCTCTTCCTGCTATTGGGGAGACACATGTTCTGTAGATTGCTCAGCATAAATCCTCTGAGGGGAGGTCCTCTTTCTCTTTCCCTTCCTCTTTAGGGGGCAATAATATCCAACTAGGTGATCAAGCTAGTAGACTATCTCTAGCCTAATAGAAGACTGGGCTACAAAGGTAGGAATTTTGACTTTCCTTCCCTTACCTCTTTCTTGGTGAGCATGTGTGTGGAAGATTACAGTATCATGAATTGGATCAAGTGGAGAAGGTTTCTTGATCCAACTCTTTATCATTCTAATGACATGCCTCGCTCAATGATTAATATCATCTCCTTCTTCCCTATCAACTTCTGCATTTAGAATAGGTCTTTCACCAATTTTATCTGTGTTGAACAAGCAGTCTAATAGTTCCTAAGAATCTTGATGCATTATCTCATTAGGGATATTCAATAGGAGATCCTTTTCTACTAGATACAAAGTCATCCTACAATAGTCCCTAATATGGAAATTATATTCATTTGTGGTAGTCATCCAGTGATCTTCAATAGCATCCTCATGATGGAAGTCCTTTCCTACTAGACTCTCCACTTCCCCAATATTGTCAAAGTATGGCCGAGGAGAGTTGTACACTTCAAGGGGATATTTCTCCCATTCCCACTCAAAGGATGAAATATCCTATTTCCTCTTCACCTAATACACTCCAATGACCAATGGCCATGTCCAGCAAGGTCTTCATTGTCTCTTGATTTTCTCATACATCGAGTCAATCTATTGAGAAATTTCCAATAGCACCAATTTATCACTTGGATATCTCAGGAGCTTCTTAGGATTGATGGAGGCCCCTACCACCAGAAGATACATGAATGTCTTGAACTAGATGAAGTAGGCCATGAGAGATGTTATCTGCACTTTTGCTTCATTAGATAACCTCTTCACATAGTCTTCCTCAATGAATCAAATGATCACAAAGATGAACTCATCATTCATGATTTTGTATTCCTTTCTCTATGCTGAGAGTGTCTTCTTCACCAACTAAGGGTAGACTATGTATGGCCAGGCATTGGGGCCCTGTATATTACTCTTCCTATACAAATTGGGATAGTTTGTTACGCTTTTTGCAAGCAGGTATATCATGTAAGAAGTCATGTAAAACTTCTTGTCCTTTACCATCCTCAATTACTCACACAAGTTCTCACTTAGTGTGGTGGCCCAATCCAATGGTATCTTCACCTATTTAATGGTCTCAATGAAGTTGACATGAAGTGTTGAGGTGGCCTACTGCAAGTAAGCCCATGACACTGCTTAGGAGAATGATAGAGTATCCAATGTCTTCCTTCATGTATCCCTGAGTCATATACACTTTGCTAGTTATCCTTCCCTAAGGAGGCTTCTCAATGAGGTATGAGGATTATATTATGTTAATAGCCTCTTTCTGATGCTCTCTGTACCACCTTTCAGCTGTTTCATAGGAGAGTTAGATGAACTGGTCAGCTCTAAAAAGATGAAAGACCCTCTCAATGTTTTCGGGTCATAGATCCAAAACCACTTCTCTGGTGACACTCTTGACGACTCTTTCATCAAGAACAAATTTTTTTGATAGGGCCATGATTAGCTCAACTAATTGTACTGACATAGGATGTGATGCTACATTCACCAATCCAGAATCGATCAATGCAGACATCGTGGCTGACCTCTTTATTGATTTGTTGCAAATTCTTAGGAACTCACCTAGAATTCTGTCAAATACTTATGCATTTGAGTCAAATTCTTAACATGTTTTGAAAGTCATTGAGTTAGATTGTCATGGCATTTATCAGATTTTGATGATTATTAGAAGTATGAAAAACTATTATCTGAGCTTTTATAAGCATGCAATTTTAGTCTATGATAAGGGGCTCAGCCTTGTGAAAGAATCTAAATAGGATTTCAATGGACTTTAAAAAGGATATGCAATTGTATAAACCTCAGCTACCTAGAAAGTATAGCATTCATGTTATATACTTCTGTTAGGATAAACCATGGACAAAAATAAAAACTACATGCAAATATAACCAATAACAGAAAATAATAGAACACACAGAAATGAACACAAGGCACCAAGATTTAACGTGGTTCACCCAATCCTTGGGCTACGTCCACCAAACAACAAGTCTGATATTATTACAATCCAGTGATTACAACCTGGTTACAATCCGTAATCCCTTACAGCTCAATACCGTCGCAAGAACCAATTTTGCATCACAACATAATGAAAAAATACCCAACCCTAAGCCCTTTTATACAAGTATTAAACTGCCTTAGGGTTATAACATGTCGGCCATATGTCGGCCATAATATGTTAGCTACCATGTCGGCCACGACCCAAAAAAATTTTCATGGTGATGCCCCGAACCCCACTATTTATCAAGTATGTACAGTACTTTCCTGATCAGTCACCACAATCTAACAATCTCCCACTTGGGGACTGATCAGGCTCCACACTAAACAACAATCTCCCACTTGGAGATTGATCCTGTAGCAATACAACTACCACATGGGGCTCCCACTGGATCAAACCACCCTGGACTCTGCTATTCTTTTATTCATGTTCAGTCTAAAAGACCAACTGAAGCTAAAGAGGAGTTCAGCTTCTCCCTTGTTACAACCTTTATCAACATATCTGCTAGATTGTCAATGGTATGTATCTTCCCTAGCTTTAATTGTCCATCCTCAAAAACTGATCGAATGAAATGGTACCACAACTGTATGTGTTTGGTCTTAGAATGCAGCGCTTAATTCTTAACGAGATGAATGGTACTCTGACTATCTATAAAAAAATAATTATCCTTCTAAGGATGTCCCAATTCTTCCAAGAAGAACTAATCTCCTTGGCTACCTCTGTAGTAGCAACATACTCTACCTCTGTAGTGGATAAAGCATTAATCTTCTGTAACCTAGAAACCCAGCTCATGGCTGCCCCACCAATAGTAAAGACATAACCTGTAGTACTCCGCCTGGTATCAATATCCCCTGCCAAATCTGACTCAACATAACCCTATAAATCATTAGTAGAGCCCCCAAAGTGTAAACACTTATTGGATGTCCCTCTCAAATATCTGAGAATCCACTTGACAACATTCCAATGCTCAAATCCTGGATGACTAATATACCTACTAACGACTCTCACTGCATGTGCAATATCTAACCTAGTGCATACCATAACATGTACATAAAACTTCCTACAACTGAAGCATAGGGTACCTTGAACATCTTATCCTCCTCTTCCTCTGTCTTGGGACACATCTCCTTAGTCAATTTCAAATGACGAGGTAAAGGTGTGCTAACAGATTTAGCATTCTCCATATAGAAACGTTGCAACACCTTCTCAACATAATCAGCCTGAGATAGCATCAAGGTTCTATTCTTCCTATCTTTGCAAATTTTCATACCAAGGATTTGTTTTTCTGCCCGCAAATCCTTCATAGCAAATGCATGTGCTAACTGGCATTTTAGCCCCTTAATATGATCCATGTTAGAACCAGCTATAAGCATATCATCAACATATAGACATAAAATAATGTAGCTATCATCATCCAACCTCTTAAAATAAACACAATAATCTGAATGAAACTTGTTATATCCATGCTCATGCATAAAACTGTCAAATTTCAGATACCATTGCCGAGGTGCTTGCTTCAAGCCATATAAACTTTTCTTCAATTTGCACACTAAGTTCTCCTTACCTTTGACCTCAAAACCCTGTGGCTGAGCCATATATATTTCTTCATCCAAATCACCATGAAGAAAGGCTGTTTTAACATCCATCTACTCTAAATGCAAATCTTCAGTAGCCACAAGACTTAAAACAGTACGAATAGAAGTCATTTTAATAACAAGAGAAAATATCTCATCAAAATCAATTCCCTTTTTCTATGTAAATCCTTTTACAACTAACCTAGCCTTAAATCTTTTCTTACCTCCTTCCTCTTCTTTCAACCTGTAAACCCACTTATTCTGTAGAGCCTTTTTACCTGCAGGCAACTTGCACAAATCCCATGTCTTATTTTTCAGCAAAGAGTCCATTTCATCTTTCATTCCAGACTCCTACTGAATCTTAGTATCCACCTGCACAGCTTCATCATAACTTTCAGGTTCACTAGCATCAGTAAGTAAAATAGAATACAAAGAGGGAGAAAACCTTTGTGGGGGTCTAATTTTCCTTGTTGATCATCTAACATTTACTGGTGTGTGTGGTATTTGTTGTTGCTGTTGTTGCACATTATGAGGAATGGCTGGAACATCAACTTTTGGAGTATCATCCAGCACTACATAATCATCTTCTTTCTTCTCATGTTGCTGCAACAAATCTTTGTACAACACTTTCTCATTGAATATGACATTTCAACTTCTAACAATTTTAATATTTTCAAAATCCCAAAGCCTATAACCAAATTCATTAATGCCATATCCAACAAAGACACATTTATTTGATTTAGCTTCTAGCTTGGTTATATTTTCAGAGTCTATATGAGCTTCACAACCGAAGGTCTTGAGAAAAGAATAACTCACCTTCTTACCAGTCCATGCTTCCTCTAGAATACCACATCCCAAAGGAGTAGAGGGACCTCTATTAATCAAATATACTATAGTATTGATAGCCTCCGCCCACATGTGTAAGGGCAACCCAACATGCAACCTCATGCTCCTTGCGCGCTCCATTATAGTCTTGTTCATGCGTTCAGCCACTCTATTTTCCTGTGGAGTCCTTGGAACAATTTTTTGTCTACGAATACTATTAGTGGAGCAATATTCTTCAAATTCATGACTACAATACTCACCACCATTATCAGATCTAAGACATTTTAATTTCTTACCAATCTCATTTTCAACCAAGCATTTCCATTTCTTAAAAGTTTGAAATACATCAGATTTTTGTCTAAGGAAATAAACCCATACTTTTCTAGTTGCATCATCAATAAATGTAACATAATAATGAGAGCCAGCAAGGGAAGATACCTGAGCCAGTCCCCATACATCTATATGCACAAGCTCTAATTTCTCCTTTTTGTTTTCCTTCCCCGTCTTTATAAAACTCACTCTCTTTTGTTTTCCATACACACAACTTTCACAGAAATCCATATTCACACATTTCAGACCTGGTAAAACTTTCTTTGAATAATGTACTTTCATACCTTTCTCACTCATGTTCCCAAGTCTATTGTGCCACAATGCTGTATCAGAATCTACAACAACTATTTGTTCTCCCTGGTCAACTGCAACAATTGTTCCTGAACATTCATTTTTCTCTGAAACAATCAAAGTAGAAGGAACAATATGACTTGTACATAGATATAAGGTGCCTACTTTCAGACCTTTTGCTACTACAAGGGAACCTTTTGAAACTTTCCAATTTTTATCATTAAAAGTAACTACACAACCCTCATCATCGAGTTACCCTGCTGAAATTAAATTCCTACTTAGTTTTAGAACATGTCTTACCTCATGTAGTAGTCAGTGATTTCCATTCTGCAACTTAATCTTAATTTTTCCCTTTCCAACAATCTAACAGGGTTCATTATACCCCAAATAAACAAGCCCAAAATCCCCTTGGACATAATCAATGAAATAACCTCTATGAGGTGTAGCATGAAATGAAGCACCAAAATCTAAAACCCATGAATCATCAACACTCTCTAAAGAGAGAAGCAAAGCATCCTCTTCGAATTTGTTACTTACCACATTTGCCTCCTTGTCTCCATCTTATTTATCTCCTTCATTTTTCTTTCAATTCTAGTAATCTTTCTTTTTGTGCCCTAGTTTCCCACAGTACCAGCAATCATTTGGTCCTCTTGATTGAGACCTCTTCCCCTTTGACTTTCCTCTTGATTTCCCACGATTTCTAGAGTTACTTCCTCTTTCAGTCGTTCTGCCCCTGCTTTGTGCATTTAAAGCACTTCCTGATGTAGATCCACCTGAGGATTTCCTACAAGTTTCCTCACTTAAAATAACACCGATCACATCATCATATTTTAGGGTACTAGATCTAGGAACAGAATTACTCATAGCCATTACCAAGCCATTCTAGCTTTCAGGTAAAGAACACAAAATCAAGAGAGCCCTAATTTCTTCATCAAAATTGATACCCACAGAAAATAATTGACTAGTAAAAGTATTAAACTCATTTAAATGATCTACAATATATCCACCTGCCATTTTCATATTAAATAAACGCTTCATGAGAAATACCTTGTTTGAAGTGGAGGGCTTTTCATACAGTGTCACTAGGGTTTTCATCAAATCTTATTCTGTCTTTGCTTTTATAATATTAAATGCCACTGATGGTTCCAAGCATAACCAAATTCTTCTGAGTGCCTTTTTGTCCAAGAGATCCCATTCAGCCTCTGACATAGTTCCCTGATTCTTTGCTTTGCCTTCCAACAGCTTCCATAAATCCTTCTAATATAGATAGTCTTCCATTTGCATCTTCCATAATTGGAAGTTCTTCCCATTAAACCTATCAACCCTCAGCTTACCCTCATCTTCCATCGCTCCCACTCAACCGTGAGACTCCCACTTAACCGTGAGACTTTCTTGTAGGGGATAACTGAAAGACAACCTCGCTCTGATACCACTTGTTAGGATAAGCCACAGACAGAAATAAAAAACTACATGCAAATATAACCAATAACAAAAAATAATAGAACACACAGAAATGAACACAAGGCACCAAGATTTAATGTGGTTCACCCAATCCCTAGGCTATGTCCACCAAACAGCAAGTCTGATCTTATTACAATCTAGTGATTACAACCTGGTTACAATCCATAATCCCTTACAGCTCAATACCGCCACAAGAACCAATTTTGCATCACAACATAATGAAAAAATACCCAACCCTAAGCCCTTTTATACAAGTATTAAACTGCTTTAGGGTTATAACATGTCGGCCATATGTCGGCCATAATATGTCGGCTACCATGTCGGCCACAGCCCAAAAATTTTTTTCATGGTGATGCCCTGAACCCCACTATTTATGAAGTATGAATAGTACTTTCCTGTTCAGTCACCACAATCTAACAACTTCTACATTTGAGTCATGTCTGGAATATTTCTTTGAGTATGAATATGGAATAAGAGGGGATTAGAATCTATTAATATATTGCATTCTCTTTAGACTTACAGGAGCTTTATTCTATCACCACCACCATTAATAGTTGAGAGATGTATTTCTTCATGATGGGATGTTGGGATAGTGATTTTGTGTATTTTCAATATTGCTTGTTTGGTTATTGGTTTTTGACTTAGTTTTTTAAGTTTTAATTTTAGTAGCACTATTGAGAAGTAATCCTTGAAATGACAATGATAATCATAACTTTATTCTGATTCCTATAGACCATGGCTAATCTTTACAAACTAGTGCAAATGAAGTTTGTAGGCACCATTTGACCCTTTTTTGTATTAAAATTGACTCCCCATTTAAAGGGAGTGGTATTTTACATCCTGCAACACTTTTAATTATTTAAAATATTATGTTGCTTAGCAATAGTGTTTGTAAGAGCCAAAGTGTAACGACCAAGGCTAAATATGTATTAATATATATTATCACTCAGATTTACAATTTCATAATTTTAACTCCAAAAAATTTAATATTCCACAAAGTTGCCTTTATACAATTGTGCCAATCCTGTGTTTTTAGGCCTAAGAACTCTTATCCATCTCTTGTGAATATATTTCTTAATGTAGCACCAAAGCCAAAAGAAAATCTTATGCTTTTCATTGTATTAATGATGTTTAGCTTCTCCCTTGATGTAAAAATCCATGGTGCATGAAAATATGAGTTGTCTCCATCCAACCACATGTTTCACATGATATTCACATGATATTCCAACTGAAATTCTAGGCACAAAAAACCTGATCCAAAGGTAATAACATGTATCCATAGTTGTCAAAATATCCATAGCTGAAATAGCACCCACAGCAAAGTGCCAACCCATCCAACTATCCATACCTCCAAAAAGGTATACCAAGTGAATCTCACATCATCAACATATCCAATCTACAACCTACAATCACAAGCCTCAAGAGAAATACCTGCCACATATATACCAAGAAGCTCCCATTGCAAAAGATAATGTCAAATCTATAACCAATGCTCTGACAACATCTCAAAGAAGTGAATCCATGTAGTATCAAGGACATCCACAATACATAAACTAATATTCTACAAGAACAACTCTCATAACAAGTCTCCAATGCTCTCCCAAGTTTTTCCCAACCAAAAGAGGAAAGAGATAAATGAATAACCATGTCATCTCTCACATGAAATACATGAGAAAAAAACCAGTGATCACAATCTCTAACCAATCTCAAATCCAATGTAAGCAAAATTGAACATCCAGGAAGATAACCAAGACCGAAGAAAGCATACAAATCATAACTTATATCATGTCCTTCTACACACACCTCTAGATGTAAACTGTGCAAGTATGATCTCCTCCATAAAAACCCCAACAAGAAGCCTCAACAACACCTAAAACATACCATATAACTAATCATGGATGTAAGCCTCTCACAAGAAGATCAAACTCATAAAACCATTCCTAAACCAAGGAAAATCCATTTCTAATCCAAAGAAAATGCCCAATATAAATCCATCTCCCAAACCCAACCAACATAACAACATATGAAAATGGAGATAACCAATGCTAAACCATCTCTCAAATGAACCCTCCAGAACTAACTCATGTACCATAGCTCAAGATCCATATCCATGGAAGACAGGCATAAATATAATGTAACTAAGAGAAACAATGGGCTATACCTCTCAAGTAGCAAACCGCCGAGTAGACCAAGAGTGGGGAATGAGAATGCTCATCAAGATACCCAAGTCTCCAACCAAGACTCATCTAAGAAAAATATCCTCTTAAGTCCATATCAGGTGACTGCCCCTTGGACTTCCTATTGAAACCATCAACCATCCCAACAAATACTTTTCTAATCCAAGATAAATCAACATCACCACCATCTCTAAGTATCCATGAGAACCTGTAACCAATCAATCCATGCCAACACCAAATGCAACATAGCAATATCATGAAGTATCCAGCTTATGATAAGTGTACTCAATACCAAGAAACTAAACCAAGATGAATGTCAAAGTTCCAACCATGGCCTCAAGAACATAAAAATGACAACATGATCTAACCATCTCAACCAAAGAGATAACATGCTCCACATGAACATACTATAACATGTCACAACTCTAAATGTGTATCAAGAGTATACCATGACATAATAATGAAACCATCCTCATACCAAGGATAGCATGCCAAATAAAAGCATAAACCACACCTTTGCAAAGAACCCCATAAGTTCTCAAGATGCAACCATCTCCACACACCATGAAGAAAACCATCTCTACATACTAGGAAGAACTATCTCCATACACCATGAAGATAACCAAAAATTCCATGAGTCCTCAAGATCTAACCATCTTCATACACCATAAAGATAAAAAATGCAGCATGCAAATGTCAAAGATGCTTCTGCAGCAACAAGATCTAAGACAAATCTCCAACATTTGCAAACACTCAATAAATATATCAATGCCAACAACTCCCACTCAACAATGGTACCAAGTCACCTATAGCATCACAAAATCCATCTCCTATATGAAGATCCAAACCAAACTAGGAACTAATCCTACACTATCATCCCATCACTGTCACAAGCTCCCATTAAACCATGTATCCAAGCTATCCATGACATAATGATAAAAAACCATCCTCTAACTATGAGAATCAACCAAGGCATCCAACAATTAAAGAACTCAAAGTGCACATCATGAGCTCTTCAAAAGAAACCAAATAACCATGATCCTCAACCAAGAAGATATATCACCATAACTGAATCAAAAATCCAAGCTAATGAACATCAAGGATGTACTTGTATAACCAATCATGTCATGCCAAAATCTATGGCACCATGATCACATCCATCAACCAAGCATCTAAATCTCAATATGTCTAACCTGTCAAAATAAAATAGTCAACCACAATCCTCCACCATGACTGTACTTGGTAACAACATCTCATCCCTTCTACATGAAGAAAAAATTAGCAAATCATGTGACTTAGGGCATAGACAACCCAAATCCAATGTACTAATCTGAATATGCATCAATAATGAAAAATCAATGGGCAAAGACAACCCATAACCAAGCCATAAATGCAACCTGTAAGTATAGACCACTTACAACATTGCATAACTTGTAGATCCAACAAGTGATCATACATATCCAAACCAAACATTGATAACCATATCATCATGAGATCAATCTGAAATATGAACTGAGTATACAATGACATCAAATCTTAAATCTCCAATGCCATAAACTCACAATGTTACCATAGTCAAAATATATACTATAAACTATTCAGATCAATATATCACCAAATAAATCATGCCAAACCTACAGCAAATCTAAACGAATGTGTAGAGCTCTCCAAGAGCTTTCCATTGACTACTCGAGGTCAAAAATTTGACACTGTATGCCCAAGTTATGCCCTAATCTATGCTCAAAATAAATAACATGTGCGTTTAGGGCTCTTAAAACTTAACAAAATATCAAAACCATAGAACCAAACCTATACCATGTTGTAGTGCTCTAAATTAGCTTTTCAACGCCTATAAGAACTCTGAAATTTGATATTCTGAGAGAAAGTTATGGCATTTTTACTAAGATAGTCTTTTTACCCTTTTCAGTGCGATTTTTTATTTTTTATTTTTTTCTATGACGAAAATTCCGATGGGATTAAATTTGATCGCCATCATGGGTTGAAACCAAAAAACTCTTTCATTTTCTCTGAACATAGCCAAACTAGGGCATATTATATATCAAAATTTATGGAAATGTCAACCCAGATCCAATGGTGATGTCTGTTTTTACCCAGGAGGTCTTTTCTACATGCTACCCCCCAAAACCCTCATTTTAAATGAAACATCCAAAAAATCCTTTTGTCAAAAAAATTTCACATGCCCAAATATTTTAACATCCCATCATAATAGCAAATCCAAAACCCTTAGATCTGCAATAAATCACTCATATATCTTACCCTTTCTTTTATCCTCTCATTCATTCCCATGGATTCAATCTAGGGTTACAATAATAAAACCATAGCTCTGATACCACTTGTAAGAAAAATTGGCAGTAAAGAATATAACCATTTCCACATAACCCATAATAGATCTGAAATAAATACGAAATTAAAATCCACATGCAAGAGAATAGACAACATACCCACAAAATTGTGACACAAGATATACCCTGGAAAACCCTCATTCAGGGAAAATCCCAGCCTCCAAAAGCATCCATCACCATGTATTATTCAGAAAAATTACCATTGCAATACAACTATGGAAGCCTTCATGGCCATAGCCACAACTGAGCAAACTATGTGAACAAGCATGAATCCACACATCCCATGCCATGTTTCCAACCTTCACAAATGCTCCCTTGGCTAACCCGTCAAGTCTTGTCCCACTTGAATCTTGCATTTTTTTCTTCTTGTCACACAACAACTACCCTTGTGGCTGCTTATATAGTAGCAAGTCCTACAAAACCACTAAGTGGTATTACATAAACCATCTGCTACCTAACCCATTGACCCCACATTTAATATTGGGCATTTAATTCTTTTCCCCAATATTAAATAATTACATGAAATATTATCACAATGTTACAATACAACTCATCAAGAATATTCTATGAGAATCTTTACATGTTGCACGTCCATCTATGTAGAACATTACATAATAAAATAAAATAATAAATTATAACAATATTATGCAATGTGTGCAACACCCATTATCTCAACAAAACTAAAGATCCCATCAAGATTATATCACATATCAATTTTAAAATATAGAAGAGGCCTTATAGGAAGACAATTAGAAATCAAAAATTACTATATATGCTACCTATTCAATCTTAAGTTAATGTTTTTTTTTAATTAAATATATAATGTAGGAACAAATAGAAAAAGTAGTACCTAGTCTAGAATTTTTTAAAGATGCCAAAAAGATATCTTAATACAAAGCTACAAAGAAAAGTGTATGGATCTCAATTAGGATCATTACATAAATAGGCATTGAAATATAGGAAATACATAACCCATCAAACAAGATCACTTACTAAAAATATTGCAAGAGCATCTTATATATAAAATTTTTTCAATTTCAGCTTAATGATAATCCTATAGAAATCAAGCACTAGTCAGAAAGAGATTAAATTTTTACAATCCTAAAATTATTGCTTAGCTTTTGGATTCAAGTTCTAAGCAAAATTTTACCTACTAAAAAAACTTGTCATATTATTGAACACCAAAGTGTTTTCTTTCTATGCCAGAAAGTAGATATCCAACTCAGTAGCCTAGATACAAGATGCTACATGTGGGCAAGATAAATTTATATTAATTATGCCTGTGAAAAGTTGGAAAAATATGGACATAAAATTGCACATGATAAGCATCAGAGCATTGCATCTGTAGTTTCCTTTTCTATTTTTTCAATTTACATGAATATACATAAATCAAAGAAAACTAAGTATAAACCAATAAAAAAAATTACCATCTACAAAAAAGAGACAAACAGATATAGGATCTCTTGTTAGCTCCATACATAACTTGACACAACATGCATATTTTTATAATTTTCCTAGAGAAAAATCACACATTATAATTTAAAGTCACCCTATGAATTACCATACCACCATCACTTATCATTAGATTGGAGCTTGCTCTATATGGAGATTTTTTTCTTAATCAGTCCTTGTGGAGAACAACATATTTACTTAGAAAATATAAGTTAGCAGTTCCATTGGTATTCATGTTGGTGAAGTAAACACTACAAATCTTTACTTGGCAATATGATGTCAAGTTACATATTATTGGGTCATGAATAGACGTAATTTTTTGGAGTTGTGATTGATAGAGTATCTTTTTAATTATGGATTTATTTCTTGGGAAAATGAATATCTCAACACAAGGTAACAAAATGATGGGTGGTTATAAGAAATGGTTGTTGTTTGAAGAAACTTTGGGAACCTGAAAAGGAAACTTAAATTTTAAAATATTAAAGGTGGGAGTTGTTCCAAGAAGTAATTGGGGAGCAATGAATTAAAAGATAGATTAAAGAACACATTTCATGTTGCTATTCAAAGAGTTATAGTTTATTCAATCTTTCAATTCAAGTATAGTTTGCATTTATGAGTTATGAGACAATAGAAAACTAGTGTATCAATTTTTGGACTATGTAAAACTCAATAGATGCTAGCTTTATTATTTTTTTAAATTCTATCATAAAGTGAGGCAAACATCCTACAAATAGATCACTTAGGGAACTCGAAAGTGTGAAAATTGAGTCAGAAAATACCAGAGTGAGAAGGGGAAAATATTAGCAAATAATTTTGTTTATTATAAACATCAATATTATCTTTGGTTGTTGGCTACAAAGAATGGTTCAACTGTCAAAAAGATTTCTTCTTGTTGATGTCATAAACAAGCAAGATATCTTCAAGAGGAAAATTTCTTTCATTCTCGTTAAAGAACCTCAAATATATTATTATTCCATTTTATCCTAAGAGACAAAAATAATTAATTGACTTTATTCATCATTATTTTTATGACAAACTTTATACTATTTATTTTAACTAGCAATGTTGGTTCTCTCATCACCCTAATTTTTCTACATGCATATAATAAAGATTCCCTTTACAAATATATTTAGTATTCTTTTTATTGTTCATGTCATTATTTAGCTCTTGGTTCTTAGCTTTAAACACCATTGGGATATGTCCACCAAAATAATATATTTAGTGGACATTTAAGCCAAATTGTTATTTAGCTCTTGGCTCTTGGCTCTTGGCTCTTAGCATGAAATGTTTGACTTAAATCATTTGATTCAGTCTTTTCTTCATCTAAGACAGGTTGTGCAACATATTTTCTTATTTTTTTATTCTATACTTGGCCTCCTTGTTTTTTAGCCTTATTCTTCTCCTTGGCCTTTTATTTGTTTGCATGTGTGCTGGCTTTGGTGGTAACAGCAGTAGGCTTGGCTGGGCTAGGATTGAAAACTTTCTCTTCCTCAGCCACAGGTTGTGCCTTAGCCTTTCTCTTTGGTTCAACTTGTGTGGGTGGTTCCTTGGCACCTTCTATTTCTTCATATTCCTTGTCCTCTCCCATGCCTTGGGTCAATGCAAGAGGTCCTTGTGTTTGTTCTTTTTCTTCTTCCTCCTCCTTTTCATCTTGTTCCTCTTCTTCCTCGCCTACACCTTCACCAAATTTGGCCTTTAGCTTCTTTACTAGCTTATCTTTCTTCTTAAGTGTAGAGGTAGTTTTTAACTCCATTTCAATTGTTGATTTCATCACATCATAATTTCAAAAGATTTTTTTAGTCTTGTCAACATTTTCTAGGAGTTTTTTGATTGCTACTAATGCTTTATCAACATTGATCTCATATCCAAGTGGTCTTAACCATCTGACCCTTGGTGTGATAGCCTATATAAAGGTGTAATCTGCATCAAATTGAAAACATATATCATTGTAGTGTTGCTTAACTAGTGAAATAGGTATCCTCATCCTTTTCTTCATTGACTTCTTAAAGTCCTTCAAGTAGCTAGTCATCAATATCTCAAAATTTTCTCCCATTTTTTCAATAAATTCATTGATTTGTACTAAATTGACCTATTGGTCTTCCATCCAACTATACCAAAAGAAGGGAATGTATTTTTTACATAGAAGAATATCCAGATAAGTATTGAACCAAATTTGCATTGTGCTCTTTTGGTTTTCCTTATAGCTCCAAGATTCTCGATCAGTTGTTGTAGTTGGAGTTCTACCAGATCATGTGTCATCTTTCTTCACAATCTTGTAGCCAACATCCACTGCAATACATGGTACACTATTGAATTTTCTAGATTGATAGAATATGTTTGAGATTACCCTAATAGAAAATTCTAGTAGTGGATCAGTGATAGTATCAATTTTCATCCCTCTCTTGTTCTATTTTGCCCTTGTGTTTTCTCAATTACCTCCTTGGAGTCACTCCTCAGAGTCTTGGGCTGATCTAGGGTTGGATATCCAATCACCCTGTGAATTATCATCTTTGATATCTTAATCTGACCATCTTCTAGCCATAGGGATCCATCGTGTATTCAAAATAACACAATTTTAATCCATTCAGTCTTGAAAACACTAGGAAAATCTAGGGCATGGATCAAATGCTTTCTCTCAACAATTTTATATTCTTCTTTCAGAACACCATTATCACATAATATATCATAAGCTTCTTTGATTTCTAGGTCTCTAATGCTACCAATTTTACAATTATAAAATTTCCTTACATTGTGAACCATAATAACATTAGGCGAGATCATTGAAAGTGTGCCAAAGGGATCTTGTTTGTATGCTATGTTAGGGATGGCCTTGAATATGGGTTTTTTGACTTCATTACTTACATGTTGAACATTTAAAACCTCTTTCCCTTCTACATTCCTTGAACTAGATGTCATTCTCATCAAACATGCTTTCATGGTGAAAATCCTCTAGAAACTCTTGGATGCCATCAAGTCATGGCTTCACTTGCATGGAGATGGTTTTAGAGATGGTTTTTATATGAACCATCACAACCTTTGGTGGTAGATAAAGTTCAAGGGGTAAGTTGTAATGACCCACCAAGGGATTCAAAAGAATTAACCCAAAGTTTTACTAAGTTTGCCAAACAATTTTTTTAAAAGAAAGAATAGCATACACATCAAATATAAAGTAGCAGAAGTGGTAACATACAATCATACATAATCAAATATAACAGATTACATTCCTTAAGGATCCCAAGATGTTGAGTCACATTTAAATTTTAATTAATACTAATCTAACAAATAGTACATCCACATGAAAGAATAATTAAAAGTCCAAAGTTCATTGAAATAATATACATTTATTCTAAACACCACTTGGCAATAAAATTTGGAATGCTCAATAATCCACTGTACATGTCTTAGTGTATGAAAGGCTAAAAGAATATACATTTATAAAAATAGATTACATCATCCTTTTTGAATCCATGAAACAAAGTACAATAAAATAAGTGAAACCATCCATCATAAAGATATAACTATCCATCATAAAGATATAACCATCCATAATAAAGATATAACCATCCACCTTAATACACAAGAATAGAATGGAAGGAAATGAAAACAAGGAAACTCTAGCCACAATATCAATGGATGAATCTCAATGGGAAGAGTAAAAAGCACTACCACTCGACCACATGGTAACCCAAAAAGGCACACTCCCACCATGCTAAGGATATAGTCTCAAGTCCCAAACATGATATCAATCCAAAAATTAAAAGTAATATCTAAGTCCAGGAAACCCTAAAAGTAATCTAACTCAAGGATTCTAAGATAAATTGACATCTAAACCCAGAGGCACAGAAAGACACATAGGAAATCTATATTGTTAGTCAGTAAATGTCATAACACCAATCAACACTAGGGTTACCCGGCTAGTCTTTTAATCCTCCAACCCCCTAGTGACTCTAAGTATCACTAGTATCCTTTTGTATTGACAAGGCATACTAACAAGTTGACTCTAAGGTTACCCAGGTACTCTTTTAATCCTTTGGCCCCTTAGTGACTTTATGTGGTACCAATATCTTGTTAATTCATTTTAAACCCATTTAATAAAATGTAATCACATATTAAATCACTTACAATGGGTTACCCTAGTAGCCACTTTGGCCCCCGACCTCCATTGCAAGCCACTTCCCAACTTAACATACAGATTACCTACGCTAGGCTCATAAAAGTATAAATCAAAGAATCATAAAATTCACTTGAGCCCTATACAAGTGACTGGAAAGCATCACAAGATAATTCACAATAACATATCATTTCTCTATGAGAAACTGGAAAGCATCCCAAAATACTAATCGAAGACTCAAAATAGTTAAGTCAAGTATGTCATAAATTCACTTCAGCTTCATACAAGAACATTGGAAAGCAATAATGGAAAATAAATACAAAATCATCATAGAGTATACGAGACACATTACCTTGGTTGAGTTTAAAAGATCAAGATCAATTCATCATAGCATAACAATCACAAAAAACCTAAGCCTCTAGTAGATGTCCTAAAATTGGTGAACACTCTAGTCAACCCAAACCCAAAGCATAGACAACATATAGATAATAGTGTAGGTTTCATAGTTTGGTTTGATTTTGAAAACACGTAGTTTTAGTTTAGAGTAAGATTTCAATTTTCATTTCAGTATAAGTTTTCAAGTAAACAAGATTTGCATTTTAACCCTTAACTATATAAACCAATTCTTATATTTGGCATAAAATGCATGATTTCTCCCATTCAATTATAAGTCATTTATTCTTAAATGATTTAAGGGTAAATATTTATTTAAATCATTACAATAATAATAATTAGTTTCTAAATAAAAAAATTACAACTTTATCAAAACCAAAATTAATAATAATAATAATATAATTATGACTTCATTTATTAACCTCCTTTTTTAATTTAAACTTAACTAAATTAAATTTTAATTAAATTAATTAATAATTATATATATAAATAACTATAATAATATTCGTTAATTATATATTAAACTAGTAAACATTAATAAAAATTATTTAAAAAATTAATAATAATTAAATTTAATATTAAAAAAAAAAAAAAAAACTAATATTAAAATGTTATATGGCCAATGTAATCTTTAAAGCCAGCCAACTTATTAAGGAAACTATGCTACTGCCTATGACTACTGCAGGCTTGGTTGCTACCGTCAGTAGTAGTATTAACTGTTCCCACATGCAGCAACCAGTCTGTGCACACAGACCACATAGGCCACAAAGAGGTAAGGTGGGGGAGTGGGGTAAAACCCACCTCCTCCATAAAAAATTTAATATTTTTTAAATTTTATTTTAATAAATTTTATTCTCTAAAAAACACCAATTCCCCCCCATATAATAATAAATTTTTAAATAAAAATTCTAACAGTACCCTGATAGGGAAAATATGGCCAACTAGTCAAATTTTGTATATAAACTTTCGTTTTCAATTCAAAAACCCTTCCTAGTATAAATTCCAAATTTTAAATCTATTGAATGAGGATTCTACAATGTTTTAGTCTTTACATATACAAAAGAATCAACATGCATACCAATAATTCATAATATCAAAATATTCATCACAAAGAAATTTTAGATAAACATTTCATAGTCACAGAGAAGATAGGAAAAGAAATAACATAATTAACAATGTGAATCACACATAGGAATCTACTTGGATTCTAATGCTAAATTGCATACACCAAAAAAGATTTGTGAGAGAAAATTGTTCTCTCCAAAATTCATGGTCCTCTAAAGATGAACCCTGAATTGCTAATAAAGAGTTCTCTCCTAAATTTGGGGCACTAATTGTAGGATCACCTAAGAGAACTCCTTTCTTACAAGTCTTTAACTTTTTATTATTTTTCTATTGATGTTTTCATGCACCTTTATTGCAATACAAAATATCTTAATTAAATTCACTGGACTTCTCCTTTTTAATTAATTTATTAAATTTTTTCTCAAACATACTTTATGCGATATTAAAATTCATTAATAAATTAATATATTTTCCATATTTTAATTTATTCCAAAACGTTAATTGATAAAATATTTTTAAAATTAAGTAATAATAATATTTAACATTTATTTAAAAATGGACTCCTAAATATATTATTATTAAATTAAATAAATATTATCACATTCTAAAATTAAACTTATAATTTTATCTTTAAATTTAATTCTTCTTATTTAATTAATTAAATATTAAAAATATTATAATAATTTTCTATTAAATTAAATCAACAATTTAATCATTTAATTTGACTTAATTAATAGAAAAATCACCAAAGACATAAGGACAAAATATGAAAACTCATCATAGAAAAAACACATACAAGGTCAAAGTAAAGGGTTATAATCATGAATTTACATCATACGAAACATTCATAAGGTAAACAACTTTGATACTTGTCCTAATTTTTCTAGGACAAATGGGTTTAAAGGTTAGGATTTGGACTCAATAATTTATCTCCCCTCTCTTACTAGTGAGATAATGCGATATGGTACGCTCATCCTAGCACTTCAGGGAAGTCGATACCTGGTACCTGCAATTTGCATAAAACTCATGCATAGAAAAACACACACACACACACACACACACACACACACACAAAGATAAACAAGCAATGGTAAGAAGTGGTGCATCGTGTAGATCTCAACTAGTAGATGACCTATGACTCCCTTAACCACATGAGAAATGTGATACATAAAGAAAACATACACGCACACCCTACACATGTAGTATGGGGTAAGTATCTATAAGAAAAAACATATGATAATCCATCTAACTAATCATCATCAATAACTGAAATCACTATAATAATCATCATGCATACATGAAGTATACAGAACCAAGTAATCATATCATAAAATCAACTAAATATGAAATGATATCTAATAATCTCAAAATAATGCTACTAATCATCAAGCATAAAATTGGCATAAAAGATTTTAGCAATGATAGCAAAATGTAAACTAGAGGTAGGCACTACACGAGTGCTTTACAATTTTTCAAACATGGTGTCTAGACTCCTAAGGACTTGTTCTCTTGAGTCACCATGAGTCTATGCAAATGGGATAGCATGCAAGTCTTGTTTCACCTGAGCTATCTAGATTGTTAGACTTTTGATCTCCTAGTTTATGTGACGCCTTTGCATATTCTTAACAAAATTGGCATTTAATTTTTGACACCATGATGTAAAAGTTTGAAGTGATAGCCTTCATCTTCTATGAGCAATTGAAAGCCCAAGATAGGTTATCTTTTTTGGGTTCCTAGTCCATGTTTGATGTGTTCAACCAATGTTGGTATTTTAAATATTATCAAAAAAATTGGAGACTTAGATTCAACACTATTTGGAGCATCATCTTTAAGCCAAAGATTGGACACATTTCCTTGTGTGTTCTCTTCCAATATTTTCCACTAAGCCCTCAACTCAAGAATATGGGATTCTCATGTCCTTGATGTGTGTTTGTTGCACAAATTTAAACTTTACTCTATATGTTTTGGTTATGTGGGTGAGAACAATAATATTTCTACTGGATATGTAATTTTGTCAAGCCCTTTTAGTGTGAGCCCTTCTCCTAGAATATGATTCTACTGAGAGAATTCCCCAGAATTTATTTCACATTTTCTTGGATTTGGCATGATTTCAGAATGAAGATTTTATTCACTCTTTGGAATGAAAGGAATATTTTTTAATTCACTTGCAACTTTCTTCACAATAATCTTTTCATGTACACTAAGGAAAGTGTCTATGTAATAATGTTATCCTATAGATTCAAGGGTGAATGGATAAAGTGGCACTAGAGGTGACCACCTTCAAGTGTTTCTCAACCATTGGGGAATGAGGGGATAGTTCCTCTACTCGATGTTCTTAGACAACCTTCTCTCAAGTTCCTTTCCATTCTCCAACTAGTAATTTTGATGGCCAATGGTGTCCCTCAGTCTTTGCAAGGCAAGGTTCTAGCTAGTGCCTAGCTAGTCCTCCTCCTACTATTATCATTTATGGGTGGCCCTCTTCTAGTAGAAACCCTAAATGGTCATTCCCCTTCCTAGAGTTGGCAATTTCCCCACCTAGAGTAGAGGGAGAGGATGATAAATAAAAAGAAGATGCTTCTGATGATGGGTGGATTTCTCCTAACCCAAAAATTAGCCCCGATGATGTATGGGGTTCTAGTTATCATCATGATCTACTTCCCTTGACTACCAGTTCTCTTATAGCTCAAGGCTTCGATTTATAGCTATTTTTTTAATGAATAGTTTTTTTTTTTTCCTACCTTGGGCTGAGTGAACTCTCACTATGTGATCTTGTAATTCCTTTCCCTTTGTTTGTGAATATGTAAATTTAATATTTATTTAATAGAGGGGATTATTCATCAAACAAATTATATTCTTCCAACATTTTTTATTAAATTTTTTCTATTAAAATACAATATAATGTTACACACTCACAAAAAATAAAGAAGAGGATGTTTATCATCAAAATAGGTGTTTAAGAATCCATCATCATCATCATATAATATATAATCATATGAAATTTTGCAGACTTACAACATTCTTTTATTTTAATTTTAAAAAGAACATAGAGTAGAAAAATGAAATGAAAATTCATTAAGATAAATTTGAAAAGAAATTTTATTAACAATATTTTACATATTAATCTTACATTCCATGCATTTGGAGTTGGACTAAAATATTCAACCCTTAATTACCAAGGGAAAGGAAACAATGTTAACACAAAAGAAGATATCAATGTTTGAAGTGTGCTCTTTAAATTGGATGTTATTTTAAATATTTATAGGACATTATGATTTAGATCATTCTCAAATATAACACAAAATATATATAATTAAAAATTGTAAGTCTATTTTAATTATTTAATTCTTTTTCGTCAATGAAATATTAATATGTGATATTTAAACCCTTTATATTTTGTAAAAGAAAAAAAGTAAAAATCTAATATCTTAAAACATAGTGAAGAAAGTTCAATTTAAAGTAATTATGTCAAGTAATATAGTGTTGATAGTATAATTAATATAATATACTAATTTATATAAATTATTACATTAATAAGAATAGTAAAAATATATATAATGAACATAAAACTTTAAAAAATTAAAGAATTAAAAGTAATTATAATTAAAATATGCTATAAACATGTTGCAATGGTCACTAAATATAAGGCAACTAATGGGAATAAATTGTATGGGAAGTTATGAGCAATAGATATATCGCAGCCAGGATAGATATATTGCTGAAATTTCTTATCTTAGACAAGGGTAACATTAATTATAGGTGTAGAGAAAGAACTTATATTGTCAATGACACCAGACATTCATTGCCTCCTATTTTGATGGCTTGAAATAACTTCATTTCCTCTACTACTGATATCATTCCATCACCCCATCGAAACGTAGTTCACTTGTGAAAAAATTAACTATTGCAATCACTGATTATTAATCTCCTATCATAAACGATTATTAAACTGCTGAAAATAAATTCCCAGCTAATATCGAAAAATAACACAACTGCAACTTCACTTATAAAATACGGAAAGAAATGCACAACACAATGAACACAATATTTTTAGACAAACTATCCCTGGAAAAACCCCTAAGGGAAAACTAGTTCTACAGATGAGAAATTATATTAAACTTCAGCAAATCAAGAGATACAAAATTCTTTGCCTCTTACTGGCAGAATTCTTACAACCTCCTAATTTATCCTACTGATATTCACCACTGCTATTCCCACGCTAACACTACGCCCTTGCTAACACTACAAGATTGTTCACTAACACTGCAAACATTTCTCCAAACTTTATGTTCTCCAAATGCCCCCCTGACCTCCTTTTATACTACTCTTGTTGGTAAACCAACGGCTGAGATTGATTTACAATCAATGGTTGAGATTAAAACAACTTAACAACCCTAACCAAGTTGGTTTCTAGTTGTTTCCAAAAGTGGTCAATTAATTAACAAATATTTGTTCCTAATCTAACCAATTAGTTAGCAAAACAATTACTTACTAAATAATAGAAAATGGACAAATAGTTGTCCAACGCTAACAAAACTAACACTCCCTCTTAGCGAGGAAGCTATTCTATAGGACACCTAGCTTATCTTTGAAGAAGATAAATTTTTCCTTCCCCAGTGCATTAGTCAGAATATCTACTACCTGCTCCTCTATAGGTATGTACTATAGCTGAACAACTCTCCTTTTTACACAATCTCTAATGAAGTGATATCTAATATCTATATGTTTAGACCTATCATGAAACTAGATTCTTAGACAACTTGATGCAACTCTGATTATCACAATGTATCACAATAGTCTCAACCTTCTGACCAAACAAGGCTACTAACAACTTTCGAAGCCATATAGCTTCACATGTTGCCATGCTAGCTGCTATGTATTCCGCTTCTACTAAACTTAGAGCCATAGACTTCTGCTTCTTGCTGAACCATGATACAATTCTTGATCCCAAGCTGAAACAACACCTTGAAGTGCTCCTTTTGTCTGTTGTACTTCCTACCCAATCTACATCAGTATAGCCTATCAACCTGATACCTTCACCTCAAACATATCTGATCCCATACTCATCTGTACAATGCAAGTAACGTAGCACATGCTTAGCCACTATCCAATGCATTCTCTTTGGTTCAACCATGAACTAACTAAGAGAGTTAACTGCAAATGCTATATCTAGCCTAGTGTTGACCAAATACATAAGCGAACCAATCAACTGTCTATATAAAGTGGGATCTACATCTTTCTCCTTAGTTGTATCTACCTTCCTCCAATTTGTAATCATGGGTGTAGACATGGCTTTGCAATCCTCCATTCCAAATTTCTTCAAGATTTCAATGCAATATTTCCCTTGACCAAGGAAAATCTCCCCATCTCTCTGCCATACTTCCATGCCTAGAAAGTAGTGCATAAGTCCTAAATCCTTCATCTCGAACTCTTCTGCAAGGTTCCTCTTGCAATCCACTATGAGCCCTAGTGAACCTGTAAGAAATAGGTCATCCACATAAAGAATAAGAATGAGAATCTCACCCCCAACCACCAAGTAGTAGAGGTTGGCATCTGCTTCACTCTTCACAAAGCCCATTTTCTGCAAGTATGTATCAATGCACTCATACCACGCTCTAGGAGCCTGCTTGAGTCTGTACAATGATTTCTTCAATTTACACACATGGGTCTCTTTGCTATGTGCTACAAAGCCTTATGGTTGTTCTATGTATAACTCCTCCTTCAACTCACCATTAAGGAATGTTGTCTTGGCATCCATTTGATGGATTTTCCATCCCATCTATGCTACAAGTGAGATTATAGCTCGTATAGAAGTATACCTAGCAACTGGAGCAAATGTCTCCTCATAGTCTATTCCCTCCTTTTGAGAGAACCCCTTTGCCATGAACCTTGCCTTGTATTTCTCGATGCTACTATCTGCACCGTGCTTTATCTTATAGATCTAGCATGATCCAACTACAGCCCTATCTATTGGTCTAGGTACTATGTCCCACACATCATTCTACATTATTGAAGAATATTCCTCAACCATAGCATCTCACCATACCTAATGTTTTGCAACTTCCTGATAGCTAGAAGGCTCACTATCTACCAACTGACTAACTAATGCCACATAGTCATTGAACTTGGCTGGTTGTCTTCACTATCTAGTACTCTTCCTAGGAGCTCCCACAAACTCCTAAGTATCCCTTTGTCTGGAACCACATGGTTCCCACCACCAACTGTAGAGGATGAAATGTCAACCTCTAAGTCTTCTAGATGCATTTCCTATTGCACTTGTTGCTCCATACTCTGTGAATCTTCACTAACTGAGTCTACACTTGTACTAGTAACTATACTTGAGCTTTGTTGCTTTTGACATGGTCTTGAAGGTTCTGTTGGCTGCTCACTCTAATCATCTACTGAAAAATCTCTAGATCTCCTGAATGCCTTGTCCTCCATGAACTTGACATCCCATCTGACAATAATTCTTTTAGTCCCCAGAATGAAAATCCTGTATGCCTTTGAGGTCTCACTGTACCCAACAAAGTACCCCCTCTCTACAGTCTAATCTAACTTTGTACGTGTATCTCTAGGAATATGACAATATGCCAAACTCTCAAATATCATGAAGTGATTAATATCTAGCTTCTTCCCTGTGAAAGCCTCCTCTGATGTCATCTTCCCTAGCACCTTGAGTGGAACTCTATTTTGAGTGTAGACTATTGTATTACACGCCTTTGCCCATAAGTAATAGGGCATGTCCTGGTCATGTAGCATAGCTCTTGCTAGCTTTGATATAGAACGGTTCTTCCTTTCAGCAACTCCATTCTGCTGTGGATTGTAAGGAACAATCCATTCTCTCTTGATTCCTTCTCTGGTGCAAAACTCTCAAAAGACATTTCCTTTGTACTCGCCTCCATGTCTGACCGAAGAACCTTTATCTTCTTTCCTATTGAGTTCTCCACAAGAGCCTTGAACTCTTGGAATCGACTAAAAACCTCATCCTTAGTCTTCAAGAAGTATATCCAGGTCTTTCTAGAGAAGTCATCAATATATGTAACATAGTACTCATATAATCTAAGAGATTTTGTTGACATTGGTCCACAAACATCTGAATGTACTAGATCAAGAACACCCTTAGATCTAGTGTCACTCCTTGGAAAAGATGCTTTCGCAAACTTCCCCAATACACATCCCTTACATACATCATCATGCTCTGTGCTCACCTCTAGAACACCTATCACCATCTCACAAAGCAATCTAAGTGCTCCATGATGAATATGGCCCATCCTCCTATGCTATAGCTCTCTAAGATCTCTAGGATTACTATTGGTCGTAAGTGCCTTAGGATGATCAAACTACAATCTATAAATGTGACCACTAATAACTCCAATAGTTATGGGTGATTTCCAATCCTTGTGCTTAATCAACACATTTGTCCCTCTAAACATTATATTATACCCCCTATCCTGAAAAACACATATAGAAATCAAATTCATGCTTAAGCCTGGCACATATAACACATCATGAAGTGGAATTATCTTTCCATTCTCCCTCTGAAACTGAACAATCCCTTTCCCAACAGGGTTGAGTTTGGACAAGTTTCCCATAGAAATCTAGATGTTGGTGTCCTGCTCCTTGTAACTAGAGAAGTACTCTCTAACTCCTATCATATGAAATGATGCCCCACTATCTATATACCAAACACACTGTGAGGTTAAGCTAACCATACAAGCTATGAGTGCAAACTCATCTTCCATTCTACTGGAGAGTTCTTCCACACTTTTTGAAGCTGCCACCTACTTCTAACCATTCTTCCTCTCTAGGAAATCACTGACATAGTGGCCAAACTTGTGACATCCAAAGCACTTGACCTTAGAAATGTCCTTCTTCTTCTTCTCACTTTGTGAATTTGATCCTTTGCTAGATCCCTTCTTTGCTTTCCCTTTAGCAGCTAGGGAAACATTTTCTTGTTCCAACTCATTTTTTTGACTCTTGTTGGCCCCATTGACAAGACTTAGTCTAAACTCCTCCTGAGTGAAATCAGTCCATAGTGGATCCCAACTCGGTAAAGTATCTCATCCATTGACAACTTGAACAAAGATATTCCATTGTTTAGTAAGCCCATTTAGGGCTATTCTCACTAGCTCGTCATCACTAGGGCTATCTCCACTGCTAACTCATCCTTGACAAGTCTAATCCTAGTGAGGTAACTTGTGACATCTTCTCCCTGATTCATCCAAGTATTCTTTAGCTTCTCTCTAAAAATCAACTTCCTGTTGGTGGTAGCATTCTAGTACAAATTTAGAATGGCATCCCACATCTTCTTCGCTATATCTAGCTCCGAGATATGTGGAACAATATGATCCTTGACACCATCGAGGATTATCCTCCTCACCTTGGCATCATCCTTCCTATATGCTACAAGTTGTGTTGCATCCGTTGGTATAGGTACAACACTGGTAGCATAATCCTTGATACCATTCTCTTCCAACAATAAAGAAATTTTGGCCTTCCAGACACCAAAATTTGAGGCACCATCCAATCTATCTTCATCTCTCAAACTAGCTAAAGCCATCTCAAGGGTTTAAAGCAATAATAAATCTAAAGAGATTAAAATTTCTTTCTTAGGGAAAAAACTCTTCTACCCTTAACAATGCTCTGATACCATGTGAAAAATTTAACTATTGCAATCACTGATTATTAATCTCCTATCATAAACAATTATTAAACTTCTAAAAATAAATTCCTAACTAATATCAAAAAATAACACAACTACAACTTCACTTATAAAATACGAAAAGAAATGCACAACACAATGAACACAATATTTTCGGACAAATTGTCCCTAGAAAAACCCCTAAGGGAAACCAGCTCTACAGATGAGAAATTATATTAAACTTCAGTAAATCAAGAGATACAAAATTCCTTGCCTCTTACTAGCAGAATTTCAACAACCTCCTAATTTATCCCGCTGATATTCCCCACTACTATTCCCATGCTAACACTACGCCCTTGCTAACATTGCAAGAGTATTTGCTAACACTACAACCATTTATCCAAACTTCATGTTCTCCAAATGCCCCCCTGACCTCCTTTTATACTACTCCTGTTGGTAAACCAATGGTCGAGATTGATTTACAATCGATGGTTGAGATTAAAACAACATAACAACCCTAACCAAGTCGATTTCTAGTTGTTTCCAAAAGTGGTCAATTAATTAACAAATATTTGTTTCTAATCGAACCAATTAGTTAGCAAAACAATTACTTGCTAAATAATAGCAAATGGAAAAATAGTTGTCCAAAGTTAACAAAACTAACATCACTTATGGTTAGTATTGAACCCTTGAAATCTAAATCGCTCCTACACATCAATTGCTTCCTCCTTTATGGCCAATCAAAAGAAGACATGCATATACAATATTTTATTCAAATTCCCACACTTTAAACATAGAAAATATTATACATTATCTTAACTGGTTACGAATTGCAACAGTGCCTCAAAATTTCAAATTGAGTTTGTAGTAGCTTCCTTCATAAGAAAAGAAAATCATAAATTTTATGATGCCAAATAATAGAGTGCTCGATCTCTCAAGAGTACAGACTCTCACTAATGTATTAGTAGTGTTATTAGCAATCAAATCTAATATAAAATTGATATAATTGACTTACATTTATTCATTAAATAATCATTAAATAATCTTGTTTCGGGACATTAGAATATGGGTGCAAACCCAGGAAAAGAACATACACTCAAGAAGTAAGAACCATGCTTAAAATGAATATATTAATAAAAAGTCAAACACAAAATGTACAAAATATCAACCCAAATGCACATAATTAACAATCATATACTACCTAGTACCCGCACAAATGTTACATAACTAGTATACCTAAAAACTTAATTTAATCTTTTTGTAAAATAAGTCGAAAGGTATCTAATTTCAAAAGAATTAATATAAATTTAGTAAATATTGTATTCACATGAACAGAAAAATTCCATGAATAAACTATTGTATTTGTTTTTATATATACTATGTATTGATATTAATACATATAAGTTTTATGAGACTAGAAAATTCAGCAAATCAAATCTAGACATTGATTTATTCCACCATGTGCAAATTTAAAAAAAATCATATTCCATAAAAATCGTAGCAATAAAAAAATGCATATTTCTATTTTGTTTTTTTGACATGTAATGAATGTCAATTTTTTTTCAAAATGAAAAATTTTTACATTGAAGATTGCTGCCACTTTAGAAAGCCTTTCAGATTAATAAAGGCAGTATGGTAATAAACGCAGTATGGAAATGTGGGAATTATGACATAGTGGATTTTTTGAGTAAAATAGTATATCTCCCATTCTGCGAGTGGCTTAAACATCACACATTAATCCTTCATTCCTTTAGTAAAAGTATTAAATAGTCAAAGTGTGACTTACTTTTCCAAGCTTAATTTCTTGATTAGTATGTGATGTTTAAGGGTGGCTCAATTCTGTGGTTATAATGCCTGCCCTTTTTTTAGTGTCAAACATGCATATTTATTACGTGACAAAAGTTTTGCTAGTAATACGCATCCTTGCCTATTTATAGCAGTTTCCATAATGTTACATTCTAATATTTTATTTTTTTGCACACAGCCCCTCATTGTCGCCAAACAATAAATAATTCTTCAAATGAATTTATATAGCCATACAATTTTTAGCAACAACTCTTCCAAATGATTTTTGAGCTATAGTAAGCAAAGAAGTATTGAGGTATGTTACACCGCTCTTTACCTTTCTATGGTAAGAGGCATTCCTTCAATTTTAGTTTGAGGTCATTTTGTATTTTATGCATTCTGTCCTCTTTTTTCAAAGTGAAGGGAAAATGATGACAATTTTGTTGTGAATCGAATATTTGGTGTGCAGGATTTTTTACACCATTTCATTAGTGTAGGTAATATATAGACTAGTACAAAATCTATTACCTTCTTCTAGATTCGTGATTATCCAAGGCAACAGATTACAAAAAAATTGAAATGGATATAGAGAAAGCTGGAGAAAAGGGTCAGCGACAAATCGGGCAAGATGAATTAAGCGAAGTAAATGAAAATGAAATGATCTATCAGATTTCTCTCGAAAAAGGAAAAAAGTGAAACAAAAGAATCATAAAGCATTTATAGGTGTCATTGAGCATTTTCATATAATGCAAGATGAATTGGGTGACGCTTATGCGAAAAACAAGTTATTAAGTGAAATGATTTGCAAATTAAGCCAAAGAATGAGAAAAGTATCTGAAACGAAAAGTTGCAAAAACAAGAAGCAAGATCAATATGGCTAAAGAAGGAGAAACAAAGAGTAAAAATGTTGAATGAGATGTAGCTAGTGATTGATATGAAAAGTTTAATTTCATAACTTTTTACGCTACTCCATCCTTTTGGTATGAAATAAAACCTTTCATATCAATCACTAGCTACATCTCATTTAACATTTTTACTCTTTGTTTCTACTTCTTTAGCCATATTGATCTTGCTTCTTGTTTTTTCAACTTTTCGTTTGAGAGACTTTTCTCGTTCTTCTTCGGCCTTCTGAAGGTCCTCTTCTAATTTGCAAATCATTTCGCTTAATAACTTATTTTTCACATAAGCGTTGCCCAATTCGTCTTGCATTATATGAAAATGCTCAACGACACTCATTAATGCTTTATGATTCTCATCTTTCATTTTTTTCCTTTTTCAAGAGAAATCTGATAGATTGTTTTCATTTTCATTTACTTCATCTTGCCTGATTTGTCGCTGACCTTTTTCTCCAACTTTTTTTTTATCCATTTCAAATCTTTTGTAATCTATTGCCTTGGATAATGATGCAGACTGGCAATTATTCAATGATCCAAGATTCTATATGCATAATTTATTTTAATTATTGGGTTATGTCTTGGTTTTAAAATGATTGTTTTAATGATGTAATCAAGGGGACAAACATTAGTGTCATTGATACAATAATGAGTTGTTTAGAAGTTAGGGTTAGTTGAGGAGCTAGTTATGGGAAGTTATTGGGTTTATTTAGTTTTTGAAAAGTTATATATACAATGCAATAAAATCTCTGATAGTATGAGGGTAGAATAGGGAAGAGTAAGAGGAATGAATGAGAATCGATGAATTGAGAATGTAATATGAAATGGAATAATGAAAAGAAGAATTAAGTTTCCAGTTCATATCTTGTGGTTTCTTCATTTTCACAATTATAATTCTTTGCTTGTGATTCTCTGTATTGTTATGAACTGAGTATATTAGAAAGCTTTATCATTTACATTCCCTTCTGCTATGTGCTCCACATAAGATAATCATGAATCTAGAAGAAGGTAATAGATTTTGTAGTATTCTATATATTACTTACACTAATGAAATGGTGTAAAAAATCCTGCATAGCAAATATTCAATTCACACAAAAATTTGTCAACACTTTCCCTTCACTTTGAAATAAGATTAATAGAGAATGGAGAAAATACAAAATGACCTCAAACAAAAACAGACATAATGCCTCTTACCAGAGAAAGGTAAAGAGCAGTGTAACATACCTAAATGAATACTTGTCTGCCTGTTATTGCCTCTAAAACTGTTTGAAAGAGTAGCTGCTAAAAATTGTACAGTTTTCTATATAAAATGGCTATATAAATTCATTTGAAGGATTATTTATTGTTTGGGAACAATGAGGCCTACTACTACATAGAGGGGTGGTTAAAGACAATTATTGAGACAATTGTTTAGCTAATTGTAGTAATTGGAGACAAAAAAAAAATTGTCTATTGTCTTAAATATTGTTGTTAATTCATTGTCTTGGTTTATCATCTTTAAGGATTGTATCTTGAAGACATTGTACAATAAAATTTATTGTCTCTTTAAGACAATGGTAATAATTACAAATTGACTCATAAAGACAATATGGAATGAAAGTTATATACAATGAAAGTTTTATTGTCTCTTTACGAAAAAAGTGACAAAGCATTTCTAAATTAATTCATGAGCAAGACAATGTGTGTGTGTGTCTATATATATGTGTGTGTGTGTGTCTATGTATGTATGTATGAATGTATAAAACAAAGATAATTTGTTTTTAATATTTTATAAGTAAATTTTTTAACATCCAATATTTGCAAACATCAAAAATTGAATATTTTCTATATTTCAACATTTTACTCTTGTTAAGAGTTCAACATAGTATAAGACTAGCTTGAAACAAACCATTTTTTGTATTTATTCTCAATATTGTGTTGCAAAATAATTTGGGAGTTTCTCTACATATAAATAAACATATCATAGAAATCATATTAAGAATTATTGAATAATGAATCAATTCTTCAATCATATGACACTGCTTTCTCAAACATTGCAGCTTTATAATCAAGTACTTAAAAACTCCTCCATACTGTTGATTTCCACCAAGCTCTAGTGTAGTAGAAAAGCTCTATGATTTAATAACATATTTTTAAGAAGAGAACAAGAGTGTTCCATTTTTTGTATGTTGGAGCTGAAGTAGGATATCATATACAGAAAGACTACTTACAAATGCACATGCCCCCCCAACTAAACAAGAAGCATATCATATACTGCAATTTTCCTTAATAACCTAAGAGAGAGAAAATGGTGTGAAAGAATCATTAATATAATTAACATCTTATAAAGTGGACAAATAACTCGAAACAATTACCAAACAATTAAAATACTAATTCAACTAAATGCTAAAATAATTTTCTCTAATCCATGGAATGCTACAGAAGTTTGAGTTGTGAACAAAGGAGAATATAACTATTTGCCACCATAAAGTTATCACGAGGAACAAATGAATGCAGTTAGTTTGTAAAAGTAATACAACACAAAATATATACCCATACCCCCAGTAGCTATGATAAAATGAGTCACATGTCAATGTTATATAGAGGGTAGAAGACCTTTATAAAGCAATCTATTAGATACATCTTGTTGTGCATCCATGGAATGTGAAGAGGATGATTAAATAATAAATCAATTATAATTACAAAATCTACAATCATATTTAGCCTACTGTTATAGATCATTATGATCAAGGTAAATAGGGACAGCCAAGTAATTACATTTATGTTCTAAGAAGCCATACACATACAAATTCTTAGTACCTATAGGAGATAGGAAGTAGTTTAGTAGATGTAAAATAAAATGACAAAATATGAAACAGGCATTTTAAGTGTGGGATTAGACCTATTCAACACATCTCAGAAATTGTAGCTTGCAAAAAATTCATTCATATAAAGAATAGAATAAAGAAAGGTGAGACATAAATTTACTACTAAAAAAATGTGTTCCCTATGAATCTAATATGCAAAAAATAAAAGGTCAATTTGAATGTAACCTCTCATGGTTATGTCAATCTCACTGCTGCTATAAGGTCTTGATATTAGTTGATCCAACAGTTTCATGTAACATCAAGAAAGCCTTGGACAAATGTTGAAATGATCATTACAAACTAAGGTTCAGTTGTTCTCTATTTAAATTTCTTAACATGTTGGATTCTTTTGTATATAATTTCTCCCACAGAACTTCTATGGTGAATATTATTCATACAACATTTCAAAATATACAATTGGGTTATCTCAACACTTTGACCATATATCCATCATTTGATTTACAAAAAGTTCTTTATTTTGTAATGCTTTGATTGAGGTTTGACCCTCTAGACCATTTGAAATAGACTAATGAAAGTTCATGAAACATCCTTCACTGATGTAATTTGCGCTAGTTTTTTATTTCAAAAATTCAATGTTTACAATTGTGTATTAGTTAGTCAAATTCAAATGAACTCTTTCTAAGATTTATCTTCTTTGTTAATGTTGTTTGTAGACAAGTAGATTTCACTGAAAAGGAAACTTATGAGGGCATACTCAAGGATTATTGGCTTGATCAAAAGGATAAATACTCAAAAACATTGGTAGATCTTCATAAAGCACAAATTCATGAGGACACATTCAAGGATGACACATATTCAGAAAGAATATTTAAGAAAGATAAATATCAAATATTGGAACATGTGAGAAATTGGACTATAAAGACACATTATGTAAGAAGAATGAGAGAAAGAAGTTAAATACAAAGAGGTAAAGATATGTAAGGTCTGAAAAATTAGAGTGCAAACCTAAAACATAAGTATACCATTAGTAAATGCTTTTGATGGATGGGCTTCTAAAGAGCTTACCAATCTAATTGTACACATGGGTAAAGAGACCAAAGATCCTCTTTCTTGGTTTGAAGTAAAGAATTTGCTATTGAAATACATTTCTGAGAATAACTTCAAATATTTAATTTGAAAAGAAATCATTTTCTTTGTGACCAAAGATTGTATAAGTTCTTTGGTGAAGATAGTTTGTAGCTCCCTGAATTGTATAGGCCTTTCGAATCACACATTATACCGAAGCAAGGAAATAAAAAAGATGAACCTCAGAGGATGGATGTAGTTATCAATGATAGTCACAAGGATTTTAAGGGGGAATAAGGTGCCAATGGATACAACTAAGAGAGTGAAAAGACACCAACTACGAAAAAATGTAGATAGACTCAAAGCTCTAAAAGATTATATAAATGAATTTTCCACCATAAATGTGCATAATGTCAGGTTAATATACTTGCAAAAAGTTGTTCCTAAAGATATTCTACAACACCTTGGAACTTTTACCAAAAAAGTTACTAACTCTGCTGTAAGGATGAGATTAACAACAAGAAGGAGACAAAATTTGACATGTCATTGACTTGTTCAAGTTGTGGGTAATAAGCAATCACCCTACCCACTTGATGCAGGAGCATCTAAAGGTATAAGGGCAATCCTATGTCACACAAAAAAATATACTTAGACTTAGTTTTTGTTTCATGTGTTTTCATTTTTGGATACCCATTTGGGTCAAATAAAGGTTCCAACTCTCATAGTTCCACTATCAGTGAGCTAGTAAATCTTGAAAAAATAGGAGTATGTAATTGGGCCATCATTTTGGTAAACTAGAAGGTGTGAATTGGCCAGATGAATGTAATTGTGATTTAGAGCATTCCAAAAAAAGAATCAGGTCAAAAGGCCCCACGGTTTGAAAGTTATTACAGTTTTTTGAGTTTTGGAGACCTCCTAAGAATGCTTCAAAGTCAAGTTAGGGGCATTAAATGACCTCAAAAAGGGCCAAAAAATGGGGGATGAGTGAAGCTGTTCCATGGGGCTATAGAGCACTTTGAGAGCTTTTCAAAAATGTAAACGGTTCGTCAATTGGAGCTATGGTTCAAAAGTTATGCCTCCTAAAAGTTCGATTACCGTTTCAGGATTCTTCTAGATTTGTGCCGACTTCTAATTTAGCTTCTGGAGCCTTCTATTTGGTCGATGGATGCCTACTAGAACTTTCTAGAATTTATTCCTAGTCCTTAACCCTCTGGGGTCTATTTAAGGAGATTCCTGGCATTGTAGAAGGCAGTTCGGAGTGGAGTTTGAGAGGAGGTACTGAAAGGAGAAATTATCTCCACATTTATGCTATTGTAAGCCCTTAGGGCATGTTTTGAAGTTTATTTTCTCTGTACTAAATGTACTAGATTATTTTTCAATTAATACAATTTCCCTTTTCTGTTGTGTCCATTCTATTCTTGGGTTGTGTCTCCATCAAGTGGTATCAGAGCTGATTTTCTTGAGTGTGTAGACAGAGCGCTGACTGTGAGGTAGTTTGCACTAGGACTGTGTGGTTGTGGGTTTGAGTTAAGAAGATGCCTCCAAAAAGAGAGTGTGGTGGAAGGGCTAGAGCTATTAATCCTAAGGAGGTTATAGCCCTCCAAAGGCAGGTACAAGCATTGCAGGAGGAGCTCCGTAGAGGAGCAACTGTGGTCGCAGGTGATGGAAGTGAAGATGACAACGAAAAAGATGAAGTTGGACTAGAAGGGGAATTTGATGGGGAAGTTTTGAATCATGTAAAGGAAATTCTTTTTAGGGCCATTACTAAGTTTGGGAAAAGACCTACAATTGAAGTGGGTGTATTTTCAAGAAATCTGAAACCAGATGAGTTGATCGATTGGATCAATGAACTGGAAGAATACTTTGAGTATGAGGATATCAGGGACTCAGATAGGGTTAAGTTTGCAAAGGCCGAACTGAAATGCCATGCCAAAATCTAGTGGCAAGAGGTTCAATTGGAAAGAAACAGAAGAGGAAAGGAGAAGATCACAAGATGGGATTGCATGGTGGACAAATTGAAGAAGTCGTTCATTCCTGTGGACTATGAGCTTTATTTGTTTAAGAAGATGCATGGGTTAAAGCAAGCAGAAAGATTAGTCCAAGAATATACAGAGAAATTTTACTGACTCTTGATTAGAGTGGGGCATGTAGAAGCAAATAAGGAGAAGGTTGCTCATTATATCAGTGGGTTGCGACCTAGCATCTAGGAGGAATTAAGTCTAGTAAGAATGACCAGTGTTAAAGAGGCATACTAGTTTTCCCTACGAGTTGAAGAGAAGCTGAATAAAAGGTTTGAAGGAAGACAAAAAGGGCGCGGTCAAGGAGGAAGGGGAAGCAGTAGATCATTTGGAGGCCACAATGAAACCCAAAAGAAAAATGAAGATGTGGGTACTAGCAGGAACCAGAGGAATGAGGGTTTCAACCACTCCCATGATCAAGACTTTGGAAATCAGAGAGGAAGAGGTAGAGGACATGGACAAGGAAGAGGAGGCTTCTGTGGTACTTGTTTCCATTGCAATGAAGAAGGTCATCATGCCTTTGAATTCCCTCAACGAAAAGGAAGGACAAATAAGAGAGCTGAGGGCCAAGCTAGGGTTGCTCATGTGGATGAGGATGCACAATCATCACATTTGGATGATGCAGAAAGAGGAGAGATCTTGGTAAATGAAAGAGTCCTACTAAGTGGTGAGATTGAACTAGGACAACAGAGCAGTTTGTTCTGTACCAGATACAAGTATGAGGATAAATGTTGTGACGCACAATCATTGATGGCTATAGCACTGATAACTTGGTATCAGAAGAGATGGTCTCTAAGTTGAAGCTCAAGAGGGAGAAACATCCCTAGCCCTATCGGATTGAGTGGGTAAAAGATGATCATAAGGTCCTGGTAAGTGAACAATGTTTAGTGAAATTCAAAATTGGAAGTTACCATGATGAAGTTCTCTGTGATGTTATTCTAATGGATGTTTGCCATCTATTATTGGGTAGACCATGGCAGTTTGATAGACATGCAGTACATGATGGGCATGCAAACACAAACTCTCTGATAAAGGATTGAGTTCGCCACAAATTGAAGCCCATGAAAAAGGAAGGTGAAAAGGTATGTAGCAGTGCTAGGATTTGTCTTGTTGATAGAAGGAGGCTTTTAGATGGCATGAAACATTAGCATATGTGCTATGCTTTGATTCCTAAGAAAGATAAAGAAGGTAGTAGTGAAATACCACTTGAAGTTTCAAATTTACTAGTGGAATTTGGAGATATTATCTTTGATAATGTTCTAGATGGATTGCCACCAATAAGGAAAATTAGTCATCAGATAGATCTGATTCCAAGAGATAGTTTGCCTAACAAGGCTGCTCACAGGATGACTCCTACTGAAATAGAGGAGCTAAATAGACAGGTTCAAGAGTTGTTGAGGAAGGGCTTGATCCGAGAGAGCCTGAGTCCATGTGCACTACCTGCAGTACTCGCACCAAAGAAGGATGGAGAATGGAGGATGTGTACAGATTCTCAAGCTATAAATAGGATAACCATCAAGTACTAGTTTCCTTTGCCAAGGGTGGATGATCTTATGGACTGCTTGAGTGGAGCTCAGTACTTCACAAAGATAGATCTAAAGAGTGGTTATCACCAGATACAGATTTGAGAAGGAGATAAGTGGAAAATAGCCTTCAAGACCAAGGAGGGTCTTTATGAGTGGTTAGTCATGCCCTTTGGATTGACGAACGCCCCAAGCACCTTCATGCGGCTCATGAATGAGGTACTTAAGAAGTTCTTGGGAAAATTTGTTATTATTTATTTGGATGATATTTTAATTTTTAGCAAGACTTTGGAAGAAAATTTATTGCATATTCATAGTGTCCTTGAAAGGCTAAGGGAAGAGAAATTGTTAATTAATTTGAAGAAGTGTATCTTAGCAAAAAGGGAGTTAGTCTATTTGGGGTTTGTTATATCACTTGAAGGTCTCAAAATGGATCCAGAGAAGGTAAAAGCTATCTTGGAATGGCCTACTCCAAGGTCTTCTACTAAGGTAAGATCATTTCATGGGTTGGTTAGTTTTTATAGGAAGTTTATTAATAATTTCAGTGGCATATGTGCACCCCTAACTAATACAATAATAGGGGATAGAATAGAGTTCAAATGGACTGCAGCAGCCACGAGAAGTTTTGAATTGCTGAAGAAGAAGGTGATAGAACAGCCTGTGTTGGCACTTCCAAATTTTAGAAAGGTTTTTCAGGTGGATTGTGATGCCAGTGGCAGCGCTATTGGGGTTGTATTAAGCCAAGAAGGTAAGCCTATTGCATATTTTAGTGAAAAATTGAATGATGCAAAGAAGAAGTATTCTATTTATGATCAAGAGTTCTATGCAATAGTTCAGGCCTTAAAGAAATGGAGGCATTATTTATTGCAAAAGGAATTTGATTTGTATACTGATCATCAAGCATTACAGTACCTAAATAGCCAAGGTAAATTGAATCAGAGGCATATGAAGTGGGTAGAGTTCTTACAAAGCTATACATTTGTGTTGAAGCATAGAAGTGGAAAATCTAACAGGGTTGCAGATAGACTAAGTAGGAGATAGTTGTTGCTTACAGTAATGTAGGTTGAAGTAGTTGGGTTTGATGAACTCAAGAAATTGTACCCTAAGGATCCTGATTTTGCTGAAGCATGGAAAGCTTGTAAAGAACCTATTGTTGTAGATAGAACCAAGTGGTTAGAATATTTGATTCAGGATGGCATGTTGTTCAAGGGTAGTCAATTGTGCATTCCAAGGATTTCCATGAGGGAAAATCTAATTAAGGAGAAACACAGTGGAGGGATGGCAGGAAATTTTGGTCTAGATAAGACCATTGCCATTCTTAGAGAACATTATTTTTGGCCTCAAATTTCATAGGATGTGAAGAATTTTGTACATAGTTGCCAGGTTTGTCAAGTTGCCAAGGGGTTTAGTCACAATACTGGCCTATATCAGCCATTGCCTATTCGATCAAGGCCATGGGAGGACATAAGTATGGATTTTGTTCTTGGATTGCCAAGGACACAAAGGGGTAATGACTTAGTATTCGTGGTGGTTGATAGGTTCTCCAAAATGGCACATTTCATTCCATGCCACAAAACTCATGATGTTGTCCATATTGCAGACTTGTTTTTCAAAGAGGTGGTAAGACTACATGGTCTTCCAAGGACTATAGTTTCTGACAGAGATACTAAATTTGTGGGGTATTTCTAGAGGACATTGTGAAAAAAGTTGAGAATAGACTTGAAATATAGTTCCATGCATCACCCACAAATTGACGGCCAAACAGAAGTGGTAAACAGAAGTCTCGGCAATTTGCTGAGATGTTTAGTTGGAGATAAGCCCAAGGGATGGGATTTGATTCTACCACAAGTAGAGTTTTCTTACAATAACTCTATAAATAGGAGTACTGGAAAATCACCATTCCAAATTGTATATGGGAATAGCCCAAGGATTGTACCAGAATTAAGGAAGATAGAGCAAGGGGAGAGGACAAGTGCTGAAGCAGAAGAACTTGCTGAACATATCAAGCATCTACATGAGGAGGTTCAAGCACACATTACCAAGATGAATCAAGAGTATAAAGCTAGGGCTGATCAAAGGAGAAGACATAAGGAATTTCAAGTAGGGCATCTAGTCATGGTGCACTTACAAAAAGAAAGATTTCCAACCGGTACATACAACAAGCTGAAAATGAAGAAATTTTGCCCCTACAAAATTTTGAAGAAACATGACTTAGGAAATGCATATGAAGTGGAGCTGCCAAATGTTATTCACATTTCTCCTATTTTCAACATTGCAGATTTAACAAAGTATCATGATGATGGTGCAGATGAGGAGCTGGTGTTAGAGCCATGTCCAATTCTTTCTTCTAAGAAGGAGATAGAAGACATTCTAGATCATCGTGTGGGTAGGAGTACCAGAAATAGGTAGTATGAAGAGTATTTGGTCAAATGGAAAGGACAACCGATCGAGGACTCAACTTGGATTTTAGTAACTGGGTTTTCCCATTTGGGATTTCCTCTACCATTCATAAAGTGACAGGGTCACTTTTCAATCTACCTTGGGTGTCTGATGTAGGAGCATCCAGAGGTATAAGGGCAATCATGTGTCACCCAAAAAAATATACTTAGACTTAATTTCTATTTCATGTGTTTTCATTTTTCGATACCCATTTGGGTCAAATAAAGGTTCCAACTCTCATAGTTCCACTATCAGTGAGCTAGTAAATCCTGAAAAAGTAGGAGTATGTAATTGGGCCATGATTTTGGTAAACTAGAAGGTGTGAATTGGCCAGATGAATTTTATTTTGATTTAGAGCATTCCAAAAAAAGAATCAGGTCAAAAGGCCCCACGGTTTGAAAGTTATTGTAGTTTTTTAGGTTTTGGAGACCTCCTAAGAATGCTTCAAAGTCAGGTTAGGGGCATTAAATGACCTCAAAAAGGGCCAAAAAATGGGGGACAAGTGAAGCTATCCATATGGCTATAGAGCACTTTGAGAGCTTTTCAAAAATGTAAACGGTTCATCAATCGAAGATAGAGTTCAAAAGTTATGCCTCCCAAAAGTTCGGTTACCATTTCTGGATTCTTCTAGATTTGTGCCGACTTCTAACGCAGCTTCTAGAGCCTTCTATTTGGTCAGTGGATGTCTACTAGCACTTTCTAGAATGTATTCCTAATCCTTAACACTCTGGGGTCTATTTAAGGAGATTCCTGGCATTGTAGAAGGTAGTTCGGAGTGGAGTTTGAGAGGAGGTACTTAAAGGAGAAATTATCTCCACATTTATGCTATTGTAAGCCCTTAGGGCATGTTTTGAAGTTTATTTTCTCTGTACTGAATGTACTAACTTATTTTTTAGTTAATACAATTTCCCTTTTTTGTTGTGTCCATTCTGTTCTTGGGTTGTGTCTCCATCACCACTAGAGACTACGATTCCACTATTAGATTGTACTCAAAGCTTAGAGAGAATCATGATTTCAGCTTGTAGTTTTACGATATGCTACCATGGATCATAGGAACAAAGAAAGAGCAAAAAGCTTAACATCACAGGGAGGAAAATGACAGACCTTAGTTTGGAAATCTTGAATTTAGCCAACGAGGAAGAATTTTTTATTAATCAAGTATCCAATCACAATTTCACCGAGGTATTCTATTTTGAGTAAAGAGTCACTCTTTTGTTGAAAATGGTCAAGTATAAATATGGCATAAATGCTTCTTAATAATTACACAATTTTTAAATATATATTATTTAATTATAAGTACTTTGAAGTTTTCCTTTCTTATGCAATGTCTTCCATGATGAGGAATTATTTAAAAGTTTTCATTGCCTTATGAATATGTTAGCAGTAGTTTTGGTAGCAATTTAAGGATCATCTTTGTTTTTCCTCTTCTTGCTACTAATAGTGGGCCTTTTTCATTTATGCCTTTTCATCTAGGAGACAAGTTTTGATACCTTGATAACTATCCAATGTGGTATGAATTGTGGCCTCTGGATCAAGATCAAATCCTTTAGATAAAAGACATCTTCTAGAAGGCCCACATGATTTTCTTTCAATGGTGTCATCATCATATTGGACACGGTATCTGTTCTTGAATTGAGACAATGGATGCTTACCACTATTGGTAGAAACAAATGCAAAAGGAATAGAGGAAGTTTTTAGTCTATTATTGTAAACAACACTTCCATCACCACTTATGGATGACATAAATAAATATGTAGACAAGAGAGGAGAAGAGTTGAGCCACTTTTTCTTCTGGCCATAGAAAATTATTGTTGGTGGTGTAGGCTTGCTTGAATTAGAAAATAAATTTGAGGGATTCAGACAATTCCTCTGCACAAAAGGGAAGGATAGAAATAGATGAGGCTTTTTAATTGGTTATGGTAAAGGTCTTGAGATTAATGAATAATGTAGTTGATGTCAAGTCACAACACATTCTATTCCACAAGCATATGCAAGGATGTAATGAAATGCATCAAATTCGATATCTATGTTGAGCATCATCGAAGGTCTAAATATGATGACATGACAATAAAGAAAGGGTAGCAAAGAGATATAGTGATAGAAGATTGACAATATGAAAAAGTTAATATTGTGATCATTTATGAAACTATAGTGTCCCTATATGAAAACACCAATAATAATAAGCAAACATTGATGAAGTCTATTAATAATTGATATGTGACTAAAGCAAATGAAATTCATACGCGCTGAAGTATTATTATCTAGGTGTGTAATGATGAATTCATTATAAGGGATCAATATAGTGATGAAGAAATCATGTAATACAAGTAGAGTCATAACTATATAGGGTAGGGACATTGAAATTTGAATATCCTATAACAAGTGTTAGTCTCTCCAACAAAAATACTTATGAAAATTGTTAAAGATTAAAGTAACTACAAATGTTGTACTATAGCAACCTATTTGAAGCAGTGATAACAATTTTTGAAGAGCCAAAAAATTGAATAAAGGGAATAAGTGATTAACAAAAAACAAAAACTTCTCATATGAACCATGTGCACGAATTAGAATACATAATTTGAACAAATACAAGGCATTGAATTATATATATAGCATGAATGTAAGGAAAATAATATCTACAATAGCCATGTAATACATAATATAGTTTCATTTAATGAGAAAAAAACAATTAGCTATGAATGAACTAATAAACCATGATAAAAGAATGTTGTTACTACATACCTCATTTTTAAATTCAACATTATATCATATCTTCTTTCATTGTGTCCTATTTTTATGAGGCACCATTTTAATTTTGGGCGTGGTCTGTACATTAGATTGAGAACCCTCTTTGTTATTCTTATTTCCAGCATGTTGAGATTCAAGAATAGTTTATTGCTGAGGGTCTAGAATGATATTTAAATTATTCTATGCAACAAATAGCTCATCACTTTCCCCTAGCCTAGTTCCATTCTCACTGCTTGAGGAGTTTGATTGTTGGGTTCCCTAGACAACACAGTTTAACTTATTGATCTACATAATACCTTATATTGAACTATTACATAAGTTTTAAAATATTTTAATGAACTTACCTCATTTACATGACCACTGGATAATATCTCCCCTCTATCTAGAGCATATTTCCTAAGGCTTTAGGAACCATGGAGCAAGGCATAGTTTAGGTCCTCCTATGCGGCTTCCTTTTGAAATTGGTGAGCCTGCATAAACAAATATAACCAATTTTATAACAACTCGTATGATATAAATACTCATGTTTTTTACATTGATATTTTAAATGAAATAAAATATATTAAAAATAAAAATTCACTTACCAAGCCACCACAAATGCTAATGTATCCACTATATCCTAATTTGTGGGATCCAATACTAGACACTCTAGCTTGGGTTGCTTTTGTCATATCTTGAAGGAGTCCTTTGGAACCTCCTAGTATAGATAGTCTATAATTTGGGTCACTATTGACCTTCCTCTTAAATTTTCCATCTTTAATCAATTCATGCCATGTTTTTGGATTTAAAATCCAAGCTGGACAAGGATAATTGTAATCATTTTAAAATTTTCCCCTTAAATTATCTCTTTTGGAACAGATATATTTCTTACCGATACTCATAATAAATGCCTCATCAAATCTAGGGTCACCAAATTCTATTATTACATCTTTAAAGGGTTCAACTTTCTTTTCTTTTGCTTGATTCCTCTAGTCATTTTGAATAGAATTGCCAAAATATTCTTCCACATGTTGATAAATAAAGTGAAACACTCTCATACCCATTTTATCCTTGAATACTTCACCATGTGCAGAGAGCAAGAGCATAATTTCTTGTCTCCCTTTAGTAGTAACTAGGGATATTGTTGGTGTCTTTGGTACTGAAGTAGATGCCCCTGTAGTTACATTAGTTTCTTTTCATTTGTTTCCTATTTTTACAATGAGAATGTGAAGTTGTTAGAAAACCAACAAAATTTTTAAAATTTATTTAATTTTGAAGTAACTAAATAAGGTAACTAAGAAATTAGAAATACAGTTGTGATTTTAATGCACTCTATCTTTTCTATGTTTTAAAATTTTTGGTCATGCATGGTCATTGCTTTGTAGGTTTGGGGACTAGAAAATCTTGTATTATTTAGTTGTTCCAGTTTGAATGACTATTAGATCTGATGAGCCACCAAAGAAAATTAATTTGAACATGTGTTTTTTTTATAAAAAACATGACCTATCTTTTGCCTACATATTACTAGGTAGAAATTGTTTTTGGATGGTTGGAAATTCTTAACATGTTTTTAAAGTCACAGAGTCAAATTGTTACAATATTTATTATCTTTTGATGATTATATACAAACCATAATCTGGTTTTTTTATGGTTATGAAATTGTAGTCAGGGATAATGGGCTTAGCCTTCTAAAAGAATCTAAATAGGATTTGAACAAACTTAAAAAGCTATGGAGTTGTAACAACCTCAATTACCTAGACGGTATAACATCCATGTCAAATACTTATGCATTTTAATTTGTTTTGAAAGTCATGGAGTCAGATTGTCATGGTATTTATCAGCTATTGACGATTATTGGAAGTATGAACAACTATTATCCGAGCTTTTAGGAGCATGCAATTTTAGTCTATGATAAGGAGCTCAGCCTTGTGAAAGAATCTAAATAGGATTTTAATGGACTTAAAAAAAGATATGGAGTTGTTTAAACCTTAGCTACCTAGAAAGTATAGCATTCATGTCAGATACTTTTGCATTTGATTCATGTCTAGAATGTTTCTTTGAACATGAATATTGAAAGAGAGGGGATTATAATCTATTGATCTATTGCATTTTCTTTAGACTTGAAGGAGCTTTATTCTATCACCACCACAATTAATAGTTGACTGATGTATCTCTTCATCATGGGATGTTGGGAGAGTAATTTTGTGTATTTCAATATTTCTTGTTTGGCTATTGGTTTTTGACTTATTTTTTAAGTTTTGTTTCTAGTAGCACTGGTGAGAAGTCATCTTTGAAATGATAATGATAATTACAACTTTATTCTAATTCCTGTAGACCACGGCCAACCTTTACAGATTAGTGCCAAATGAAGTTAGTAGGCACCATTTGACCCTTTTTTTTATTAATATTGACTCTCCATTTGAAGGGAGTGGTATTTTACATACTACAACACTTTTAATTGTTTAAAATATTATGTTGCTTAGCAATAGTTTTTGTAAGAGCCAAAGTGTAATTACCGAGGCTAAATATGTATTAATATATATTATCACTCAGATTTACAATTTCATAATTTTAACTCCAAAAAATGTAATATTCCACAAAGTTAACTTTATCCAATTGTGGCAATCATGTGTTTCTAGGCCTGAGAACTCTGATCCATCTCTTGTGAATAAAATTTTTAATGTAGCACCAAAGCCAAAAGGAAATCTTATGCCTTTAATTGTATTAATGATGTTTGGCTTCTCCTTTGATGTAAAAGCCCATGGAGCATGAACATAAATGAGTTGTCTCCATGCAACCACATGTTCAGTATGATATTAAAAATTTGCAAATCCTTTTGTAACTTTATTTGTGCCTCAAGGTTTGTTCTAGAAAGATGTTTCTACAAATAGTCAGCCACATTTTTCCTAGTGTGCATACTATCAAATAAGTGTTCTATTGTTAACTTCTCATAATATTCCAATTTGTAAAAAAAAGAGTCTTTTCGTTCCTAGTGGAAATCCCATCCCTCTTTTTTTTCATACAAGGACTTCCACCTACCAAGGTTCATCCTTCTTGGCTTCCTCACTTGCACTTCCTTTCCATTCAAATATTTTTCTTATGCACTCGATAGTGATGATTTTGTGGTAAGAATTATCTATACTCATCATATACAATTTTATTAAGATCTTTTGAGTGTATATATAACATTTGTGGCCCACATGATAGACAACCATGTTTCCCCTTTGTATGCAGCCCTAAAATAAGAATGGATGCCATATTTAGAAAATGCTACAATGAAAACAATAATAAAAAAAATCACACTATAATTACAAATGCACTTTATAATATAATACTACAACAAATAGAGAGCCTCGGGGTATCGTGAATTGTCCAAATAAGAATTGCATGAAATATTGAATTTCTATGATTGATGGGTCTTGATATATCATACATATTTATGTCATCCCACAATTATTGAAGCTCATCAATGAGTGGCTCCATGTGTACATCCATATCCTTTACTTGATATTTCCCTTAGTACACAACACGTTTATTAGGGTTGTGTCTAAATTAAAAAATAAATATATAATCTTCAATAAATAATTGTATTCATGTTTTCTACTACCTAGTATGATAAGTGTTAACATTTCATATTCCTTCCTCATTGCCATCCAAGGGGGTAGATTGTTGTTGATTACTAAAATAGGCCAAACAAAATATGTTTTTTTGAGATCTACAAAAGGATTGACACCATCCATTGCTAGAGAAATTCTAGCATTTCTTGGCTCACTTCTTAAATGTGGCCATCATTCCTCAATCTATTTCCAGTATTTTCTATCTACAACCATACACATGAAACCATCATGGATCCTCCCTTGTGCATGGTAATTCATATTTTTTTCCAACTCCTTACATTTGAACATCCTCTCAAACTTGGGCTTTATTGGAATGTGTTGTAGTACTTTATAAGGAACCTTCTTTGATACTTGATCTTGATGATACCTACTTGTATGACATACTGGGCATTGTTGTAACTTTGCATTCTTTCCATAGTATAGTATATGATTATTTGGGAAGAGAGGCATTCTATCCAACTAAGAAAGGGGTGAATCAAAAACTTCTTCAAAAGTTGTATAGAAATCTTGGATGAATTCATTGATACCATCCTCACTTATCTGCTAAGTTGTTTTGTTGATAAAATTTTCTTGATGTTTGTCTTGAGAGTGGCTATCATCAGTGACATCCCTTGGCTCTTCAACAACATTATGAACTCAAGGTGGCTATTCATCATAAAATCAATTAAAATGATCAATAATAATGTATTAAATAATATGCACATGGATTTAATTTAACAGTGCTAATTTGTTACTCATGATGTACCTCTTCTATGTAAACTCCATAGTGCAAACTATCGAAACAAACCATATGTCTCTTCTTTAGTTTCCTATTTTTACACCTTTTGGAAGTACAATATATCTTTTCATTACAATATTCCTTTGTCCTTAGTTTAGGTCTTGCTACCCATTCATCTGAATATTCAGATGATGATTATATGCTATTTCCTTTAATGCACCATGTAGTATCACTAGTAAGGCAATTTTTTGCAAATTAACATGATAAGGTCATATCAAGGCCATAGTTAGTATTTTAAAAGTTCTTTATCTTTTTTAGATTATATGGTGTTCAATATAAGGCAATTCATGTGAAAAATATGTTTCTTATTTAGCCATGTAACAAACTAAAGATCCCATCAAGATTATATCACATACAAATTTTAAAATATAGAAGAGGTGTTGTAGGAAGACAATTAGCAATCAAAAATTACTATATATGCTACCTATTCAAGCTTAGGTTAATGTTTTTTTTTAAATTAAATATATAATGTATGAACAAATAGAAAAAATAGTACCTGGTCTACAATTTTGTAAGGATGCCAAAAAGATATCTTGATAGAAAGCCACAAAGAAAAGTGTAAGGATCTCAATTAGGATCATTACATAAATAGGCATTGAAATATAGAAAATACATAACCCATAAAAAAATAGCACTTACTAAAAATATTGGGAGAGTATTTTATATGTTAAAAAAATTTCAATTTAAGCTTTATGATAATCCGACAGAAATTAGGCACTAGTCGGAAAGAGATTAAATTTTTACAATCCTAAAATTATTTCTCAACCTTTGGATTCAAGTTCTAAACAAAATAATAAGTACCAAAATAACTTGTCATATTATTGAACACCAAAGCATTTTCTTTCTATGCCGAAAAGTAGATATCTAACTCCGTAGGCTAGATGCAAGATGCTGCATGTGGGCAAGATAAATTTATATCAATTATTCCTCTGAAGGGTTGGAAAAAATATGGACATAAAGTTGCACATCATAAGCCTCAAAGTATTTCCTCTATATTTTACTTTTCTATTTTTCAATTTACATAAATATACATAAATCAAAGAAAATTAAGTATAAACCAATAAAAAAATATGCTTCTTATTGAGCCATGTCAGTCAAAGATGGTCAAATAGGTCAAAAAAGATTGGATATGCATTTGTGAAATTTTCTATAGTTGAGAGGAGTGCTTATAATAAGGGCATGTTCCATGATAGTGTAGGATACTAAAAAAGGTAAAGACAATTTGGGTGAGCATTACCACATGTTAGTTGAACATTGAATGTAGGAGAGCATAGGTTTGTGTTGGGGTGTGGGTGTGGGTGTGGGTGTGGGTGTGTATGTGTGTGTGTGTCAATAGTTTGTAACAACTAAGGAAGCTTGGTTATTGATATTTGAACCAATATTTTTAACTTGATGAATAAAAATATAGTTAACATAGGTGAGGAAATCTTTCACGTAACAAACTAAAGATCCTATCAACATTATATCACATACAAATTTTAAAATATAGAAGAGGTGTTGTAGGAAGACATTTAGCAATCAAAAATTACTATATATTCTACCTATTCAAGCTTAGGTTAATTTTTTTTCTAAATTAAATATATAATGTAGGAACAAATAGAAAAAATAGTACCTGGTCTACAATTTTGTAAGGATGCGAAAAATATATCTTGATAGAAAGCCACAAAGAAAGTGTAAGGATCTCAATTAGGATCATTACATAAATAGGCATTGAAATATAGAAAATACATAACCCATCAAAAAATAGCACTTACTAAAAATATTGGAAGAGTATCCTATATGAGCAAAATTTTCAATTTTAGCTTTATGATAATCCTGCAGAAATTAGGCACTAGTTGGAAAGAGATCAAATTTTTACAATCCTAAAATTATTGCTCAACTTTTGGATTCAAGTTCTAAAAAAAAAATTAAGTACTAAAAAAACTTTTCATATTATTGAACACCAAAGCATTTTTTTTCTATGCCGAAAAGTAGATATCTAACTCAGTAGGCTAGATGCAAGATGTTGCATGTGGGAAAGATAAATTTATATTAATTATGCCTCTGAAGGGTTGGAAAAAATATGGACATAAAGTTGCACATGATAAGCGTCAGAGCATTGCCTCTGTATTTTACTTTTCTATTTTTGAATTTACATAAACATATATAAATCAAAGAAAATTAAGTATAAACCAATAAAAAAAATTACCATCTACAAAAATGAGACAAATAGATATCGGATCTCTCGTTAGCTCCATACATAACTTGACACAACATGCATATTTTTATAATTTTCCTAGTCCTAAATCACACATTATAAAAATTCACCCTATGACTTAGCATACCACCATCACTTATCATTAGATTGGAGCTTGCTCTATATGGAGATTTGTCTTATAATTAGTCCTTGTGGAGAACAACATATTTACTTAGAAAATATTAGTTAACAGTTCCATTGGTATTCATGTTGGTGAAGTCAACACTATGAATATTCATTTGGCAATATGATATCAAGTTACATATTTTTGGGTCATGCGTAGGCGTGAGTTTTTCGTGTTGTGATTTATAGAGCATATTTGTAATTATGGATTTAGTTCCTAGGCAAGTGAATATCTCAACACAAGGTAACAAAATGATGGGTGGTTATAAGAAATGGTTGTTGTTTGAAGAAAATTTGGGAACATGAAAAAGAAACTTAAATTTTAAAATACCAAAGGTGGGAATTGTTCTAAGAAGTAATTGGAGAGCAAAAAATAAAAATAAAAATTAAAGAACACATTTCATGTTACTATTCAAAGAGTTATAGTTTATTCAGTCTTTCAATTCAAGTATAGTTTACATTTATGTAGTATGAGACAATAGCAAACTAGTGCAATAGTTGTTGGACTATGTGGAAGTCAATGGATGTTAGCTTTATTATTGTTTTAAATTCTATTACAAAGTAAGGAAAACATCCTGCAAACAAATCACTTAGGGAAATCAAAAGTGTGAAAATTCAGTCACAAAATACCAAAGTGAGAAGGGGAAAATATTAGCAAACAATGTTGTTTATTATAAACATCAATGTTATTTTTGGTTGTTGGCTACAGAGAATGGTTCAACTATCAAAAAGCTTTCTTCTTGTTGATGTGATAGATAGGAAAGATATCTTTGAGAGGAAACTATCTTTCATTCTTATACTGACCCTCAAATATATTATTATTCTATTTTATCCTAAGAGAAAAAAAATATTAATTGACTTTTTTCATCTCTATTTTTATGACAACCTTTATACTATTTATTTGAATTAGCAATGTTGGTTCTCTCATCACCCTTATTTTTCTACATGCATATAATAAAGATTCCCTTTACAAATATATTTAATATTCTTTTTATTGTTCATGTCATTATTTAGCTCTTGCCTCTTAGCTTTAAACACCATTGGGCTATGTACACCAAAATAATATATTCAATGGACATTTAAGCCAAATTATTATTTAGCTCTTGGCTCTTTGATCTTAGCGTGAAATGTTTGACAAAATACCTCACAAAAGTGTCATTTCATGAGATGTAGTGATTACATGATATGCATGAGTTGAATTTGTTGAAGAGGCTTTAGAAACTTTTGAGGAAATGCAGTTGGCAGGTGTAAAGCCAAACACTAGTACCTTTTTCCAGCATTCTCCTTGCATGTGCCAAAATGGGAGCTTTCAAATACGGTGTGGGTATCCATCCAAGCATAAAGGATAGAGGTTTTCTGGCGGATCTAGTAGTTGTACGTGCACTGATAGACATGTATGAAAATGTGGAAGCATAGACAATGCATGTGAATTTTTTGAGAGAATGACAAAGAAATGTGGTTTCATGGACTACAATTGTCAGAGGATATGCACATAATCAATTTTTCAAGGAGGCTTTAAAAACTTCCAAGAAAATGCAATTGGCAAGTGCAAAACAAAATTCCACAACATTTATCTGTGTCCTCTCTGCGAGAAACATGGTATAGATATCCATTGAAGCATATATTTGGAAGGGGGTATTTGGTCAGACATTAAAGTAAGAAATGCAATGGTAGACATGTATGCAAAATGTGGAAGCATAGGCAAGGCACATCAATGGTTTGACAAAAAGCATCAATAAATGATGTCTTGTGTACTTTGATGATTTTAGGCTATAGGAAAAATGGATTTTTTGGAAAGGGTCTTGAAACTTTCAAGAAAATACAATTGATAGGTGCAGACCCTTATTCAATAACCTTTGCCATCATCCTCCCTACTCGCAGCAAAATCAAAGCTCTAGAATAGGGTTTTGGATATCATCAAAGCATAATAGGAGGATCTTTTTCATTACATATTATAGTTTGAAATGATCTCTTAGAAATGTATATAGAATGTGGTAGCAAAGATAAATAATGAGACTTATTTGATACGATGCCTCAAAGAAATGTAGTTTCTTAGACTATAATGATTGCAGGAAATACACAAACTTGATTTGGTGAAAAGACTTTATGAATATTCAAGCAAATGCAATTGGCAGGAATAAAACTAACTCCAACAACCTTTATCAGAATCCTCCCTACCTATGTAAAAATATCAAACCCTTAGTTTCAAACCTACTCACAAGGGTTTGTAAATATCTCACATTCTATCTAAGTTAAAATAATATGAACTCTAGTTATTTTGATGCTTAGTCTTTATTATCTTGGTTGTTTGAGAAGTTTAATGACTATTGATGGATCTTACATGCATTTTGTTGTGTCATAGCTCATGACATCCTCATCTTCGCTTCTAATAGGTTATTAGTCTGATGCATATCTCTTTGATGAGCTTCTAGGTGATGACAATGATTATCAAGTTTCTAATACTGGAACGTTAAGAAATAGTACTTCGATCAATACTTCAAATGTCAAGCCTGATGCAACTTATATTGATAACAAAAGTGATGCAATATTGAAATTGATATTAGATGCAATAGAAGGTAGTATTTTTAATATTAGTAGTAGAAGTTTCAAGATTAGAGAAGATCCCATGAATCGCAATTGGGTCAACAAAAATATGTAATGAAAATAAGGGTTCTTATGTCGACGGTTACAATAAAGATGACACCCCTTTAGAAGGATTCTCATTTGAGTAGAAGTAGTTTTCTTTCAACGATGTGTTTAAGGAAGAAGAAGTGGTTATGGAGTCAATGGAAAATGCATTTGCTAAAATTGGAGCTAATGAAGAGGTGGACTTTTTGATTAATGATACTCATGATGGATCCCATGAGCACACAAAATCTATAGATAATGCATTTGGGAAACCAAGAAATAATGAAGTAGTGGACTCTTAATTTAATGTCATTGATGATGGAATTGAGAAGGGTACAAACTCATTAGATTCAAAGGCAGAGTAGATAGGAAGCAAGAGTATCTTTACAAATGTTATACAAGTTAAATTGAGTAATTTTAATGCAACAGATGTGCATTCTAATGTAAATGGCTTTGGGTTCTATTCAAATTTTAATACAGATCTTCCCAATAATTTGGCATAGCAAGCAGGGAAATTAGGGGTTGATTTTTTCTCTACTATAAATTATGATTCAACAAGACAACCAATTTCTGATGCAAACATACCTTATCAGACATCCCAAGTTGTAGAGAATGGAATGCTTAATGCTTTGGATGTTGTTGTCCCTTAGCTACTAGAAAATAGCTTGTTTGAAATCGAGTTATTTCACTAGTACAACAATGGGAAGTTTGAAGGGCATTACAAAAATTCAATTTCTCTAGATCAGTCTCACATTGCAGCAGATAATCAAGATAATTATTTTAATAATGAGCTACAAAATGAGTTTCCAAGGTGGAGGTATGATCAAGAAATAAGAGAATGGCATCAAGTGGAGGGGTATGAAACAAAAACTGTAGGTTCATCTACTAGGGATGGTCTCAAGAAAAATGAAATACAGTACAATTTACAGCCTACTCAAAACAATGTTAGTTATGCCAGTTGGAAAGTCTAGGATCGTCAAATTTATCATGCTCAAAGTTCTCTGGGATTCACTGATCAAGTTGAATCAATAAATAAAAATACCATAATTGTATTTGGAGATGGATATGCAGATTAGATTGCCCTTAATTAGTAGTAGGAGTCTTAGAATACCTCTCAAAATTAGGAGAATGTTTACTATGATCTTTAGTATCCAGGATGGTATTATGAGTTTGTTGCACAAGAGTGGTGTCATGTCATAGATTTCAATCAAATGGACCAGGGTCTAACATCTCATATAAACCATAGCCAAATAGATGATGGTCAAACATCTTATTTAGCTAGATACACAGAGGTATCTACTTTTGGTAGCCAAAAAATGTTGCATGCAAAGATTGAGATGTTAAATGGAGATAATAGTAGCATTTTTTCTTATAATAATCCTAGTTCAACTAGACATGACAATAAATTTAATGGATTTGACATGCCAAGTACTGCAACACTATGGTCAACATCTTCAAATGATTATTTTATTAGTAATAGGCAATGGTAAAGTTCTATTCCTCAGTAGAATATTTATGATAGAAACTAGGTTGGTTATGTTAGAGTTTCATCGAATAATGGGGCTGGAGAAAAGTCAAATGATTTGCTCATTGGAAGTAGGCATACTGGGTACACCATGGCTCCAAGCAAACAGGGTGACCTAGATAAGACAACAAGTTTTTATGTTCCAAGTTCTACCATTTACAATCTAGCTCTAGATGCATAGGGACAATTCGATTAGGCAATCTTTATCAATGCTTGAACTCCTACTCTATTTAATCCTACAGCAAGAATACATAGCCAAGTGGATCAGGCACCCCATTTTTTGGTCCCAAATTCTAATGTGTACAATCTAGATGCAAGAACCTAGGTCTAGTAAGGTTAGGCATCCAATTTTGATGTTCCAAATACTTTTACATATAATCAATCTAATTAAGGATTCACTAGCCATCCTAAAGATACTACTAAAGTTCCAAAATCCAAATCTAGTTCCAAATGTTTATATTTATAGTAATCAATAGGTGGATCAAAATTCTCAAGCCAGCCATGATTATCTTTGGAATACACAGACAATAGATTATTCTCATAAGATGTATCAATTTGGTCAGCATTCACATCATACACATTTGATCAGCTCTTCCATGGAAGCAAGGTCATCTAAAAGTTGTCTTGTTCATGCAATGGTGATAGTTGGCTTTGGTGGGAAAATTGTGGTATTCAATCCAAGAAACAATTTCAGCTTGCCATCTAACTATTATTCTCAAGTGAGGTGTGAACTTTTCTTAGAATTTTAAATCTATTCTTATGATTTGTATTTAATAATTATGAGTGATTCAATGAACACATTCTTGAGCTTTTGCTCAGTAGGATAACCTTGCTTTGAATTTTTAATCTAATTTATGATTTACATTTATGAATGCTTCAACAAACTCATTCTTGAGCTTTTCATAAGTAGGATAATAGTGGTGGTGTTGTGATAGTACATAGCATGACACATCTAATCAAGGAAAAAAATAGAAATGGAAGTGGATACATTGATAATAACTACTTTGACACTATTTGTAGACAAGCTTTTTCAAGTCCTCTTTTTGGTGGAAGTGTGGCAAGCAAAGAGAGTGAAAATATTGAGGAAGCAGTGCGACTAAGGATGAAATGACACAGAGAGATGTATTGATGTGGAATACGCCAAATTTTGTGCAAAACCACAGTCTAGTGATAAATGGTGGCAAATAAAGCATGCAATAACATTGTTCAAAAAAATGAACAATATTACACAACTTTAGTAACTGTCATGATTAAAGTTATTGAACAACAATTCTATACATGGCTCAAAGATGCTGATTGAGATCTTCCTTAACATCCACCTTAGAACATGCATGCAAACCTTAACTACCAAGTCTCTTTTTTTCTATCATAGAGGCACATGTCATTACTATGAGTGAATACATGAGTATAGTGAGTAACAAAAGAGCATACTGACACAATGTAGGAATGCATACCCCAAGTTCACTGTCATTGTGAACTATGAATTTACAGGTGCACCATGGGAGCCTCCAGTTATATACTTCCAAAATATCTAGAATTAATATTCTAGGTAAGAAAAATGAAATTTCAGCCACTATAAATTACACAAGATGGAAAAATTGAATTGTTGTGAAAAACCATTTTAAATATGCAATGGAAACTCTATGGAAATTTTTGAGCTTACTGTACAAAGAATAAAGGGGAAAATAATATTTCTATGCTAAAAAGAAATAGCCATAAGATAAATGGGAAAATAAAACAATAAAAGGTTTGTTATCTTGCATAATCTAATAACAAAATTGTACTTACCAACAAAGATCCAATGCAATACCAATGAGGACAAATTGGCCCTAAACACAAAAGAGGGATTCTGGGGAAATAAAAAGAATGGTAAGCTTAAAGGCTAAATTGATCAATAACCTCTAGATCAAATCCATTTAGAAATTTTATTTGAACATCATTATACAAGATTTATCTAGATACTAGTGCAATAAAAATGGTTTTCTACTTTGGGCCCTTGATTGATAAATGTAGTCGACAAGTGTGAAGAAAAACTATGTGTCTCTTACTAGTCTTCTCCCATGTTGTGTTGAGTTGGGAGCTGTGTGACAAGTTAGAGGTTCACGAGGACATAGTTAGGAGTGGTTTTCTATCTAATGTCTTTCAAGGGAATTCCATCATACACATTTATATGCTAAGTGTAGGGGCATAAAGGATGTGCGTAAGTTGATTGATAAAATGACTAAATGTGATGTTGTGTCATGGAGTTCTATGAATGTATACTATGTCATGCATGGTTCAATCTTTGATGGTCTTCAATTCTTTGAGCATATGCAACATTTAGGAATGAAACTTGATCATATTACCTTCTTTGAGGTTGTGTGTGCTTGTTGTCATGTGGGTCTGGTCAGTGATGCTTGGCATTTCTTTCATTGCAAGAGGAAGGGCTACCACATTAGACCTTTAGTGGAGCATTACACTTGCATGGTTGATCTTCTTTGAAAGTGTTGTCCATCTCAATGAGGCTTGAGACATAATTGAAATTATGCAAATGAAAGTAGATGCTATTGTATGGGGGCATTACTTGGGGCTTGTCAAGTCCATCACAATGTCAAAGTAGGAGAAATTGCAGCAGAGCATATTTTTGAAATGGAGCCTAAGAATCTTGCACACTATGTGATACTCCCAAACTTTTATGCATTTATTGGAAGGTAGGATGGTTTCAAAAGAGTCCAAAGAGTGATGGAGGATAGAAAGGTCCAAAAAACACCAGGGTTAAGCTAGATTGGAGTCAAAAAAATAGGTAAATACTTTTGTTGTAGGAAACATGTTGCATCCCTGCATCTAAAGAAAGAAAACATCTTTTAAAAAAATATGGTTGAAATCCTAAAACCAGAAGGGAATAAAATGGCATTCATAGAGCCTATAAATGGCTAAACAAAACAGAGAAAATGCATGAAAAAAATCATCTTCGGTAAGTTTTGTGTTGAGCAATAAAAATGAGTTTTGCAGTACTAGCATACATGCATCTAAAAATTAAACTCAATTTAATCCCACTTGATGGAGCAGAGATTGAAGAGAGATAGAGAGGGTTTGACAGGGAAAGGTGATGCTAACACATAAATCAAATGTTGGATTTGAATAGTCTAAATCTTAGTCAACAATATAGCATGGTTAGGATGACCGTAGGCAAGGAAGTCTATTTTTCTAAAGCAGTACGGAGTTGAACTTTGAGTATAATTTATTGTATTCAAATCTTATGATCTTCAACCCTTACATGATTTTCAGATTTAAGTATAAATTTAAGGGTTTCAGCCAATGGAGAACTAAGGCAAGATTTACAACCTCTTACTATTTTCCTCCTATAATAATTAGATATAATTAGATAACCTATTTTATCAAAAGAGAACAAGATAAACTGCCCCCTACTTATCTATAGGGCACTAGATCAAATGGGAAATCATAAACTCATACCCAAAAAAAAAGCAGTGCATAGATAGCCATTCATTCAGAAATGCTATCCAATTTTATAATATATCTATGAGGTATTTTATGAGAAGCGAACTTACACAATGCACCGTTTCTTTTCAACTTCTGAAACCCTAATGATGCAGCCTCCTCTGTTCCCCAAACTTCATTATTCTGCTTCTGCAATATCATTCACCATGTTCTTAATTGGACTCCATGGAAAAAGATTGAATATTGTTGATGAAGGAATCGGTCTTAAAGATATGACAGGGAAAATGAAAACCCTGAAAACAAGTGTAAAATACAAAATATTTTTGTGCAAGCACTGGGTATGATACTTGATGTGAAGAGCACCTAGAAAAAGAAATGCCTGATGTGAAGAGCGTGTAGAAAAAGAAACACAAAGCACGGTGACAAGAAACTAGATACCTAGATGTGGAGACAATGAAATGTAAAGCAATGGGGCAATACGCCTAATTCCTCGGCATGGAGATCGAAAAATGCAAAGCACAAAGACAAGAGCCCAGATCCCTACTAGTATATTTAAACTGATCAAAATATCGAATAGGGTTTCTGCATTTAAATTGATAAAAATAATTTTGACCAGTGTAGTGTCGCTGATAATTTCCATTTCCGTCATTATTCTTGCCGCTAATTACTCCATATTCATGTCTGCCATTTTTCCCTTCACTTCATGGATGAGTTCGCCTGCAGTTCGATCTGGTGATTTTTCACTGCAGTTTTCGCTTGGTGATGCCTGTTACGGAGGCATTTATTTTATTATAAGCTCTCATAAACTTCATTTTTATATTCTCATAGTTTGATAAAACAATTAAAAATTAATAAAATATAATATAATTAACTAAAACCATATCTTTGCGACAAAAAAAAGTTTTTTTTTATTTTTTGTCTTTAATGAACATCTTTAATCCATCTATTGTATTGTGTAGTAGTGAAAATGTTCATAAGCTTCATCTCAAATGGCATGTGTTTTCTTCAACTTTAGCATGAGTCTTTAAATAATTACTTTTAATGAGGTTCATTGATCTTTAGATTTTTAACCTCTCATATTTGGTCAAAGAGGTTAACAATAGTCTCTAAAATAGTTTTTTTGTCTCATGCTTAATCTTTTTAGTTTTGGAGGTTAAGTTTTGGTGTTTAAAACAGCTATCCTTAAGCATTACACGCTAAGGAGAAATTAAGCTTGTGAAAAAATTCAACTTTGACTATTTAACACTTTTAGTCTTGCAATGAAGCTTATTGTGTGATGTTTAAGCTGTATGGTTCAAACCACGTGTTTGAAATGCTTTTCTTAACTCGTTATTAGATAGGAAGGTTAAGATTTCGAATGAAAATACATATTTTGAATTTGACCTTGAAGGAACCAAGACTGGTTTCCAACAAACCTTAGTAAAGGAACCAAGGCAACACATTCCAACAAACCTTACCAAATCTGACCTTCCAAATAAGTAAATAGAAGGAATAAAATGTAGATAAAATTTACCTTTAATAGAAAAATAATTTAAAAATATAAATATGACATATACTTAGAACTATTGAAACATAGAAAAATTTTAAAACAAAACTCAAATTTGATCACAATCATTATGAAGTCATTAAAAAAATTGGATGATATAATAAATTTAAGTATAATATATTACAAAATGAAAAATCAAGGTAGAATAATATGAAATTGAATCCTTATTGTATAGGTTGGAATTGGTGTCCAAACAATTCTTATTTGAAACTAAAAATCGATTTTTATGTGACGATAAAAAACTAAGCCAAAATGAGCCCTAATCATCAAATTTACTTTATCCAAAAATTATAGCTGAGACCAAGATTGTGTTATTTATCTATTCAGTTACGTTAATAATTTATATAAATTATTTTATGTTAATACATTATATTAACACTAACTCAAATTAAATACTTAAACAAAACACTAAACTTGACACTAAACCAATCATCCCCTATATTGAACTCCTTCGAAATTGAAAAATAAATAAAAATATACTATTTTTTAAAGCATGATCAATGTTTTTATACCTATTTTTCATTCTATATACTATAACACTCAACCAGAGAACTAAATCCTAAGTAAAAAAAAATCTACTATATAATTTTTCTTCTCAAAAATTAAGACAAATATTTGAATAGCAATGTTTTAGATTACGGTAAAAGCAGGTTTTGAAGGGGCTTTGAAACCCTTTAACAAAAACAAGAAAGATAGGCAATTAAGACCACCAAGAATACTCCTAAAACCTACTGAAAAGCATAATGAAAAATAGGTTTTATAGGGACTTCAAACCACTAGCAAAGCTCAATAAAAGTATCCAAGTTTTACAACGACCTGAAACTAGAAATAAAGTTTTACCAAAAAATAGGACCACAACCAGAAACTAGAACCAAAAACATAGACTAGATAAAGGACCTATACATAAATAGAAACAACACAGGGGACCCAAAGCCTCTATTGCAATTTCATAATCATCTTGAAAGCCTCCTTCCCAATCGTAGCAGTGTTCTGAATGGAAGTGGTAGCTGAAGTCGCAGTAGCTTGTAAGGTTTTCTTCCTTGAACTCTACCTTGTCCTCTTACTTAGGGCCTTCGAAGAAATAGTGTCTTCATTTAATTTTTTTCCAAGGCTAGCTACAGCGGCACAAATGCTTGATGTTACTTGCTCCATTTTTGTACCACTTTCCTTGATGAGCATTCTAATATTTAACTCATAATCTTTAAGCTTTTTAGGGATATCTCCCATTTGCACCTCCAAGTGATTAATTATGGCCCAATTAGCATCCTGGTTGTGTTGCATTATTTCCACTTTCTTCTTCAACCCCATAATTTCATTATAGATCCAAGAATCAACTTGGAGAATAGAGTCCACTTTGAGCTTTGCAAAATATATGAAGGAAAGCCTGTTGTCACTCTGCAGTGAATCACAAATGTCATTAGTACTCTCATGTAAAGGGGAAACAACCTTATCCATTTGTTCCTCCCTATAGAAATGTTGAACCTAATACATGTAAAGTAAATTAAACCCTAATTCTAATACTAAAGTAATGAAGAAATCATATATATATATATATATATATATATATATATATATATATATATATATATATATATATATATATATATATATAGTGACTAATTATAATTGTATCAAAAACCTATTTCTAATCAAACTAATGCTTATTGCAACCCTTGAAATAATCCTTCTTATACTAGCCCAATGAACACTATAACTAAATTTTATCTTAACCTTAAATAGTATCATACTATATTCAATATATTCCAATATTAAAAATATATATTATAATATTATTTTATATTATTAAATTATCTTTATTGAACATAATACTATAATATATTTATTTTTTATTACAAAAAAAAATTCTATATCCAAAAAATGCCACATAATGGGAAGTACTAGTTATGTAGCTACACATAGTTTGAATTTTATTGTATATTTATTTGTAATTTAAAATTTCATTAGGGAACTAATGTTTCCACCTACAATTAAATGACATGATAAGTAGAATGCATAATTCTAAAGTTTTGCTGATCTAATACTTTTTAAATCAATTTTTGAATATAATTTTGGTCTTCCTATTACCTATAAGGATTTTGCCATGGATCATTTTCATTTTTTAAATCTAGAAAATAAAATAAAAAACATTAGAAGGATGATAACAAATTTATTCAACTATCTCTATTTTCACACCATTGATTAAAACATCCTCCATGGACAATTGTAATTTTTACTAATCTAAACATGCTCATTTAATGCTCTTCTACATTAAAGAAAATCACTTTTTAAATAATCTCTAATCAATGAAATCTAATTTCTTAAAGATCTTTTTTAATTTAATTAGATCATTGGCAATTTTTTCATGAAGCTTGGCTTGTTAGCCCATATACTAATGGAAATAGCCAACCACTTGAAATAACTACAAACTAAATTAACTAGCAATCACACCTTAGGGTGCAATGGGATATACCAAAGAGGTTAGTTGGGAGAATTTGGAAATCCTGTCAAATAGAAAATTATCAAATAGAGATATGATTGGAATTTATTGCCAAAAACTTCTCAAATAGCAATATGATTGTTGTTCATTGCCAAAAACTTCAACTCAAGATTCCATTCATATTCTTTCTAGTGGAATTGATACCAAGTAGTGCAAGCCCAAAAATGTAATGTATAATTGCAAAGAAGTGTAATCCCAAAATAGAATACAAATGATAGGGCTACACAAGGTGGACTAGTGAAAACTTAGTGGATCTATGCCCCTTTCATTGTAGCATACACAAGGGTCTACTCTCCATGAATGATTGTTTGCTATCTTAATCTCTAGATGTGCATCCAACAAAGGTGCATATAATCTTTGGAAGAAGAGTATGCATTCATAATAAGACAAATGAGTATGTCTTTTTAATAAGAAACTGAGACTTTGTTTAAAATTGTAAAGGAATATGATTTCTAATGACATTTCTTTTACTACGTTAAAGTTGTATGACCTCATTATAGATAAAAAGTGTTCCATGTTACAAGTATTAAAATAAAAATATAATTAGTTGAGTGTAATCAATGTAAGAGCAAAATAGATCATCAATAAACTAACTTACCCTCTTGTTTCCTACCTAGGCTTTTATAATAAACAAACCTCCAAAAGAATGTGTATTTAGCCATTAAGTATTTTATTTGGAAATCTATAAATGCTAACCATGTTTATAAAAATCATTGTAGTCATTTGATTGGTTGTGTATGCCTCCTATTCCATTGGTAGTTGGTGATGTTAGATACATATATCAAACACTTTGCTTCAAATGATAAAAAAGATAGAAATATTACATCAACATAAACAACTAAAAGAACACAAGTTACAAAGAGGATCAAAACAAATTGCATTTTTTATGCTCATGGTTGTGTCCTATAGACATCTGATAGTCCAAAGGACATCAAAAGTTATGTAGTTAACATGTATCTATAGAAGCGTGTTCTCACAAAAGAATTATTTTTATTTTCTTTTTAGCTTTTCCTATTTTCAAATAATTTGAGCTTGTTCTTCATAAATAAACTAATTTTCCCTCAGGACCTATGAGTATTATACATGCATAAACACACTTTTGCAAATAATTATGTTTAACTCACATATAGACTGTAACCAAATGTTTACATTTTTCTGGTTTTATGGCCCAAAGAAAGTTTCACAAAACAAATTTTTTTTTCTTGAACACTGAATGATAGGTAAATATCATCATTTATGAAAAACATAGATCTTCCTTCTAACACATGTATATCTTACCGGATCCAATAATGCTATGTCAATTTTATAGGGTAACTTGATAAATTCTTTTTCAGTTTTTTGTTGATTAGTGAATTGAATTTCTTCATATTTATGACAACATAGCTAGCCCACAAAAATACTCAAAATCTAAGGTTTCTAAGAAACTATGTCTTATATGATTTGCGTAGTGAGTGTCTAAAAAAGGTTATTTAATGCCCCTTTAAGAGGTTGAACTCAAAAATTAATATGAAGATTAGAAGAACTTCTTTCATTTGTTTCTTCTTTGTGGGAATTAGAAATGTTTATAGAGCATGTGTCAAATTCACTACTTGGGTACTCACTTCAAGAGAAAATTCAAACTCTATCTTAAAATGCCTAGAGCATTTAGTTTCTACATCTTTTCTCTTATGGCATCCACTACTAGAGGTAGAAGGATTCATGTGATATTCACTAGCAAATCTATTGAAATCACTACCAATGTCCTAGCTACCAAGTGCCATCCTCCAAAATTGCCTGGTGTCTGTAGAATATTGTGCAAAATTATACATGGTACTCTAACTAGGTTTCACTCCATTTTTCATAACTTCCATGGCTACATCACTCTCCAATACTCTCACCAAGGGAAATGAACAACAAGATATTAATATTACATAAATGTATGAAATAGCACACAATATAGTGAAAGTCAAAAAATGATTACATACGTGTCCCATTTATGGGCTTCTTTGAGATAACGGGTGCACACTTGTTGTTTCTCCCTCAATCACTTGGAACATTTCACCTTGAGTAAATTTGTTCTCAAGCTTTACATATAATTTTCTATTTCCCAAAAAAATTGCTTCCCTACATGTTAACATATTACATCCTACATCTATTTAAAAGTTATGAGTGTGTGTGTAGTGCTTGGCCAAGCCATTTATCTATTGCATTTAATTATGTTATTTCTAACATGAAGCATATGTGTGTGACTATTCTTATTCTTATTTTTTCTTGCATATGAGTAGATATGCTTTAAGAAAGAAATGTACATGTCGGTAGATATGTTATAGTTTCTCTTTCATTACATATGAGTAGATGTGTAGTGTTCTTTTCTTTTCCCCATCACATGCCATGATTAGGCTACAAGGCATATGGTCATATGTAGTATGTTTCATGACTATATGGGATCCATCTAATCAATCTTGTTCTAAGAAGCTAGGCTTCTCATGCCAAGGTCGAGGTGTTCTTTGTTGGAGTTGAGGAAAGCCAACTCCGAAGACGCCAAGATCACCTGCATGCGAACCTGTCAAAGAGAAGCCAAGAAGGGGAAAAGCATGGAGCACGGGCAAAAACCCTAAACGGACATGAGAGCCAAAAATGCAAACACAATAAGAAATGTATTTACAATAAGAAATGGCTTTAAGATGTGAAAATACAATGAGGAGAGCTCGAATATAAAGAGCTCATGGAAGCTTGTAGAACAAGCTAGAAGATAAGTGTGACAACTAGAAGGGAACAAACTCCCGTGTTGTCACCAACTAACCACAACACGCATTAAATATGAAATATTAAATAAATGCATGACCTAAGTAAACTTAAGCAATAGAATAAATAATTAAATATTAATTATTTACTCTAACACCCCCCCTTAAGTGCAACTTAGGGAAATGCCTTAAGCTCACAAAGCTAAGATGAAATGCATAATGGGTCCCGGCAATGAGGCCATTTTAGGTACCCAAGTACAATGCAAGAAAAATGCAACCTCTATAAACGGGGAAAGAGAGAAAACCACATGGGAAAAACCCTCCCCTAAAAAGAGGTAAGAACCCAGTGAAGAGCTGAAGAAGTCTCCAACTAGGGAAAATGTCCCCTAAATCAGGAACAATGAGTGATCATGAAGAAGCAGCATCACTGAAGCATGAAGAAGTCGCAAATCTGTCAAATTGCTGATCTGAAGAAACCTCCATGGAAGAAGAAGGCACGAACCGAGCATGTCTATATGGTAGATGATCCATCTCACCGAAATGCATAGGTAGCCAGCCACTGCAATCGCCTTGTATGTAGGATCAACCACTGAATACATAGTTCACACTATCGAACCATCGAACCATGGATGCATTAGAACACAGCATAATCCCCCCTTAATGCAGATGGGGTGTGATGACAGGCAACTGAGAAGGTGAGCCAAAATCTTCGGCAAACGAACGAAGAACGAGGAGAGAGGAAAAGAAGTACAGACACTGATAAAGACACGGTCTAACTGACTCTACATGGGCTAATGTCGTGGAAGGGACACTCACTTGACAAAGGGAGAATGCCTAAAACAGCAAACAAATAATCCCCCCCATGGTGCTTTATGAAATAGTGCAAGTACACCTGACTCAAAACAACGTTCATGACTCCCAGAATGCAAAAGTGATAATTTATCTCAGTGCAAAAATGAAAAATGCTTCAAAAAGATAGCTACAATGATCAGAACTGAAAAAGAGCTAAACCAAAAGAAAGTACAGCCTAAAAGAAAGCAAACCATGCCAGGAAAATGATCCTCGGGCCTAAAACACTCAAAATATCCACCATAGAGCAAAAATGCCAAAACTATGATAGAAAGAGAAGAGGCCAAAAGTGAGGAAAAAAGATGACAGTTCTGAAAAGTACACAGAACCAGCTTTCCAAAAATATAAAGTTTTCCAAAAACAGACATGGGACGCAAAAGATATGCATGCCGGAGTCAAAAATAGGACTTCGGACTTCAACAGAAAAAACAGGCAATAAAAAAGTATAAAAACCAAAAAATACCTGCACCAAAATCTCCGTCTCAGAACCAGCTTTCTGGCGCTTCTTTCGGATCGGAAAAATACCTCCGTATGCAAGAGTTATGGCCAAAAAACCACAAGTAGGTCCAAAACCAAATCAGGAGAGGTGCATGCAAGGGCTGATGCAGTGCTGACGTCAGCAAGTCAGCCGATTAAATTTGACGGTTTGGTGGTCGTCGCAGCAAAAAAAGAGTGCCACGTGGCAGTGCTGACATGGCAGGTGTGACGTGGCGGGTCCACGTGGCAAGGTGCCATGTGGCGCCCAAGCCACGTGTCACCCCCGCAGGTGCTGAGTCAGCAAACCCTGCAGATGTGGCGCAGAGCGGGCGGAGGCGGCGGAACCAGCAGAGGTGGCCGCAGGGGCAGCGAAGCCGAGAGGAGCCGCCGGCGGAGGGCAGCGGACGGGCGGCGTCCAGGAGGCGGCCGGGCAGCGGCGGAGCGCGGGCGGCGCTGCCTGCTGCGGCTGCTGCGGGCGGTGCGTAGGTGGCGCGGTGGCGGCCCCGCGGTGGTGCAGCGGCAGCGGCCGAAATATATATTTTTAAAAATTTTTACGCCCTGCGTCCGTACGATCCGTACGGAAGCGACCCTGGAAGCCTCAAAAAATTGCCAAAATTGCCCTGTCTCCAAAAACGAAAAGGTTTATATGAATCCTGACTGCAAACGGCCTTCCGGATCCAATGGTGATGTCCGTTTGGGCTGAAAGTGCTCCAAAAATTGCTGATCCCCTGATTTGAAGAAAAAATGCACAAACAAACTAGGGTTTGTGACTTCAAATCACGGCTTCAAAATTTCTTCAACAAAGCTGTAGCAGGAAGGCTCTGATACCATGTTGGAGTTGAGGAAAGCCAACTCCGAAGACGCCAAGATCACCTGCATGCGAACCTGTCAAAGAGAAGCCAAGAAGGGGAAACGCATGGAGCACGGGCAAAAACCCTAAACGGACATGAGAGCCAAAAATGCAAACACAATAAGAAATGTATTTACAATAAGAAATGGCTTTAAGATGTGAAAATACAATGAGGAGAGCTCGAATATAAAGAGCTCATGGAAGCTTGTAGAACAAGCTAGAAGATAAGTGTGACAACTAGAAGGGAACAAACTCCCGTGTTGTCACCAACTAACCACAACACGCATTAAATATGAAATATTAAATAAATGCATGACCTAAGTAAACTTAAGCAATAGAATAAATAATTAAATATTAATTATTTACTCTAACATTCTTAATGTTAGGTTGAACCCCGATGGAGTAAACACTATGTGGTTGTCATGGTAAAAGTGCCCTGGCCATACTCCTATCATAGATAGCAAATGGATGACCTCTGATGGCTTTGGAGGCTAGGTCACAAAGATGGACATGTGCTAAGATTTAATGTATATCTCTTCTTATCAAATTGTACAATCATATTTGGATGATCATTCTGATGTAATTATATATATGGATAATGTATATTAATGATCTCATTTAATTGTTTAGTGAGAATTTCTAATAGATTTATGATATGTAGATCAACATCTTAGATAATGCAATTATGTACTTTGTTATGATTACTAAATTTGACTTTTCAACTAGGTTTTTCTTATCTCTTCTTCTTTTCTAGCATTTGTATTATGTGGCATACACTAACTATGATATGGTTCTTACATATTTCCTATGTTTCATCTTCCTACCACATCCATGATTAGTGTTACATGGACATATGTGAGAAGTAGTATGTTTCATGGCTTCACAAGATACCTCCTTCCTTTTGCATTGTTTAGGCATTGTTTGGTTGGGAATTCTGTGTGTTAGGTAGGATCCCAAAGAAAGTACATTTTTGTATTGTTTAGTATTTCTAGGTTAGGAATTCTACGTCTTAGGTAGGATACCAAGGAAGTGCATTTTGTACTATTTGGGCATTGTAGGGTTGGATATTCTATGTGTTAGGCATGATCCTAAAGAAATGTAAGGTTTCATGATTGGGCAGGAAAGTACCTCAACCATAATTTATGTGATGATATGTTGGTTAAGCACACTTAATAAAAATTTGAATATTAATGTTGATATGTAACATTTTGACTTAAATTTTCCTTGGAATATTATGGTGATGAGACAAGCTTGAGAGCCTAGGTCACAAAAATAAGAAAGGTGGGACTCCTAATAAATACACACGACTAGTGGACATGCCTAGAGGATTCACTAACTTTTAGTGGATCACATGACATATGGTATTGTACTTGTATGATAAAATTATTGTTCCATGTCCAACATGTAGATCGACATATTCTATATATATATAGAATTATATTTATACATACACATATGCATATATATCCATACATATACATATATACACATGTATATATATAAATAGAAAGATAGATATTCATTGCTTCAAAGCTCCCATCTTCAAGGACATAAACATGTAAAGATTGAGCATGCCAAAACCAAATCTCACAAATATAAAAGAAGCAGTGGCCATGAAATAGATTATTAATATGAAACATCATAGCCAAACACAAACAATTACTCAAGTTGTGATTGTGAAATTTTAGCAATAGAATTATGGTGAATCTCTTGCGTGGGTAGTAGACAAAATTATGATGGCAGCACACCCACTAACATGGAAAAGATTGATAAAATTAGACCCACAGATCTTCTCTAAAGGTTTGTGATTCCATGTGCCTTTCCTATCAAATGCCTCAAGTAGGGAACCATAACATTTTCACTTAAAATTGTGAAGACCATAATGTTGTGAAAGATTAAAAATCAAATCACAACCATAAAATTTTTCTCAGCATGTGAAAGTGACAAACGTCAATTTTTTCTTGGCACATGAAGGAACTGAGTGGTAGGTGGGTGTGGAGTGAGCTTGGCACAAGAAGAAATTAAGTAAGCTTGGCACTCGAAGCGAAACTTGGTACAAATAAATGTTGAGTGAGTTCAGCAATAAGAAATGCCAAGTGAGCTAAGTAGCCACTACAAAGTGGTGCTTAGCAGAAGTAGATATTGAGTGACCTCATTACGAACTGAAAATTTATAATACAGATGAAGACCAAATTGAGTGACCAAACTTACAATATGAATATTTCAACCATTAAAAAAAGAGAGATGAAGTATAAAACTTTCAACAGTAAAATTCTCAAATGTATTAACAAATAGAGGAGGAGCAATAGATTCAAGTATGCTTGCTTGCTTGCTAGTCAACTTTGATTAAAACAATTACAAAATCTGGGAGCATTCGGCTTCAACTAGAAAACCCTAAAATAACCCTAAAAACTTCTAACTAGTAAAACTTCAAACTTCAAACTTCAAACTTACAACTCTAATCGTTACATACAATAGTGCTTGGAACAATCACTACTTCACAGGATGAATTCAACAAAAAACTAACTTACATAATGACCAGAGAGGAAACATGTGCAACTACAAGCACAAAGTAAACTTCCTTCTATCTTCTACACAACTAGATCTACTGATTGTTTTATTTCTTTTTCCTTCTTTACTCTGCTCTACTCTGATCGCTTCTTCTTCCACTCACTGGTCAAATGAATCAGATCATTCCTTATTTTCTTACCGGCAAAAAAATTTCCCCATCTTTTCCAAATTTGAAAACTCACCTACCCACATTCAATTTTGTGGTTGTTGGGCAGGTTGTTAGGGGTGATGGGTGGGTGTTTGGCTCTAGGGACAATCGTCTACTACAATAATTATTTCAACACTCCCCCTTTGTCCCAAGCCAAACAAGCAAGAATCATTGCTGATCCAAATCAACTACACCAAGACACTCTCTTAGGTGTACAAAAGTTCCAATGCCTAATGACTTAGTAAATATGTCTACTAGTTGCTGCTCAGACTTACAAAATTCCATTTTGATATCCCCATTCTCCACCAACTCTCTGATGAAGTGATATATGATCTCAGTGTGTTTGCTTCTCCCATGGAAGATTGGATTCTTGTATAATGCAATTGATGAGATGTTGTCACAATAAATTGTGGTACCATCCTCTTGCCTTTCATTCAAATCTATCAAGATCCTCCTTAACTAAATAGCTTGATATACTACAACATTTTTTTCTATGTATTCAACCTCTGCAGTAGATTAAGCAACAATAGGTTGCTTCTTGGATGCCCATGAAATAGCACCCAATCTCATATGAAACATATATCCAGAAGTGTTATTCCTATCATCTAGACTTCCAACCCAATCACTATCTGTGTAACTAACCAACTTGAAATCATTTTCTACAATATACAAAATTTCAAATCCCTTGGTACCATTCACATACCTAGGATCCTCTTTCCTGCTTCCCTATGGGAATCCTTTGGTGTTACCATAAATCTAGAAATCAAACTTACTGCATGCATTAAGTCTGGCCAAGTTGCAGTCAAATACATCAAACTTCCAACCATGTTTTTGTATAGTATTGGATTCACTCTTTTGTTGCAATCTTCCTTGCTTAACTTCAAACCTACTACTCTTGGTGTTGGGGTTGTCTTACTATTCTACATTTTGAATCTCTCCAAGATCTGATTTGAATATTTTTGTTGAGAGATGGAGATGCCATCATGCGTTTTTTTTTACTTCTATGCCCAGAAAAAACTTAAAGAGATCTAGGTCCATCATTTGAAAATTATTTTTTATAGCCTCCTTAAACTCACCAATTAGGAAATTGTCATTTCTCATGAAAATTAAATCATCTACATACAAGACAACAATCAACACATTACTATTTTCTGCCTTGACGTAAAGTGTGGGCTCACCATCACTTTTTCTAAAGCCATTGCTCATCAAATATGAGTCAATCTTGTTGTACCATGCCCATGGAGCTTTCTTGAGCCCATAAAATCTCTCTTCAATCTATACACCTTTCTCTCTTCATCTACAACTTCAAAACTAGGTGGTTGATCTACATATAGTTCTTCCTTCATTACACCATTTAGGATGGCAAACTTCACATCCATTTGATATACCTTCCATTTGTGTTGGGCTGCAATTTCTATGATAGCATGCACAATTTTCATTATTTCAATTGGGGCATATGTCTCATCATAATCTCTTCCATATTGCTACTTATACCCCTTGACCACTAAATGAATCTTATGCTTGTCTATTTTTCCTTCAACATTGCACTTGGTCTGATAAACTTATTCCACTCCAATTACTTGTTTCTTGGGAGGAAAAGTAGTTAACTCCCATATGTCATTTCTTTAAATAACATCTATTTACTCATCCATAGCATTACACCATTTCTCCTCTTTCACAGCTTCTTCAAAATAAATTGGATCACTATGAGAAAATAATGCAAAATTTACACTCTTATCATAGTCTTCAGCATACCTTTCTTCTTGGTATATCTGCCTTAGACTCTTGGTCTTTCTTGGTAATAGGGAGGTGAGAGTGGGGTCTAAATTTTCAGTATTGCTATTGCTACTATTTTGCATACTAGGTCGAGGCTATCTTGAAGTGCTTGTAGCTGTTGCTTAACATGTTAAGGGTTGCTTCCTTTTTTACCTTTATCTGTAATCTAAGTTTTCTACTCCATCTTCTTGTTGATCACTATTGTCATCTTCTTCCTCTTCAATAGTAGGCACCTTACTTGAAGTGCTTGAGGATTCACCTACCGAGCCATCCCATGACTGATTTTCAAGAAACTCCACATCTCTTGAAATGATGATCTTTTTGTCAATTGGATCATATAGCAAATAGGCCTATAATTCAGACCTATACCCTATGAAGATACACTTCACACCTTTTTCATCCATTTTTTGCTTTTGTTTCTTAGGCATATGTGCATATGCTACACATCTGAACACTCTTAAGTGCTTAACTATTCATCTACCCCTTGACCAAGCCTCAAGAGGAACCTTATTAGGAACTAATTTTTTAGGAAACCTATTGATCAAATATACTATTGTTGCTACAGCCTCTCCCCAATATTCAATTGAAAGCTCTTTTTCTTTCATCATACTTCTTGCCATTTCAATAATGGTCCTATTCTTTCTCTCAGCCACTCCATTTTGTTGTGGAGTATAGTTGGTTGTAAGCTCTTTCTTGATGCCATTCTTCCTGCAAATATTTGCAAACATATTGGAGGTATACTCCCCTCCTCTATCTAATCTAAGGACCTTAATATAGTGTCCAAATTTTTTTTTTAGCCAAGGCTTTGAATTCTACAAGTTTGTCAAAAGCTTCAGATTTGTTCTTCAAAAAATAAACCCATGTCCTACAACTAAAATCATCTATGAATACCATAAAATAAGTACTCCCCCAATAGAAGTAGTTTGCATAGCCCTTCTAGAATTTCCAAAATTAAAGTGAAGCCTATGTCACTTACCCAATATGCAAGCCTCACACTTGTCATATGAATTTACAATACTTGGCAAACCATCTAACATTTTTTTCTTGGACAACAAATTTAAATGAGCAAAGCCAAGATGTCCATACCTGAGATGCCAAATCTTGGAGGGGTCTTCAATCATGCTCCTAAGAGCTAATTGCTAGTGCACTATTGTACATTCATGCTTGGGAGGTGCAACACTGACTTGAGAAGAGAAACATGTCTCTATCCTCAATAGAAACATTTGGTTCTTTGTCACTTGGATTGCTACAAGTAATCTATTACTCCCATCCTTCTCATGAATGAAAAATTTCTCATTTTCCATCAACACTTTATATCCACTTTGAATGAGTTCTCCAACATTCATCAAATTTTAGTTCATACTAGGAGAAAATATACATTATGTATCTCCTTCTACTGACCTTGCTTGGTGCAGACCATGATAGATCCTTTGCCCACTATGGGAATGGTTCCATTATTTCCCATTTTAATTTCAAACTTAAAAGTCTTATTAGTGAAATAAAATAAACTTTCATTACCAGTCATTTAGTTGCTACATCCATTGTCCAGGTACCATACCTCAAGGCTTCCCTCTTCACCAATGTTACACATGATGAAGGCTATGGGATTGTTTGCATTTTCCATGTTCACATCAACCACATTAGCATTTTTTTTTGATCGATCACCCTATTTCTTCCAACATTCACTTGCATAATACCCATACTTATGGTAGTAGTATCATTCAACATTACTCTTATTGGAGTTGTAATTCTTCTTACCTCCTCTAGAATTGTTTTGAGAGATGCTTGCTCTCTCTTGGTTGCTTGCTCTTCCTAAGCCATCTACACTAGCATTCATTTGACCATTCCTTCCATGATCTCTATTTCTTGAGCCTCTACTGAAGTCATTTCTACCTCTTCCCCTACCTCTCAAATTTTCTTGAGCCTTGAAAGACTGCTCTTGGGAAGTAGTTGTTGATCTGTTTATTTCGTGCTCATGGATTTGAAGAGTTGCTATCAAGTCATCCATGGTCAATGTGTGAGGTCCTTTTCTTCCTCTACGGTCATGACAAGATTTTCATATTTCTAAGGTAAAATCCTCAATATTTTCTTTACAATTCTCTCTTCATCATATTATTCTCCATTTGATTTGATCGGTTTATCAAAGTGGAGATTCATGAGCTAAACTCTGCAATAGGTTCATTGTCTCTCATCTGAAGGTTCTCAAACTCTCTTCTAATCATCTTTAGCTTCACTACTCTGACCTTATCAGTCCCTTTAAAGTTCATCTCAAGGATGTCCCATGCTTCATTTGCATAATTTGTTGCTGCAATCTTAGAGAAAACTGTCTCTGTCATTGCTGCCTCAATCAAACTAAGTCCTTCAACCAAGTCTTTTGATTTTTAGTAAGATTAGCGTACTAAGTTGGGTCTATCACATCATTGAACCCATTAATTAAAAACTCCCATAATCATTTGCAACCATTATGGTTTTCATTTTCTTTGCCCATGTATCATAATTTTGTCCATTAAAGGACGATGGCTACTACCATATCTTTCTTGTATCTCCTACCATGTCAAATATCACAAAAAAAAAATTTCCCTAACTCACTATGGATGTGGGGCCTCAAAGCTTTGATACCATGTCAAAAATTAAAAATTAAATCACAACCTTAAAATTTCACTCGACACATGAAGGTGGAGAGTGTCAGTTTCTACTTGGAACGTGAAGGAACTAGGGGGTAGGAGGGTGTCGAGTGAGCTGGGCACAAGAAGAAATTGAGTCAACTCGGTACTCAAAGGGAAACTTGGCACAAATAAATGTAGAGTGAGCTTTGCAACAAGAAATTTTGAGTGAGCTCAGTAGCCACTACAAAGTGGTGCTTGGTAGAAGTAGATGTTGAGTGAGCTCAGTACAAACTACAAATTTATAATGCAGACAAAGGCCAAACTGAGGGACCAGACTTACAACATGAATATTTCCACCATTAAAACTAGAGAGTGGAAGTATAAAACTTTCAACAATAAACTATTGAAATGTAATAAATAGAGGAAGAGCAATAGATTCAAGTATTCCTTCTTTCTTTCTATTCAACTTTGATTAAAATAATTACAAAATCTAGGAGCATTTGGCTTCAACCAAAAAACCCTAAAATAACCCTAAAAACTTCAAACTGGTAAAACTTTAAACTTACAGCTCTAATCATTGCATACAATAGTTCTTGGAGCAATCTCTACTTCACAGGATGAATTCAAAAAACAACTAACTTAGAGAATGACCAGAGAGGAAACACATGCAACTGCAAGCATGAAGCAAAATTCCTTCTATCTTCTGCATGACTGGATCTGCTGATCACTTTCTTTCTTCTAACTTCTCTGCTCTTCTCTACTTTGATCACTTCTTCTTCCACTCACAGGTTGAATGAATCAAAAAATTCCCTTTTGTGTTACTGGAAAAAATATATCCCCCTCCTTTTTAAATTTTAAAACTCACCTACCTACATTCAATTTTTTGCTAATGTGTAGGTCATTAGGGGTGGTAGGTGGGCATTTGGCTCCAGGGGAAAATATTTACTACAATAAATATTTGAACAAATGTTTCCTACCAAAAATATTTGTGAGGAAGTTGCTAGAAGCTTGAAGGATCTAATGCTTTTGTCCATGGTATTGGCTTGATCTACTAAAAATGTTGTCATCTAGCAGTAGATTGTCCAAAAATGATGTAGGTAGACCAAATAGGTAGTAGTTTTAGTACCATCAACTCACCTCTTTTACTTGAGTTATAGTGGCCATCTTTAAAGGGTGACCTTTGATACTTTTAACCATGTCTAGATCCGATATGGAAACCTTGTCTAGTCACTTGAGAAAGCCAAAGAAACCTCTATTTAGTGAGAAGTTTTTTTTTTTTGTAGTTATTAAGGCATATTCAATGTTAAATTTGATGTAGAAATATAGTATGTTGAAGAATTATATCACTTTTCTCCACTCATTTGGATCCTCGTTGTCAAATTTTTTAGATCCAAAACTTGAGATGCGTGATTTTAATCCTTCCACACCAAAAGCAATGATATAAAGAGAGGCATAAATAAAGGCCATCATGTTCCCGCTCACTCGAATACAAAATCAGCGATTACCTATGCATGCAGGAGGTTGTAAACTATAAATATTCAATCATATATCATTCTATTTCAAAAATAAGCTCTCTAAAGAAGATATATAAAGAACATCCATGAAATAATCTTTAAATTTTTTGTATAAATTATTCTTGTACACAAATAGAAAGAAATAAATCAAATTAATGCACGTAACTCACTTAGAATAGATCAAGAGAGAATTTAGCTTGTCTTCAATGAACTTTAGCTATAAAAAGTAATAAAAGATTGGGAAAAAAATGCATCAACAATATAGGAAAACATGCCAAAATAGATAGCTAAAAGAGTTCAACCTACTCTAATAAACATAATGCTATGTATTAGTATCTAAAAGTCTAAAACATGTTATCAATTTTAGGGTGTTCTAAAGAGAGTCTTAAAATATCATCATAGTGTGACATGGGTTGTAGTAAGCCAATAAAAATCATGTTATCCTATGAAGAAGGATAGGATATTATTGAATGATTTGTTTATCTTGTTACAACCTAAAGCTATAAGGATATCAAATTTGGTAGGTGGGATAACAAGATTATGTCAACAATTATTGCTGTCTACAAAAGGTCATGTGAAAGAGTGTTGATTGGGCCTTCAACAAGACTATCCAAGTGACATCTGAACATGTAACACTTTAAACAGAAACTAAGAAAATTAAAATGAATCGCCTGATCAAAGAGGAAAAGCTACAACCCCCTATCTTAATAACTTGCATGTTTCCTAAATTCTATAATAGCTAATTCACTAAAATTTTGGAATACTAGAAAGTGATTTTATAGGGCTTTGTTACTGTATAGTTTTTGTGGTAATGTAGCTTCCTTGAAATGTTATACCAGATTTTACATTAACATTGTAAATTTTGCAAAAAATTTGTCTCATATAACTTTGTTTATTATTTGTGGCTCAAATTTGTTTTAAAGCAAGTAGATAAATAGGTTTAGCACAACATATTAGTGAGGAAGCACAATTTTTAGAAAGTGATGAAAAACACAATCTATTGAAACATTATAATAATCTATGGCTACAATTCCATAAGAAATACAAACTATATAATGTGTGTCAAGTCTAGATTAAGATGATGGAATATGTAATGTGTGTCATGTCTAGATTAAGATGATTTTCATGTGCATGACATACTAATGATTTTTTCATGAAAGTTCGAATAGATATATACGGTATGTACCTTTTTCTGATTCAAAACTCAAATTGATTTTGATGCGCATGACATACTAATAATTTTCTCATGAAAGTTTGAATAGATGTATATGGTATGTACCTTTTTCTGATTCAAAACACAAATTTATAATATTGAATGTTGTGCATAGACTTGTTCAATCTTAATGAATCATGAAGTCAATTGAATGTAATATCATATACAATCACTATTATGTCAAGGTAAAATGCATGCTTTCTTGAGAATTTGGCTTCTTATATAATGAAGGCATAATGTGTAGATCCCTGTGCAACACTAATATGTTAATGATGTCAACAAAAAAAATCAAATTAACTAATATATTTCCTTAAAAACTTCATTTTCTTGGGATGTTATTAATTGTATTCAATCATACGAAGTGCACACAAAATATATAGTAGAAGATTGCACTAAAGAGAGAAATGATGCCAATGACATAATGAAAATAATAACATAATTCTAAATATATTCACTATGTATTTATTTTTAAATCTGATAATGTGTTAATTTTTTCTAAAAGTCTTAGAAAATTTTAAAAATGTCTAAAACACAAATTTCCAATTGTCTCATTGAATGAACAATCAAATAATTTCCCTTGAAAAGGATGCAATACTCTTTCACTATTCCATATAGGATCTACAATTTTGACCATTGAAAGCTACTTCCACAAGATTAATTATGTATGAGTGTTCTAGGACCTAAATCATTTGTTTGCACTACCTTCACTAGACAAGAATAAAAAATGCTTTCGAAGGGACGAAATGACAAGGCTTTAACAACAACATGATGGTCATCTAACCTAATGCTATTATTGAAAACTTGAAGGAATTTGACATTCCCTTATGGCCTTTGAATGTCTAAATAATGGAATTACATACAGATTCAATTATCTGAACAAACACAAAAGATGTCTTATATCTTTAATCGATGCAGATACCTACTGCCTAAATAAACCTAAAATTTTAAATGGTTGCAATGAAGCATTACCAATACATGGAGTAAATAGTAGAATTTATATAGATTTTACATATCTCTTTCCTCTTCAAATTTAAAAAGTCTATTTGAGGTTGGAAACAATAGAATGCACATTTTTTAAACTATGAGAAAAATGTAAATCTTAATATAGGATAAGTACCATAAATTTGTGAAAGGACAATCAACTAAAAAATTTCAAATATTATGGAAATTCACACTAAGTGGCTCTTAGAGTCTTTTGTCATATCTTGGATCACCACAATAATTGACTACAATCTTCAACTATCTTTTTGTTCAATTTTCTTTATATTTTATTTCCAAACTCCATATTTTATTTTCTCTCACTGTCCTCATTTTGGCATGCCCATGGAGGAATGCACCTAAATGTTTAAATAAAATCCTGGATACACCAATTGACATTTACTTTGAAGTTCTTGTATTCTATGTTGGAGTCTATTAGATCTAGGTACTACCATTTATTTTATTGCCGAGAATCTCATAGTTAAAATTATTTAATAGAGTTTCTTTTTTAGCTGACATTTGTGAAACAAGGAATGTGTCTTCTCCATTCTCTAAAATTTTAGATACATGCTTACATCGAGCAAGAAATACCTAAAGAAATTGAAAACCACCTAGTATTACTAACCTAAGCGAGGGATGAAGACTATGAGGAGTCAATGATTACTCATTGACTGAAACCCATCGATAGATTTGATGGATATCTATAAATGGAACCAAATCAAAAGAAACCACTTAAATTGACACCCAAAAAAAAAAAATTCATAGACTTTAGGTAACTATCCATGTCATGATGACCATTCAATGACAATGATTCAACTATCCTACATTGGCACTATATGTGGATATCAAATAATCTGAACTCTTCTAGATATCTCATAGATATCTTTGTGAATTACACAATATAAGATGGTTGATGATACAAAGGGAATTTATATATTGGTATCATGGCCTAGCCTATGAAGAACAACAATTTATATAAGGAAATAAAAAATAGTAGGTTGTTTTGAAATGTGAACATCTAACAATTTCATCTATTCCTTTGTAGACAATGTTCTTGAAAGTTAAGTTGTAAGCTTTAGTAATGAAAAAACTCTCACAGGTATGATAGATATTCCTAACACTACATATTGTAAAAAAGTTAGGTACATGTGCACTACATATTCTCTTTTTGGTTTTCAAATGGACAATCCATTGAGGCATGACCTACTTTGAAGAACTTGTACATCTAAGAGATATAATTTCATATTTAATCACTTACTTTTAAGATACAATCCTTGACTTGAATGCACATTTTATTGCTAGTACCCTATAAACATGAATCTACCAAGAAATAGAGTGACAAATAAAGTAGCCACATCCAAAAAATTACAACTAACACTGGTCCATTTTTCACATAGTTCCTAATCATAGCTACCCCTTCTACTGAAAATCATGAAAGAATTTAAACATAGTGCATCTAAATCTCACAGAGGGGAAAGTGATATCAACACACTACAGTTTCAAATTTGGACAACTTCATAGAAAGAACACATTGTAAACACAAAACCCCTAAATGAATTTTTGAATTAAATTTGTGAAAGCCTAAAAGAATAATTTCATTGATGATGTTTGAGGTAAATCAAACATTTTTGTAGTAGGCAACCACACTAAGGCTAAAATTGGTGAAGCCAGAACGAATAATATGTGAGAGGTTATTGGGCAATGAGACTATATTGTTGGAATATATATATATATATATATATATATATATATATATATATATATATATATATATATATAGTTCTTTGAGCTTTGCATTCACCTACCCAGTAAAATAGTTAGAAGCATTTAAATTGGTAGCTAAGTTCAAATTTTGACAAGAGAGAAAAAAATTTGTCAAGACAAATAGAAGGGAATGTCTTCCATTTTAGAGTCAAAGTGAGACAAAGCAGAGAGAATAGAGAAAACAAGAAGCAAGTTGCAAAGAAACAATAATAAAGGAATATTAGAGTGTGTAACAACACATTGGATCTCTCTCTATAGTTTGTTCGTGAATGGTCATCCTATTGAAGTACTGATTGCTCCAGGCTTATTGTATGCAACCCTTTTATAGTTGCAAGTTTAGTTTCATAATTAGGAGTAGTAGAAATTTGTTTAAGTTTAATGGGTTTGTAGTTTAAATTCTAATTTTTAATATCAGAGGAATATCCGAGTGTGTAACAACATGTTGGATCTCTCTATAGTTTGTTTTTGAATGGTCATCATGTTGAAGTATTGACTCCTCCAGGCTTTTTTTTGCAACCCTTTTATAGTTGTAAGTTTAGTTTCATAATCAGGAGTAGTATAAATTTGTTTAAGTTTTATGGGTTTGTAGTTTACATTCTATTTTGTAATATTTTGATTTAGCTTAATAGAAAGAAGAAAGAAAGAAAGTTTGTCCATTTCTTTTTATTGGATTGATGTTGTCTTTTTTCTATATATAGATACTATGTTGTGTTTTTCTTATAGTTCATAAAAATAGAGTTGCAAGTCTCTATTATTGTCTTCATTTTTAATGGTGGATAAACTAGACTATTAGTCAATTTTCTCCTATCTTGGTCCCCTTGTAAATTGAGCCCTTTGTCCTAGTTCATTCATTGTCATGTTTGTGTGTTGATAGAGCACCCTCCACCTAGCAGTGTTGACTTAGCTCACTTAGTCACTATGTTAACCTAGTCGACTCAGTCCTTACATGACTGAGTTGTCCAAGCTCACTTGGTTCCCAAGTTAACGAAGTTAAGTTAGCTTAGTGTCGATTGAGTCTTAGTGTTGACTGAGCATATTCGATCACTATAGATGTGAAGTAACTCAACACTCCCAAGTGTCACTTGATTCCTTGTTTCTATCGAGTGATTTTCCCTATTGGCTGGTCATCTCCCTGAGTTGGTAGAAATGTTGAAACCTTTTTACATGGTATTCGAGCTATTAGGCCCCACAACCTAATGAGTTTGGTCATTATTTCTAGACTGTGTTTGACCTTTTTGTGTATGAGCCATGGTAGGAGATGTAGGAAAGACATGTCAACAATAATCATCCTTTAATGGACACAATTATGGCATTTGGGCAAATAAAATGAGATCCATTACAGTTGCAAATGACTTGTGGGAGCTTTTGGAGACTAGGTTAAATAATGTAATTTACCCATCACAATATGCTACCCTCACCAACCATCAAAAGACTCATCTGAAGGAGTCAAGAAGAAGGGATGTAAAAGCCTTAAACTTGATTGAGGCAGCCATGATAGAAACATTTTTTCCTAACATAGCACTAGATAACTATTCAAAGGAAGCATGGGATATCCTTGAGAAGAATTTCAAAGAGAGTGATAAAGTCCACGTAGTGAAGCTATAGATGATTTAAGGGGAGTTTGAGAACCTTCAAATGAAGGCCAATGAATCTATTTTAGATTTCAGCTCAAGGACCTCTTATTTGATAAACTAGTTGAAATCAAATGGTGAAGATTATGAGGAGTAGGAATAGTGGAGAAGATATTGAGAATTCTACATCTAAAGTATGATAACATTGTGATGGCCATTCAAGAGGAAAATGACCTCACTACTTTGATAATGGATGAGTTGATGGGTACTCTTCAAATGCATGAGCACTAGATCAATAGATCAACAACATTTTCTCAAGAGCAAGCTTTCAAAGCTCAGTCCAATTCAAGAGGCATGGGGGAGGAAGAAATGACTCTCGTAGAGGTTTTAGAGGTAGAGGTCATGAAAAGGGAATGTTGGAGGAGAAAGCTTAGGGAAAGCAATCAAGAGGGAGCAAGCATTTCTCAAAACAACTCTAGAGGAGATAAGAGGAACTAGAAATCTAACAAGAGTAATGTATAATGCTAATATTGTCATAAATTTAGGCATTATGCAAGTGAATGTTGGAAGAAGCAAGGTGATCAGTCAAGACAAAATGCAAATGTGGCTAATGTGAATGTGGGTGAAGTAAATAATCCCACAACCTTCATCATGTGTAACATTGGTGAAGAAGGTAGCCTTGAGGTATGGTATTTTGACAATGGTTGCAGAAACTACATGAGTGGTAATTAAAGTTTTCTTTTTTCATTTATTGATCTAAGAATTTTAAATCAGAAATTAGAAAGGCAAACAATGAAACTATTCCTATTGTGGAAAAATGATCTATAATCATCCACGCCAAGCAAGGTGAGAGGAGAGAAATCCAAAATGTCTTTTACCCCCTAGTATGAAGCACAACATAATGATTTTTTGATAGCTCATTCAAAATTTTTACAAGGTTCTGATGGAAAATGAAACGTGTGTCATTCATGAGAAAGGTGGGAGTAAGAATGTTCTAGTAGTCCAAATGACAAGGAACTAGATATTTCCCTTGAGGATAAAGACTTGTTTCTCTTCTCAAATTATTGTTGCACATCCGAAGCATTAATTTACAATACTACATCAACAATAGCCTTAAAGAGCATGATTGAAGACCCCTCCAAGTTATGGCATCTTAGGTATGGACATCTTGTTTTTTCTTGTTTAAATTTATTATCCAAGAAAAGAATGGTAAATGATTTGTCAAATATTGTAGATTCATGTGAAAACTGTGAGGCTTGTATTTTGGGTAAGAAACATAGGCCTTCCTTTAATTATAATAATTTTAGAAGGGCAACGATACCATTAGAGTTGGTGCATTATGATTTAGTTGGCCCTATGCAAACCACTTCTATTGGGGGGAGTGTTTATTTAATGAAATTCATAAATGATTTTAGTAAATATTTTTTTAAAAGAAAATATGATGCATTTGATAAATTTGTTGACATTAAAGCCTAGGTTGAAAAAGAATGTGGGCATTATGTAAAATTCTTAAGGTTAGATAGTGGGGGAGTATACCTCCAATTCTTTTGCAATTTTTCGCAGGAAAAATGGCATCAAGAAGGAGCTTACAACCAACTATAATCCATAGTAAAATGCAGTGGCTAAGAGGAAGAATAGACCCATTGTTGATATGGAAAGGAGCATGATGAAAGAAAAGGGACTCCTAACTAAATATTGGGGAGAGGTTGTAGCAACAGTAGTATACTTGATAAATAGGTGTCCTACAATGGTAGTTTGTGACAAGATTCCTCTTGAGACATGGGCAAGACATAGATGGATAGTTGAGCACTTGAGAGTGTTTGGGTGTGTAGCATATGCACATGTGCCAAAGGAACAAATGAAAAAGTTAGATGACAAAGGTGTGAAGTGCATCTTCACAAGTTATAGTTTGGAATCAAAGGCCTAGAGATTATATAATCCAATCACCAAGAAGATCATCATTTCAAGAGATGTTGAGTTTCTTGAAAATCAATTATGGGATGGCTCGGTGGATGAATATTCAGGAACTTAAAATAAAGTGTTGATTATTAATGAAGAAGATAAAGTAAGAGTCTAAGGCGGATATACCAAGATGAAAGGTATGATGAAGACTACAATGATAGTGTTAATTTTGCATTGTTTTATCATAATGATCCAATCTATTTTCAAGAAGCCATGAAAGAAAAGAAATGGTGTAAACCCATGGATGAGGAAATAGATGTTATAGAAAGAAATGAAACATGGGAGTTAATTGTTTTTCCTCCAAAGAAACAAGTAATTGGAGTTTAATGGGTTTACAAAACCAAGTGCAATGCTAAAGGTAAAATAGATAGGCACAAGGAACTATTGGTGGTCAAGGGATAGAAACAATAATATGGTAAAGATTATGATGAGACTTAGGCCCTAGTTGCAAGAATGGAAATCGTGCATGCTGTCATAGAAATTATAGCCCATCACAAGTGGAAGGTATATCAAATGGATGTGAAGTCCACCATCTTGAATGGTGTGTTGAAAGAAGAGGTGTACATGGAGAAACAATTTGGTTATGAAGTTACAGGTGAGGAACACAAGGTGTATAGGTTGAAAAGAGCTTTTCATCAGCTCAAGCAAGCTCCATAGGCATGGTATAGTAGGATTGACTCATACTTATGAGCAATGACTTTAGCAAAAGTGATGGTGTGACCACTCTTTACATTATGACAATAAATGGTAATGTTTTGATCATTTTATTGTATGTAGATCACTTAATCTTCATTAGAAATGATAATTTCCTAACTGGTGAGTTCAAAGAGGCCATGAAGAATAATTTTAGATGTCAAATTTAGGTCTTTTAAAGTACTTTCTAGGAATAGAAGTAAAAAAATGCATGATAACATATTTATCTCTCAAGAAATATATTCAAATTAGACCTTGGAGAGATTAAAAATGTAAAATAGTAACCTAGAAGCCTCAACACCAGCATCAATAGGTTTGAACTTGAGCAAGGAAGATTGTAGCAAAATTTGAATCAAACATTATACAAAAGCATGGTTGCAAGTTTTATGTATTTGACAAAAACTTAGCTTGACATGATGCATGTAGTAAGTTTGATTTCTAGATTCATGGAAACTCCAAAGGATTCCCATTGGCAAGTGGGAAATATGATCCTAAGGTATGTGGATGGTACCGAGGGATTTGGCATTTTGTATACAGTTGATAATGAGTTTAGTCTAATTGATTACATTTATAGTGATTGGGCTCGAAGTCTATATGATATGAAGTGAACTTTTAGTTATATATTTCATATGAGATCAGGTGCAATTTTGTGGTCATCTAAGAAGCAACAAATTGTTGCTCAATCTATAGCAGAGGCTGAATACCTAGCAGAAATTGCCACAACATGTCAAGCTATTTGGTTTATCTAAACTGTGGATGTGGGGGATTTTCCCAATCAGATGATCAACAACACTCAAATGTCTTCTAGTGTCTCTTACAAAATCTAAACCATGGATGCAAAACATGTTGCTCTTAGATATGGAAGATGAGGATTTCAACCATTTTCTTGCATATAAATGGACCATCTGCAACTATCAATGCAAAAAGGAATCAAATCTGTTGAGAAATGGTACACCTTTGGTGTAAAGATATTTTTTAAAAAAAAATTAACTTTACAAATGATAAATGAATGATTTATAATATAAATATATTTATTTAATTTGAATGAAAATAAATAAATAATTTTATTTATAGATTTTTTAATTCATTTTACAAATATATTTTATTATATAATCATATTGCTTCTAATATCTTTTTTCTTATTTATTAAATAATGATTTTATTTACACTTTAAGAAATGTTGTATTATTATGAATATTAATTATTGATGTCGTACAAAACTAGATGAACCTTCCCAACAAATAACCACCAAGTATGATGGAGCTCCTACAAGCTTTGTCAATTTGCTCACATTATGAGCAATATAGTATATGTAGAGCAACAATATATACTGAGCTCCTTCAGTGACCAACCACCTTGGCCAACACTACATCCAATAAGAATTGAGCACCACTCCTTTGATGACTAAGTCTCAACTCCAAAGCCAAAATCCCTCCAACATGCAAGATTTCTAGCTGCCCTAGAATGTTTCTACATCATACACCCAAGGTCCAAAAATATATTTTTAGTACCGATTCAACACGTAAATCTCAAATCAGTTCTTCACATACATATCCTCCAAATCTTCAACTTGCATGTTCTTTCCCTTGTTCCACTTTTTTCAATCCTTTCTATCAACAAACAACTATTTTCTCTCCTTCTTCACATCTATCCTCAATGTAGCATAGGTTTCCTTTCTATGTTGATCTCTTTACCTCTCAAAATCCTTCAACTCAACTTGGTTGTCAATACTTAGTTTCATCCCATTTATTTCTTCATTCTAAAAAGGAATTAGGGAATGTTTCCTATCACATTTCTAAATAATAAATATATTCTTGACACAATCATACATAGCTTTACAATCATACTTCTAAGTTCTACCAAGCAATATGTGACAACTACCTATGTCCATAATATCACACAACACTTTATCCTTATACTACCCAATATAAACACCAAAAAGACATTGCTCTCTCACTTCCAAAGCATGGTCATATTGTGACCAACTAATCTTATAAGGACAAGGATTTCTCATTCTCTTTAAACCAAGCTTTTGAACCATCTTCTTAGAAAAATGGTTACCCATACTACCACCATCCACAATCAAATTTGTAGATTTTACCAACAGACTTACAATGAGTCCTAAAAAAATTACTCCTTTGACAAGGTTCCAATGCCTTTTTACCAATTAGTACTCATTGAGCCAGCAAGTTCTCCCCTTCTTGCTTAGGTTCACTAACATGGTCTTTAACTTTATTCACCACAAAAACTCTCCTCTCACCAGCCTTCTATGAACACTCAAAAAACATGTGACCTTCTTAACCACATCTATAGAAAGTACCCTTAAATGCACCTCTGCCTATAATTTTATTCTGCTCAATATGTTTTAGTTCATCTTGAGAAAAAATAATTATCCTTTATCAAGTTGTCATGCTTCTCCTTCTCACTTGAACTACTTTGATTTCTCCTCTTCAACTTATCTTTTACCTTGAGGGAATACTAATAAGAATCCTCTACAAAAGCAATATTCATCATACCAATCTCATCCCAAATATTGAATCTCAAACCATTAATGTACCCATCCACCTTCCCTTAGATAGTTCTAGATGTCCAAACTGAATAGTCATCTTGTAGAACTTTGAGCTGTATAATCTTTCACGAACATATCCTTCTACTTCAGATTATGCAACCTCTTAAAGAATTTAAGTTCATAATTAGTAAGAATGAACTTAGTCTTCAACTTAGTCAACATCAATTTCCATCTAGTTATCTTCATCTCACCTTCTTCTTCTTGATCCCTTTTCAATTATTTACACCAAAGAGTAGCATGTCCTTTCAACTTAGTTTGTGCCAACCCCACATTGAGTGGATCTTGAATATCCTCTAACTCAAACTAGTCTTCTCATTCAACAATAAAATAAATAAAATATTTAGGTCATCAAAGTACCTAAGAAATTAGAAACATCCATCTTATGCTTCAACTTCAAGAGAGTGTCAGATCTATCTGGTCGACCAAATTTTTCTTCCATAGATCTTGTCATACAATTTGTTCTATCTTCACCACTTGATCCAACAACCTCAAAGTATTCAATGACTTACTCATAACCATATTCAGTACTCACATGTTGAGGTACACCATCTATAACCCTCATGATCTCATTCTTCATCAACACTAGCTCATATCTAAAACCTGATCTAACCTTCTTTGAAAAACTTACTTCCATAGCATCACAAAGATCTTTAATTTGCCTTGAGTCCAATATTCTTGAAGGAATTTCAAAGATCTTTACAAACACTCTACAAAAAATCTCCACCTAGATCAAACCTTTTCTCTGAAAATCTTCACCCTAGGTCCTAGTGCAAACTACCTCTTTGACGATCTGTCTACAAACTTAGGAAAAGTTTCTCTCATACCACTTGATGCAGTATAGAACTAGATTAACCCCCAATAGATGTGATCTAGTTCCCATTAAATAACCACCAAGAATGAATAAGCTCCTACAAGCATTTTCAAGTTCATTACATGTTGAGTAAAATTATATGCCAAGCTCTTTCAACGACTAAGCACCACTCATTTGGTGACCAAGTCCTCAACTCTAAAGCCAAAATCTCCAACATGAAAAATTGCTAACTACCCTAGGATGTTTCTAAATTAGTTTTTAGAGTTCTCTTTTATTTCTTATATATGCTTATAAATATTAACCAACACTCAAATAAAAAATTAGATGATATAAATTAAATATAAAGAAAAAATTTATTGCAGTAAAATGTATCAAAGTTTATAATTGTGTAAACTCTTTATCTTCTAAGACAACCATATGATGAAAAAAAATTGATACAAATATAATAAATGTGTTTCAATCATTATTTTGTCACTGATTTTAGACCTACTATTTCCTGGTAAGACAATTGCTTATATGATATGACTACTATCATTTATTTGATTAATGAAGATGATTTGATCAAATGAGAGAACAATAGCACCTAGACAAATTGAGTTACAATATGTAAAGGAGTTCAAGAATCTGTTAATATAGTGATATTATAGTTCTTTGATACACTGATTAAGTTTAGAAGAACAATTTAAATTTAAAAAAATTGCCAAGCTTGACAATTTACATAGTAGGTGTCGAGAAAAGTTAGTGCAAGTCAAGCAGAAAATCAATTGGAGCCAAGAAAAGTCAATTTTAGTGTAAGCCAAGTAAAGTTTAGTTGATGTCAAGCACCAGTACAATTTAGTTCATACTGAGTTATTTAACAATGGATTTTGATCAATGTAGTATGTGTTGAGCATCAGAAGCCAGTTAATGTCGAGTGTCAGCATTATGAGGAAGATTGGGAATATGATGAATCTAAATCAAAAAGTTTGATTTCTTGCATTGTGTGAATTGTGTGGAAGAAAAAGTTGATGAGCTTGTGCACAAAATTCATGCTAAACCATTTTAAGGTGAATTCAAGGGGACTAAAGGAGAATTTTTTAGAAGGGAATGAAATGAAATAAGGGGTAAATTCATTGAATCTTACCTAATCTTAACTAACACTAAAATGGATGATCGAGGATGAATGAAAGAATATCTTAATTCTCTATGTATAGAGATGGCTTGTTAGAAGCAAGGGTTGTCATGTGCAAGAACCTAAGGAAGACATGGAGTCTACAATATTGCTTCATTCACTGACATAAGAGAAGAAACTGCATTAACAAACAGAGCAAAATGGTTTAAGGGTATGGATGTTTGAAGGGTGAACAAGCTATCAAAGCTCAAGTGTGTGAAATTCAAGAAGAATGGAGGACTAAAACAAAGATCTATAATCTAGAAATGGAGTTGTAAGGTGTTAACAGATCAAACTTACTGTCACCTTCTAATCATTGTAGCATTCTAGGGTAAATCCTTTGAGTTAAGGTTGACCTAATAGTCATTTGTAAATCCTTTAATTGGGTGACATTTCAAGTGAATGATCTAAAGTCCTAAAAAAAGCCTCACTCCTAACAGGGTAACTAAAATCCTTTAACTTGGTCACATTGAACAGTGTGTATTATAACCTTTAATAGGGTTGGCTTTTCACAGGGCATCACTTCAAAAGAGTGAGAATAAGTAGCATGTTACTAATGGTTTTTTCCAAATTGGGTTTCTCCATTAAATCATTGTGTCAAATGTGTTATTGAATTTGTTGTGTTTTATGTTTATATTTTTGCAAATTAATTTGGCAGAAACCTACAAGTTTAAGTGATTGCATAATCTAATGGATGCTAATTCTACATCTGGACCTTGGATAAATGATTCACCCCCCCCAGTTATTTTAAAGAATTTCAAAAATTGGTATCATAGTTATTTTTTTAAGAAGACTAGTTTGAAGGTACTAGAAGCAACAAGATCAGGATGTCAAAAAGAAAGGTACCCAAGCTCAATAGAGATAAATTTCCTATATGAAAAATTCTAATGAAGCTATAACTAGGAGGACTTGGAGATCATGCACAATCTACCATTGTTGTTGAGCATCTTGATCCTGCTAGAGTCTTAATTGCTGAAGATTTGAAAAAGAAGAAAGAACACAATAGGAAATGTTAGAGATTGCCTCTTCCCTAAGCTATGCCAAATTTGATGACATCAAAGGTTGTGAGAGTGCAAGGAAAATGTGGGATTCTCTATACACTATCTATTGAGGTGAAAAAAATGTTCTAAGAGCCAAAGATGAAAGTTTCAGAGGTAAGTTTGATGATATGAGAATGCAAGAAGGTGAGAATGTTACTTAATATTGCTCTAGGATAAAAGATCTTGTTAATGCAATAAGAGAAGCTACTAGTAAAATAGATGATGATACCACACTAAGCAAAGTCTTGAGATTCCCATCTATGCTATTAGATTTTTTGCAATACAAGAATTGTGATGTCTACCAGGGAATGATTTGACTCTTGAAGGTCTAGTAGGTAGGCTCACTAATTTTGAGCTATCTAATTTTGACAATTACAAACCTAAAAATATTGAATCTTCTTTCAAAGCTAAATTGACATTGAAGGAACTTGATGAAAAGAAGAAGAAAAAGATAACATATGTGTTCGGTGACAGTGATACAAATGAGGAAGATGTAGATCAACTTGAAGCACTACTTGTAATGAGATTTCATAGAGGTAAAAGGAAGTTTAAAGGTAAGTTACCTATCATATATTTCAATTACAATGAGGTTGGTCATATTTTTGCTAGATGTCTAGAGAAGAAGAAGTATGAAGGTGGTGAGAAGTATAAAAGTAGAAGAGATGAAGATAGCAAAAACTACAAAGATGAAGGTAAGAAGTCTTGCTACATTGCTGAAGAGGAAACAAAAGATGAATCTGACGATCATGATAATGAAATGGTGTATGCTGCTATGAAGGATGAATCTAATGAGGATGAGACAACTGCACTAGTGTCTTGTGTGAATAAGAATGACAAATGGATCATTGAAAATGGGTGTTCACATCACATGAATAAATATAAAAATAAGTCCATTACCTTGAATTATTATGATGGAAATAGTGTGAAGTTTGGTAATGATGCACTATGTCTGATAAAAGGAAAAGGTTCTATCAAGCTCACATAAAAGATTTTATGTGACAATGCTTACTATTTTGAAGGACTTAACTATAATTTGTTGAGTGTGTCACAACTGATAAATTTAGGATATAAGGTTTAGTTTGAGAGCAAAATTGCTAAGATATATGATACTAATGGAAATCTAATTGGAAAAGGTGATCAACTTAGAGATAATTTATTCTACCTTTATATAAAGGATGTTACTTGCTTAGTTGTCAAATTTGATTATCTATGGTTAGGGAACAAAAGGTTATGTCATATTAATTTTGATAACTTGGTTAATATTAGTAACATGAGAAGAGTCAAAGGTTCTCCTAAGCTGAAGAAGACTGACAATATAATTTACAAACAATTTCAGCTAGGCAAAATGGAAAAGTCAAGTTATAAGAGTAAGACTCGTACCTCTAAAAGAATACTTGAGATTTTTCATACTGACCTGTGTGGACCAATTGAATTGCAAAGCTACAAAGGAGATAACTACATTATGCTTCTTATTGATGATTAATCTAGAATGATGACAGTTATGTTTCTGAATCAGAATTCTAATGATTTCCAAGTGTTTAAGAGGTACTTAGCAAGAGTTGAGAAAGAAATAGGTAAAAATTTGAAATGTTTGAGATTTGATAGAGGAGGAGAATTTACATCAAATGAATTTGATATGTTTTGTAATTGTGATGTGAATATCAGGATTTAACTGTGTGATTTTGAGTCAAACTCGATGACCCATGTTTCATGAGTAGTGATTCAACATGAATCCATCTCTCATGAGAATAAATGGAACACTTAGCACTCATTGGATCTAGGTGATGCTCACAGGGGTGAAGCACCGGGACTTCCCGGGAGGTCACCCATCCCAGTACTACTCCAGCCTGAGCGCGCTTAACTACGGAGTTTCCTCTACAGTTAAACCCAAAGCTTGCAACCCCATTTGCAAAACCTTCACCAAGTGTTGTGCCTCATGAACCATTCATTAGAAAGCCCCTTAAGCTCATCAATTGATAAGTAGGACAAGATTTCCACAGCTAGTCAAATTGTGACGTGAATATCAGGATTTAACTGTGTGATTTTGAGTCAAACTTGATGACCCATGTTTCATGAGTAGTGATTCAACATGAATCCATCTCTCATGAGAATAAATGGAACACTTAGCACTCATTGGATCTAGGTGATGCTCACAGGGGTGAAGCACCGGGACTTCCCGGGAGGTCACCCATCCCAGTACTACTCCAGCCTGAGCGCGCTTAACTACGGAGTTTCCTTTACAGTTTTGTAATGATAGAGGAATCAAAACATAAACATCTGTTCCTAAAACTTCTCCACAAAATGGAATTGCTAAAATGAAGAACACATTTGTAATGGGCTATGCTAGGAAACTCATGATGGAGAAGAGCGTTGCTTTGAAATGTTGGAGAGAAGTTATACTTGTACAACTATCTATACCTCAAACTATGTACAAGTCAAGAAAGGTACTTAGTCAACACCTTTTGAACTATGGTATGGATACTCAACAAATGTAAAATATTTGAAGGTATTTGGAAGTGAATGCTATATTCTTAAAGATTTTAGGAATGGTAAACTAGATGCAAAGAGTGAAGATGGTGTATTTCTTGGTTATTCCACCAAATGTAAAGCTTATAATTGTTTAAATACTAATATGAACAAAGTTGTGGAAAGTGCAAATTTGAAATTTGATGAATATATAGAGGTATATGAGGCTTAACCTCTGAAGGAACCAAAAGAATACAAATCATTTGTATACTTTTATGAAGGTATGTTTGTTGAATCAAGTTGCAAACCAACATGAAGTTTTAGTGACTATCAAGTCACATGCTATGAATGTTGAGCTGTATTTATGAACCAAGCTACATTCAGGTGTCAAGTTATAGAATGAAGTTGAGGCACATTTTGATTTTGAGATTAGTGTACATGAAAGAGATGTACATATTATTTAGAAGTTGAGAGACCCAATAGAAGCTTGAGCTAAACCAAGATTGTCTAAGTATGTCAAGATACATCACCTTACTAAGCAAATTATTGGAGATAAAGATGTTAGACCAATGCCAAGAAACAAGTTGAGAAATGATACATGTTCACTAAGCATACAAAAACACAAAATAGTGAATAATGTCTTATAAGATGTGGACTAGAGTAAGGCCATGGAAAAAGAGATTGAACAAATTGAGAAAAATAAGACATGGACTCTAGTTCCTAGACTTGAAGAAAAAAATATGATTGGTACCAAGTGGGTATACAAAAAAAATTTAGATGAATATAGTGAAGTCACAAGAAACAAGGAAAGATTAGTTTGTAAAAGATATATATAGGAAGAAAGGATAGACTATGGAGAGACATTCACTCCTATTGCAAGCTTAGGAGTAAGAACTTTGCTTTCTTACTTTGCATACAAAGGTTTTAAGGTTTAAAAAATGGATATTAAGTCTACATTTCTAAATAGTATATTAGAGGAAGAGGCTTATATAGAATAACCAAAATGATTTGTTGATGCTCACAAAAAAAACATGGTATGTAGACTACACAAAGCTTTATATTGTTTGAAGCAAGCATCAAGAGCATGGTATGCAAGGCTTCATATTTATCTTGTGAAGATTGGATTTGAGAGGACTAATGATAACAACAATCTATACTTGAAGTTAAAGAAAGAAAAATGTATTTTGTTATCTGAAATTTTTGTTGATGATTTTATATTTGGTGGTCAATATACTTTATATAAATATTTTGCAAATGAAATGAAGTAAGAATTTGAGATGTCTATGTTTGGAGTGATTAAGTTCTTTGTAGATTTGCAAGTACATCAGATGAAATATGGTATATACATCACTTAGTCAAAGTATGTTAAGAAGATACTAAAAACTTTTGTATTGGAGGGTTCCGGGCTAGTAAGAACACATATGGTGATGAGACATCAATTGTCAAAGAATGATGATTTAGCTGAGGTGAGTCAAATGTTATACAAGCATATGATTGGCAAATTATAATATGTAGTACATAGTAGAGTTGACATTGCATTATCTATAGGGATAGTTGCAAGATTCTCTGCTAATCCTAGAGAGAATCATTTGATGGCTGTTAAGAGAATAATGAAATATCTGAAAGAAAAATAGGGCTATAGTCTATACTAATGAGAAATTTGAATTGAGAGCCTATACTGATGTTGATTGGGCTATAAATATTGATGACAAAAATAGAACCAGTGGAGGAGGATTTTTTGTAGGCAAAAAGCTAGTTACATAGAGTAGCAAGAAATAAAACTATATTTCTCAATCTACTATTAAAGCTGAATATGTTGTTACTATAGTAAATTATACAAATATTGTATGGATCAAATAGCTACTCAAAGAAATGATGGAAAAAATCATTTAACATGTGATACTTTATTGTGATAATACAAGTGCTATAAATATATCAAAGAATCATGTGATGAATACAAAGACTAAGCACATTGCAATCAATTGTCATTACTTGAGAGAATTAGTTCAAGATAAAGAGGTAAAGATCAAATATGTCAACACAAAAGAGAAAATTGTTGATATCTTTACAAAAGCACTACCAAAGGATGCTCATGACTATCTAAGAGGTAAAATAGGGGTGATATCCCTATCAAAAGCTATCTAAGAAGCATGAGGAGTGTGATGTATCAAATAAGCTTGATTGATATATGTTACATATTGATGTAGTAGATCTTACTTTAGGGGCTGCCTAAAGTAATTAAAGAGATGAAACTAAAAATTAGTCACAAGCTAGGTGGCAAAGGGAGAAACTGAAAATATTCATATCTCCATATGAAGATGACAAGTCTTTGGCATTGTTGTCAAAGAGGGAGAAAGTGTACTAAGAGTTAAAGTGTACTAAGAGATGAAAGTTGAGGGAGATGAAGGAAAAATACTAATCTGTCTAATCCCACTGAAGAAAAAAATCTTAACTATTGAAGGAGTAAGTATGTTGAGGGAGAAAGTATACCTACTGATTACATCTACCTAGTAAGAGGAAGATAATATTGAGGGAGATATAAGAAGTGATCAAGAGGGAGTCATAAGGATGAGCTGATTGACATAATTTTGTAACCTATTTAGAAGATGAAAGTTGTTGATAGACGGAGAGATTTCAATACAAGGAATTTTTTCTTTTTTAATATTTTGTTGGTCTTATTGATTAAGTCTGATCAATTTGGTTTACCATCAATCCCAAAGAGGGAGATTGTTGAAAATGGATTGATACAAGTATGATAAATGTGTTTCAATCATTATTTTTTCACTGATCTCAAATCTACTACTTGCTAGTAAGACAATTGCTTATATGATTTGAGTACTACCATTTATCTAATTGATGAAGAGGATTTGATCAAATGAGGGAACAATAGAACCTAGATGAAAGGTTCAATTATGATATTTATAGGAGTACAAGAATCAAGTAAAGATAGTGATATTATATTGCATTGATAATCCACTTAAGGTTACAAAACTTGGTTACATTGATTAAGTTCAGAAGAACAAGTTAAACAAAGTTTGTCTATTAAGGTTGACAATTTGCACAATAGGTTTCAAGAAAAGTAAGTGCAAGCCAAGTAGAAAATTAGTTGGTGTCATGTAAAATAGTGTAAACTGTGTAAAGTTTAGTTAATGTCAAGCACCAATAAAATTTAATTCATGCCAAGTGATTTGACAGTGGATGCTAAGCAACATAGTATGTGTCAAAAATTAGAAGCTAGTTAATGTCGAGTGCCAACAAGTTAATGTCGAGTGCCAACATTATGAGAAAGATCAGGAATTTGATGAATCTGAGCTAGCAAGTTTGATTTCTTGAATTATGTGAACTATGTGGTAGATAAGATTGATGGGTTTGTGGCATAAAATTCATTGTAAACCATTTTGAGGTGAATTCAAGAGGATTAAGGAGAAGTTTCTAGAAGAGAATAAAATCAAATAAGGAGTAGATTCGTTGAATCCTACCTAATCTGACCTAACCCTAAAATGGACGATGGAGGATGAACAACAAAATATCTTAGTTCTCTATTTATAGAGATGACTATTTAGAAGTAAGGGTTGTCATGTGTGAGAACTTAAGGAAGTCAAGGAATCTAGGGTATTGCTTCATTCAGTGATCTAAGAAAATAAACTGCATTAACAAACAAAGAAATAAGGCTTAAGGGTGTGGACGCTTGAAGAATGAATAAGCAATTAGAACTGAAGTGTGTGAAAGACAAAAATAATGGAGGACTGAAATAGAGATCTATAATCTACAAATGGAGTTATAAGTTGTTATGGAAACAAGAATTAATGTTACTTTCTAATCATTGTATCAGTCTAGGGTAAATCTTTTGGATTAAAGTTGAGCTAACAGTCATTATAAATGCTTTAACTACCTGACATTCCAAGTGAATGATCTAAAGTCTTCTAGCAAGGCTCACTCCTAACAAGGTAATTGAAATCCTTTAACTAGATTATATTTTAAAATTTGTATTGTGACCTTTAACAAAGTTGTCTTTTCATAGAGCATTATAGGTGATTTTTTCCAAATTGGGTTTCCATGTTAAATCATTGTGTCAAATGTGTTATTGAATTTGTTGTGTTTCATGTTTACATTTCTATAAATTGATTTGACAATAACCTATAATTTTAAGTGATTGCATAATCTAATGGATGCATGTATGATGAAAATGTTTTATGAATATGAGTTCACTAAGTTGTGAAAAGTTTAAATTGTACATCTAAGCCTTGGATGACTAATTCACTACCCATTGAAGGAAAATAATATAAATTTCTGTAGAGGTTGTTTCAATTACTATATACAAACTTATAAGATTGATTTTGTATACATATTACTCATTTAAGAATATGTTATAAAGACTCTAGCTTAATAAGAATTTTTACTACAATTATTATTTTTTATTAAAGATATATCATTGCACAATTATTTCTTTCCTATTACACTCCACACAATTTTGGTAGGTTATACCTGTGTGAATTTAAACTAAAAAAGGGGTAAAATTTTTATTGAATACCAAAGTGGGTAGAAGAACACAAGAAAAAAAGAGAACTACAAATCTTTATCCTGGTCCACAAGTTTATTCAACATCTAAGATAAATTAAGGGGAATCATCCTATGATCAATAATGTTCCAAGCTAGCCCATGTTCAAAGGCCCATTTAGCCAAACAATCAGCCACACCATTCCACTCATGAGAAATATGCATAAAGACACAAAATTTGGAGAATTCCATAACTACGTGATTTGCTAAATAACCAGAGCCAAATGTCAATCCACATACACAAGGTTCCTTCTATTCAATAAATTCACAACCACCTATGAGTCAGTCTCATAGATAATTCTTCTCCAACCAGGTTGACAACACTATTCAATAGCAACAAAGATAGCTAGGGCTTCCATGAAGTTATTAGTATGATAACCCTTATACATAGAAAACAAAAATTGAATATCACCAAAACTGTCATGCCCAACTTCCCCAATACTAGTTGGACCAAAATTTCCCTGAGAGGAACCATTAGTGTTGATTTTAAGAACTCCAGCCTTGGGAGGAACCCAATGCCCCTCATGATTAACATGCTAAGAGTGCTACCTAGCTCTATTCCCAGAGTGGTTTTAGGGGGGTGCGGCACCAAAGAATAATAAAAATAATAAGAGTCACCATGCGGATCAATGAAGATGAAATTAATTGACTAATGAGATATAGAGTTTGCCACTTTTGGATCAATGGTTTTTCGATTCATCTTTGCAAGTTGTAACCCTCAGCGTATAAATATTAGATTTTGCTACTGCTAGTGCTAGTGATAGTGATATTTTTAAATATCTAGGGATCTGTGATCCCAAAATCTGTAGTGAAAAGACTTTATATTTAATAAGAAAGGATAAGCACACGCCATCAACAACGGCCACATGATAACTTTTCACCCTTCACTGCAAAAAGAAGTTAACGAACCATTATTACACGTGGTATGCTAAATGTAATTTTGAAATTTCTGGAGTAACAAGTTATAGAGGTGTAGGGAAGAAGAAATGAGTGGATGAAATTTGGATGAGGACGAAAAGCCTTCAATACAGGGGAAATTCAGCTGAGAAAAATTCAATGGAACGATTTCAATCTTTACAATCCTCTCTAAAAGTTATCTTTGATGAAAGCTGTAAGCTGTTGAATGACATGCAAACCGAATTGGTTAGACTTCAAAGAGAGAATAAGGAATTAACAGAAGCAAACAAGGACCTAAAGGAGGAGCTAATAGAGGAGTTCAAGAGGGCCCGGAAGTTGAAGAATCTAGCAAACTAAATCTTGATCTAACAAGAAACATAGTGTTAGAGGTTGTTGAACGAAACAAAAAATTAGAGGATGAGTTAAAGAGGGTAGGAGAAAGCGAAGAATCTAGCAAATTAAATTTTGATCTAACAAGAATCAAACTCTTGGAGTTGGAAGGACAAAACAAAAAACTAGGCAATGAGTTAAAGAGGGTCAGAGAAAGAGAAGAATTTAGCATTAAATTAGAGGAGGAGCTCAAAAGCGCTAAAGAAAGAGAGAATTCTAGCAAACAAAATTTTGTGGAAATAAGAAACAGGCTGCAGGAGATTGGTGAACAAAATTAAAACCTAGAAGAGGAGTTGAAGGGTGCTAAAAAATGAGAGTCGTCTAGGTTTTCAAAGAAGAGAAAATCCCTTCATAAAGTGTTCGATGTTAACTACTTGTTGCAGTGCTCAATTTGCTGGGAACCATGGACTCAGTCTGGAGAACATACTATCTGGTATGTTGTATATGCAAATAGTCTCAAATTAATGGAACTACTTTTTCTTTCTCTGTATCATCATGTCAGGTAATATAATTATGAATTACCAATATAATGATGTATCACCTTTTATTTTTATTCAAAAAGTACAAGGTCATCTTTTGGACTGTCATGTTGCTCTGTAAAAAATTGCATTTTACAGAGTTTCACTCATCTGTCACATTTTGGAAGGATTTTATGTTTTCTTTGTGGGGATTTGTTAGCTTATTGATTAAGAAATTGTAATTTTATCTAGATTAATGACAATTGTCAACAAGTTGGGGATCAAATAAATTCATAAATTCATAAATTTAAGAAGAAACAAATAGAAAATTAAATTTTCTGGGGTTTCCTTAAGTTTAACTTACACAAAAGTGTAGGGAAAGGAACGAGGAAAGAGGGAAAATTCATTAGGAGAAAATCTCATCAAAGTATGTTTTGAAAAAACAGCCTTATGTGGGTGTTGGATAAATTAAATGAGTACTATAGACAACACTACTTGAACAATGAGCAAATGACCATCTATTAGTAGAGGATGCAAATGACATATCAATTTGCACAACAGGCTCTAATGACCTATTCAACCACGTATCCACTATAGGAAGAAAGAAGCATCAACATGAATAGTAGAAAACCCCTCCATAATGTTGAGGAGAGAGGCATAACAGGTTTACTAACATGGTGACACTAAAGAAGAAATGAAGACAATGGCTCATGTAGTAAGAAAATTATTGGGCTGTCTTTAATAAAGAAGACTTCAGCCCTAAATTTTGATGTTGATGCATAGCCTTCTCCAATGCTACTAGCCTCATCCAAATTCATTTGAGTACATGTCCCACCTTACCACAAAAATTATAGGCTTCCCCCAACTTTTTATTTGTCTTAGATATTAGATTTAATTTTTTCTTCTCACATGTAAACACATCTTTATGAACTTAGCCTTCTTATGAATTGTGGTATTGCATTTTCTTTTCCTCTGGGCATTTCTTTGGAAAATCATGCATAATAGAATGGATTTTAAAAGATAAACATTGAGAATTTTCTACTGTAAGTAAATTTATTTATTTATTTTCTTATTACCTTATTTGATTCAATCAATATCATTTGTAATCATCTTCATTCCTAAATAAACTAGCTTATATATATATATATATATATATATATATAAAATAAGCTTAGAGATATTCTTCTCAAGGCACCTATTTTTATAATCCCATAATTTTCATCATCGCATATTTATGTGAATCTAAGAGGCGTGAATTCGAGATTCTTAATCTGCCTCATTTTTAATTCCATTTCCTCTCTGTAATTTTCATGATTTTAATGAAAAATGTTTACATTGAAGACTGCTGCCACTATAGAAAGCCTCTCAGCTTAATGATTACAGTGTCCCATATGTTTGAGTAAAATTGCTCTAAGTGATATTAGACATCACTATGTATCCCAAAATTATGAAGGCTGAACATGCAGATTACTCGGTTCTATTGATAGGCTTGTGAGAACAGTAATGGTACTCTCATCAAGAAAGGCACATGGTCCACATCTGACCATGTTAAAAGTTCTGATTTTGAAAATATAGATTTATGTCGTATAAATGGATAATAGGGACTTTAAAAGATATAATCCTGAATTGTTCATGAATTTGTTCTATTTCACAAAGTAAACATGAAAGACCTGTTATGCAATATTTTTTTGAAATACCATAATCGAGAGACTTTGGAACTTAAGCTGGCATCTTAGAAAAAATATCCGTCCAATATTTATTTATTAAATAAGAAATAAAATTTATATATTTGGGAATGGTAGAATTTAGTATAATTGAGTTTGGGAATTTGGTTTGGAATAAAATTTGAAAATTAAATTAGAATAATTGATGACAAATAATAAGTAGGAGATATGGGTAAATGAGTCTGATCTTTGACTGAAAAATTACACCGTTAAATTTTAATAGCAATATTTTATAATCAAAACTGATGTTAACTAAAAATGTTAGAAAATTTATGTATTGTCCTGATGATATAGAATTGTATTGTTAGTGACAATTTAGATTTTTCATGTTATAAACATGTCTAAGATTATTTAATGCGGCTCTTTTGTTCAAATTATGATAGTCATTTTCGTTACAGAAAGTAGGAATCCTCATCATATTCTAAAGAATGGGTTCTTCAAATGTGCTTGGCTTCACAGCCTTCCATGGTTGGTTTGTCAAATTCGATTGCATGCTCCTTTCACATGTTCCAACAGTACAACGAACCAAACTATGATCACTTTAAGTATCAAACGTAAAGTAGTATTTTTGGATTTTTTTATAAGGTTTAGCTTAATCAATCTATAGAACTGTTACATCCAAACCTTTGCTTCGTGTTGGTGTTTGATACAAGTTTGGGAATGGATACCACACCTTGAACTATGATTGTGGTATTTACTGTTTATGCTATTATATTTTAGATGTGAGGTCTCTCCATTTTTTATGTCAAAAGACTCAATTTATTAATAATCGTATTAACCTTTGATGCTTATTTGTTTGTAATTTTACGGTTGTTTTACTAGGTATGAATTTGATGGATATTAACAGCATATGCCCCTCTCTCTATTAATTTCCCTCTATACTACCTCCTTGATCTGTGTTATTCACTGTTTAATTTTCTTTCCTGCTTAAACCCTTTGACTCTTTATTCACTGTTTAATTTTCTCTTCTGTTTAAGCCACTTGATGCCTCCTTTGAGTCACATTTTACAACCTGTCAATAGTTTTGATTCAACATCCCTTGCATTCAAAGGCCTCAGTTTCATTCGATGGCCCTTCAGTAAATTTTATTAGTGCTGGACACCTTACGAATGATTTTAACTTGGCTCTGCTGATTCTCTTCCCGTTTACTCCCACATCGATACTTTCCTTTCAACACAATATGGCTCATTCACGACGACATTTTTTATCCTCTACTAGGGCATTCACAACTATAAAATCTGACAAAATTAATCATTTCCAAAGGTCAATGTATGGCTAGGAGAGTGATAGATGAATTTGAATGTAAACACAACCGATGACTGTAAAAAACCATGTCCTATTCAGCAATTTCCAAATCAACCAATTGTTAGAAATACCGAAATGAACAAACCAAAATCCTAGTTTGAAAAGTCAATAATCATTTCATTAGCTGTAATCAAGATTAACAATTGAATTTACCATAACAATATATAACTACATTGTATTATCTAAGACATTGACCTACATGTTATTCATCTATCAAAATGTATAAAACTAAAAAAAACAACATCAAGATTTGAATAGATACACTATCCATTGTATATAAGTACATCACAAAGATCATCATCAAATGATTGTTTACATTACATCATTAGTATAGTGCTTGCAAAGTAGTTATGACTCAAATTTTACAAGAAGAAGCACCAAAATGAAATTCCAAAATGAATTGAGATGTTTCTGATTTATATTAATGATAGATTCAACAAACTGTTCATTTCAGTCTTATAGTTGTCCTACTACGAGTCCAATGATCATAAAATACTATGCTTCTTATGCATTTAAATCTAATTCATTCCAATTTTCTATAATTTTCAAAGCAATAGTGTTAAGAGTACACTATACGGACTATATAATGCAATTGTCAATAGAATAGCAAAGACATTCTTGACCATTCATATGATGTAGTTAAAAATGAAATAGAAGTAATTGCTCGAGTGATTCAGTCCATTTAACATTGTAGATGTTCTCAGGCACTCAAACAGCTTCAATCGAATTCACAGAGGGTCTACAGTATGTATGAGTTGTTGGCAGTATTAATTTCTGGCAACCACCCACTGTCCAGAGTAATTGCTCACCTTCCACTACCGCAACAGTCTGCCGTCCGAGCCATTCCAGCCACTTTATATAGCCATCCATATTTAATTCTATGCAATATTATAATATATTATAATATGTGTAATAAGTTTGGTTTGTATTCTAGAGAGTTTTCGGACCTCTATAAATATAGGCTTAATGTAATGTATTTCAGTAAGGCAGTAAGGCAATGAAATAAGTTTAATTTCTATAAATTTGTTCATCTTTGCCTTCATGAGTGTCATCGTATGATAACAACCTTGGTCATTCTCCATACACACAATTGGACTCTTATAAAGAGGAGGCTCGACTTGACAGGAAAACACCGTCCCTTCGGCTAAGAGGTTTCCTTCATTAATTGAAAGGCTCTCAAACAGAAGTAAAGTTATTTTATCATTATAACCACACCTACAGATACTTCCTATGTATATTTGAGTATCTTCTGACTAGGCACGTTTTCCAGGACTATTAAGTTACTGGGGCAAAGAAATTCACACCCATGCACATATTTCAGTCTATAGTTCCTAGTCGTGACTTCACAGGTTGATCTGGAATGAGTGGAATTATACCCAAACTCCAATGACCGCACGCATCTGAATGGAAGGAAATACCAAAAAAAAAATCTATGCAGCTTGACAAAAGAGAAACACTGAAATAGAGAAAATACAACTTCAGTGAAGATAATAGCGGCAAGCCTCTAACTCTAAAATTGATCATACTTACTGTCGAACAAGAAAGGAAGAGAGGCAATTCGTATGTAAAGCTCATTTACATTTATATTGCACCATCTAGAATGGTTTTTAAGAGGTACATGATACCTTATCTTAAAGCCTAACTAATGAAATAGTGAACCTTTATTCACCTCATGATCAACAGTGTTCCTTATACTATACTTATCATGGATTCAAGGTTGGCAATTTTTCAGCTATTTTTTTGTGTACAATGAATTAGAAGTCATCGCAAGAATGGAAATCATATTGCCAAATTAAATGCAACAAGATTGGACTGGCAGTCTAGTCTATAACCCGTGCCTAATCACAACTTAACACCAGATATAAATAAGGTATTGATTGTTTCAGAATTTAATCTCTGAAGGTGACATTAAATAGTCTATTGAAAGTTCAGTGTAGTAAACCAATTATTAAAATGACAATCACATAAATTATGTTAGAGTGATTATCAATCAAAAAAACTGATCTGAATTGATGAAGTGGGCTGCAAACATGAAATCTGGTGAATTGTTTACCTGTGATATCAATGTTCAAATTCTGGAGATTCTTGCAAAAATTTGAAAGAGTTGTATGCAAACTAAAAGCCATCTTATTGATTGAGATTGAAAGAATGTATACAATAATACAATATCAACAACCACCATAACCATGAATTTGAAATGTTTATGTGGCTAAAATTTTAAAAAAACCAAATTAAACTAAACTATTCAAAACTAGGTGTCTAATTACCCCAACTTGTTGGGGTCATAACTTTTGACCCGTAGTTTGGAATTCAAAACCACTTACGTCGTTGGAAAGAACAACTAAAAACTTAGTTCAATTCCTAAAATAGTGAGCCTACGGCTATCCAATTTTAAGGACCAATTATAGTTTTGGCTTGAAATTATGAGCAGAACACCTCCGAAAAGGGCAAACAAAAAGATAAAGAAAAACTATAAAAAAATATGAAAAGTACTTACAAAAAAATTAGATCTTCTATATAATCTAGATCGTTCCTCCACCCTTAAGAGGCAATGGGCCCCATTGCGTCAATATTTTGCAGTAAATGAGGGAATTGTGTTATAACCTATTCCTTGGTTAACCAGTTGCCTTGATGAGAGAATTGACCAACTCAAACAACCCTTATAGTAGAATTTTTTGATTTTTTAAAGATTTTAGCATGACTTTAGTGATATGATTACACTATAATGGCATAGTAGTGGATGGATTCAATTCATCAACATGAATATGTTCAGCAGCTTGAGAGATGTCCAATAATGGAGGAAAATAGTGTCGCAACAGTTCCACATTAAAAAATGGACGTATTCCCAAAAACTATGGCAGATCAAGTTTAAAAGCATTCTCACCAACTTGTTTCTTAATGGTATATGAACTATACCAAATAGGATGAAGCTTTCAATAAGGTCCTTGGAGGCACTCCTTCTGATGATGTAGCCATACTTTGTCACCAACCTTGAAATGATGGGGAGCTCTTTTTTGATCATCTCTTTATTTATACTTCTTGTTACTCTACTCTAAAATATCATGAACTTTTCGTAACTACTTGATCTTCTCAATAAATTTGCTTTCTTTATCTATCTCCTCTTTAGTATTGAGTGGCTAACTAGATTGCAAGATGGGTAGTGCCACATCTATGGGTGCCAATGGTTGATAACCAAGACAAACCTCAAATGGACTATGTCCTATAGTAGTGTGGAGTGCATGGTTGTAGCTATAGTGGACATAAGAGAAGCTTTCATCCTATGTACACAAATGTTTGGAGTGGTATTTTTGAAGAATTTGGATAATCATTCTATTGACTACCTCTATTTGGCCATCTGTTTGAGGATGGAATGTTGTAGACTTTGTCAACTTGGTGTTCATTCTAGTCCATAATGAAGACCAAAAATTACTGAGGAGCCTCCTATCCCTATCTAAAATAATGTTTATTGGCAACCCAAAATGAACCCAAACAAGTTCAAAAATTACCTTAGCAGTCTGCTCTACTAAAATCACTTTTTTACAAGCCATCATGATAACCATCTTAGAAAATCTATCTACTACCACATATATACAATTGTTGCCCCTTCTGCCACTTGGAAGCCCAGACATAAAGTCCACTAAAATAGAATGCCATGGTTTCTTAGGAATAGTTAGTGGTAGATAAAGGCCCAATTTATGATTCACAAGCTTTGCAATTGCACAAGCAACATAAGATTTTTTATATGAAATGATATCATGTTTCATTTTTGGCCATTAGAAATGTTTTTGAAGAATTGTAATAGTCTTACAAATACCAAAATGTCCTACCACCTGGCTATAGTGTGCTTCCATATCATTTTCTTTCTTTCTTCACTGGGGACACATACATGATAAACCTAACAAAGTAACCCATCCTATATATAAAAGTCAGCAACATTCTTCCCCTCTAAGGCTGCATTGTAAATGTTCAAAAAATTAGGATCCTTACCATATAGTTGAGCCCAAGTTTCTATTTGGTGGCCACATGAATCCAACACAATTTTCAAACCAATGACTAGGGGCCTACTCAAATAATCTACTACCTTATTAGTGCTGCCCTTTTTATGATGAATGTTGAGGTGAAATTGTTGCAAATAAGCTAACCACCACTGATGCCTGTCATTCTGCAATTTCCCTTCTATTTGTAGGAATTGCAAAGGTTTATGAATAGTATGTATAATAGTTTCTTTTGCCAAAATATAGTGCTTCCACTATTTATAGGCCTCAACAATGGAAAACAACTTCTTATTATAAGTGGGTTACCAGTGAACTATTTTGGAAAAATTCTCACTATGATATGCAACAGGATACTTGTGTTGCATGATTATAGCACCAAGAGTGTAATCTAATGCATCTGTTTCTATTTCAAATGATTTTTGCAAATCAAGAAGAACCAAAATTGAAGCTAAATATAGTCTAAGTTGTAAATCCTCAAATTCTTTTTATTTTTCCTCTGTCCACTAAAGTTTTTCTTGTGTTCCACCTTTTAGTAATTGATTAAGAGGCCATGCTAAATGTGAAAAACCAAAGAAAAATCTACAATAAAAGTTGGCTAGACCCAAGAAACTATGAAGTTTTGTGAAATTCTAAGGAGGTGGCCAGTCTCTAATTATTTGTATCTTTGTAGGGTCCATGTGAACACCCTCATGATCAATGATGTACCCTAAGTACTAGATGCTTTACATACCAAAAAAGCAATTGTCTATGTTGGCATAGAGTTTATATTTATGCAAACTAAAGGGTACTTGTGCAACATGTTGCAAGTGTTTAGACCAAGTTTTACTAAATACGAGGATATCATCCAAATAGACAACTACAAAATAATCAATGAAGGGTCTAAGAACATCATTCATGAACCTCATGAATGTGGTTGGTGCATTTTTCAGGCCAAAAGCATAACTAGCCATTCAAACAAACCTTCCTTGGACTTGAATGCAGTCTTCCATACATCTATTGGGTCGATTGGTACTTGGTGATATCCAAATTTCAAGTCAACTTTCGTAAAGAACTTTTAGCCCACTTAAGCTAATCCAAAAGGTCATCAATTTGAGGAATTGGATATCTATTTTTCACAATTATTTTGTTAAGTGCCCTATAATCAATTCAAAGTTTCCATGCCCCATCTTTCTTTCTTGCCAAAACTATAGGACTATCACAAGGTGAAGAGCTTGGTGTGATATGTCCCTTTTCAATCAATTCTTGAATCTATCTCTATGGTATTCTTCTTAGAGTTCATCCATCTCCTTTTTCTGGTCCAATGTGCTCACCACCTTATTATGTGTCTTAAGGACAGCTGACTTTTTTTTCTTAGAAAGAATCATGAGGAGTACAAAAGTTTTGGTTTGAGAAATTAAATGTTTACATTGTTAGTAGTAATTAAAGAAGTAGCTTGAGTTGGGCATACCTCTAGTATTCAATATCTTTTTCCACCAAGCTTTATTGAGACACTATGTGGTGTGGGTTCATAAACCCCATGCCTTTCATACATGTATGGTTATCCTAGAAAAAAATTACACACATCTATAGGTGCTACATCACAAATTTTTTCATCCTTGAATGGTTTGATTGAGTATGATAGGTGAGACTACTGATTTATCTGAATATCTTTTCATTCACTAACCCATCTCACAGAATATGATTGTGGGTGTCTTGTCATTTTAAAACTTAATCTCTTGGTTGTCTCCATAGAAATTAAGTTCTTTTGGCTCCCACTATCAACAATAAAATTTAGAGGCTTTCCATCAACACACATCTATAAATGAAAAAATCTCTCCTTATCTTCTTGTGGAACTACTTTTGTTGTTGTAACAATGGCATACGGGTTTGCTTCTATTACTAACTCATTTTTAGGAGTTTCCATTGGTGTCGATTTAGGCTTAACTTCCACTCCTTGTATTTTAGTCATCAAATTCTTAATTCTTCAATAGTCCTTTGTGTTATGAGTTGGACTCCTATGTATCTGACACCACATGCCCATATCTGTTTGTGTCTTTTTGGTAGCCCACCATGTATTCTTTGGTGGATTTGAGGGAGGGTCCTTCCCCACTAGTTTTCCCCCAAATTTATTATTTCCTTCACTCCTTGGCTTATTATTCGAAAAGTAATCTCTTTTTCCTTTTTTTTTTAACTCAATTTTTGTAGCATATTTGTAAATAGTTGCCAATGTTTCAATATTCAAGAATTCCATTTCACTTTGAATGTTTCTATGAAGCCCACTGCAATATTTTAGAATACAATTCTTCTCTGAATCTTATATACCAAGTTTTGCAAAGAGTGCATGGAATGTATTGGTGTAATCTTGCACAGATTGGTCCCTCTTTTGTTGAAGCAATTGCCATTCTATATATTTCTGTTCATATATCTCTTCAGGCAAGTGTGCTTCTTTTATGTATTCCAAAAATTCTCCCCAAGTGGGATTTCTATTAGATAGTATTTCTAACTCTTCTCCTGCATCACTTTCTTTATTCAATATTCTAGTTTCTGGTGCTAGTTTGACATGAATTTTAGCTTTCAAGAGGGAAAATGTTATTTTTTCTGCATTAGAAAAATTATGTTTAGAGAAATATCATTCTAATAAGTGGATAACCAATTATCAATAGCATCAGCATCAACTTTTCCTTCAAAATTTGGCATATCAAAGTTCACTTGTACATTAAAAGTAGCATTGCCATGAAATGGTGCAACTAAATTTAGCACTTGATGAGTTTTCAAAATTTCTAAAAACTTACTCATCATATCTTCTCATTGCTTGGCCAAAGCCTCTTCCACCATCTTCTTCATAGAGTCTACCAAAGTATCTAACATCTTTGGTTTTGTGCGCCATAGAGGAAGGTATTCGAAAAGATTTCTTATAGCCAATCCTAGTCTTTGATATGAGGTTCTTGTATTATTTGGCATACAAGAGCATTCTCGCTCTGATGCCACTGGTTTGAATTGATGAAGTGGGCTACAAATATGATATCTGGTGTATTTTTTACCTAAGATATCAATGTTCAAATTCTAGAGATTCTTGCAAAAAGTTATCTTATTCATTGAGATTGAAAGAATATATACAATGATAGAATATCAACAACCACCATAACCATGAATTTAAAATGTTTATGTGACTAAAATTTAAAAACAAACAAATTAAGCTAAACTATTCCAAGCTAGGTGTTTAATTAGCCCAACTTGTTGGGGTCATAACTTTTGACCTATAGCTCAGAATTTGAAACTACTTACACTGTTGGAGAGAACAACTAAAAACTCAGTTCATTCCCTAAAATAGTGAGCCTATAATTGCCTAGTTTTAAGGACTAATTACAATTTTGGCTTGAAATTTTTAGCAGAAGACCTCTAAAAAGGCCGAACAAAATAATATAGGAAAACTATAATGAAAAATATGAAAAATGTTGTCGAAAAGATTAGATCTTATATATAATCTAGATCAAAAAATAAGGAATGTTGTAAGAATATGTTAAGAATAGGAACCTAGTAAGTTCGTTGTTATCTAATCCTCGTGTTTCTTGCCCAAGATCCTTCTTCCTTCTAACTACCAAGCCCCTCCCCCCCCCCAACTTCATTCTATATTTCTAATGCATCATGGGATATATATATATATATAATATAATATAAAAGTTTCACACCACCTTATCCCACAAGTAGGTGGTTATGGTCAACTTCATCTAGTTTGTGCCCTTTCCCCAATTTCATTCTAGCCAACTTTGTTCTCCTTTCTCTCCCAGTCTACCTTCACTTTTTAAAACTAGTAATGGTATCTACGTCAATCTTTAAGGTGTAACTATGATTCAGTGCAAGGTAGGAGAATCCCCAGAGGAGATGTCCTAGCCCCTAGATGATAACCATACAATGGAAACAAGATAACAATACAAGATTTGATACCAAATCACAATAAATTATTCATAGATATAACTAATTACATGTAATGAGCCGAGCTATAAGGCCTTCTTTGTTATGGCCAAATATAAGCCAAGTAATAGTTCTGCAAGATCCCTCAAGATCTAGTCCAAAAACTATCCCAGCTTACCCAGATATGTAACATAACAACAATCTAGAAGAAACCACCAAGTAAATCTTAGCTTGTGCTCAAAAGCCCACCAAGCAATCTCCTTGTTTTCTAGCCATAGCCCTAGATCTAATCCACCTTTATCCAAGATCCAGGTGTAAACTGCTTCACATTTAGTGCTCTATACACACATTCATAACTTCATCACAATCCTACTATAAAATACCTCACATTCAGTGCTCTATACATAGACTTGAGAAAACTCACCCTTCAGCTACTCCCATAGTCACTCATCCTCTAAATGAATGAGCCTCTCCAGCATGAAATAATTAAAAGACTCCACAAAACTCCCTACTTATACCCAACTAAGACACAAGTTGGCCTAGCAATTAAAAATAAAAAAACTAACATTAAATACTATAAGAGCCACAAGTTGGTCTCCAATAGCAATTAAATATCCAAAAATCAATACCTGAGGAAAATCATGATATCTCCTAGCTCCAATTGAATTAGAACTTTTGCTTCAAATTGAAGGTATTAATTTAAATCCTCAAAAACCCCTTAAAGTTTCTAAGGCTAATTCATTAAGGATATCTTTAGATTCTTCTTAGAAGTCACATACGAAAACCTGTCACACAAACTGCCATAAATTGACACTCTAGGAGAATTTCTATATCTCCCAACTTCTAATGAATTAAGACTAGAAATATTAACTAGAGATAGTATTATAGGCCCTCTTTAGTCCCTAAACTTAATAGCCTCTAACCCATTTTTGAAAAATAGTTACAAGGCTTGCAACAGGCACCAAGAAACTAGAAAAGCACAATTCCAATAGCAAGGGAAAATGGCTCAAACTTCAACTCAATCCATCCAATCTTGATCAATCATGAGAAAAGGTTCTCCAATGTGTCTCCAACACATCCCTAACTATGAAAATCATAACTCCACCAAAATCCATATTTGATGCTCCTACATTAGACTCCCCAGGTAAATAGAAAAGTATGTCCCATACTTTGATGCCTAAAGAAAGATTTTTAACCAGCTTCATCTTCACCAAAGGCTTCCACTTCATCAAAGTCAATAGAAAAAATATAAAAATAAACCATCTATGCTTCATCCATTAAAACATCAAAATCAAATACATATCAGCAACCCAATCAGCATGTGCACAATTAAAAACAAACTGAACATAATGCTTCATCAGTGAACCCTCATCCACATCAACAACTAGTGAATCCACACCAACAAAAACAAACTCCATATGAGACGAAATATGTAACTCCTCAAAAAAATATGCCAAACTCTCAACACCAACCATCTCATTGCTCGCAACAAGATTCTCTACAATACATAACTCACCACCAATAGCAACTAGACCATCCATGACCAAGTGCTCTGCAATCTCCATGTTAGACTTAGTCAATTGATCATGAAAACCAACCTCTATCCTAGCATAAAAAGAGGATATGAATATCTTTAGTAGCAACTTCTAGCTACTCTGCAAGTTATATATTAGACTCCATAATCTGATCAACAAAACCAACCTTTTCCACCTCAACCTTGCTATGCCATCTTCTCTCATGAACAAGTCTCCTAACTGGCTAGACAAATCTATTCTAGATTGGTAGACTCCAACTCCAAAAACATCTATGGAATGCCTTCCTCATCTTATTCTTATCTCAATTAGCTAAACTAGTTTCAAATTGAGTAATCTCCTTAGCTTGATCAGCCAAACTAGCTTCAAACTAAGCAGACATCTTTAAAAAATTCCTCTACACCACATCATGGATGTTCACAATCATCTCAGGGTCTAGTCCTCTTAGAGCCATCTCCCAAGATCTTTATAAACACTCTGCAACAAATATTTCCCATGCTCCTTGTGAAAAAACCAAATTTTTTTCATGTTAGATCGCAACCTGCCACCTCACATGAACAATTAGGAAATACATCACAAATCGAGGACCACAAATCTGCAATCTACAAACTCTCTACGATCATGCCTCAACAAGATCAGTCTTCCATCATTACATCCATCAATCCATCTTTAAGCCATTTGCAATTGCAAGTTAGAACCATGATCTTCCACCTCACAACCAACTAGTCCAGGACTCCATAAAGAAAAATCGACCACCAAATCAAGATCAACTCAAATCTACTTCTCCAACATAAGTCCTGGTGGAAACTGGAACAACTATGGTGATCTATCTACACACTCAGTAACAACCTTTTCTCTTATACCACTTGACATAGTGCAAGGAAGGATAATCCCCAAAGGAGATGTCCTAGCCCCTAGCTAATAATCGTATGGTGGAAATAGAATAACAATGCAAGAATTGTTACCAAATCACAATAATTTATTCTAGATATAATTGATTACATATAATGTGCTAGGCTGTAAGGCCTTCCTAGTTATGGAAAAATACAAAGCAAGTAATATTTGTGAAATATCCCTTAAGATCCAATCCAAACACTATCCCAACTAGCCAAAATATGTAAAATAATAGAAATCTGGAAGAAACCACCAAGGAATTCTCAACTTGTGCTTGCAACCCCACCAAGAAATCTCCTTATTTTCTAGCTACAACCCTAACTCTGCTCCAACTTTATCCAAGATCAAAGTGTAAACTACCTCACATTTCATTCTTTTTACACACACACTCACAAATTCATCACAATATAGTTGTAAACTTCCTCACATTCAGCGCTCTGTCCATAGACTCAAGAAAACTTTCCCTTCAGTTGCTCCCACACTCACTTCTCCTTAGAATAAATGAATCACTCCATCATGAAATGACTAAAAGTCTCCATAAGACTCCCCTACTTACACCAAACTAAGCTACAATTTTAATTAGCAATTACAAATTAAATAAACTTAACATTAAATACTTGAAGAGCCACAAGTCGGCCTCCAATAGCAATTAAATATCCAAAAATTGATACCCAAGAACAATCACAATATATCCAAGCTCTAATTTAATTAGAACTTGTGCTTTAAACCATAGGTATTAATTTAGGTCCTCTACAACCCCTTAATCTCATTAAGGCTTATTTTTTAAGGATATCTTTGGATTTATCTCAGAATTCATGCACATAAACATGTCACACAAATTGCTAGAAATTGATATTTCGAGAGAATTGACATATCTCCCAACTTATAATGAATTACAACTAGAAAATTTAACTAGAGATAGTACTCTAGACCCTCTTATATCCTTGAACTTTGAAACCTCTAAACCATTGCAAAAAATTAGTTTCATGGTTTAGAATAGGAACCCAAAAACCAAGAAAATATAGTTCCAATAGCAAGGTAAAATGGCTCAAACATCAACTCAATCCATCCAATCTCTATGCAATCATGAAGAAAAGTTCTCCAATGTGTTTCCAACACATCCATAACCATGAGAAGCATAACTCCACCAAAATCTAAGCTTGATGCTCATGCATCAATCTGCATCGACATAATTGACTCTATGCCCCATTCTCGAGAATCAAATACATTTCTCCTTATTGAATCACACCCCAAAAGAATAGTTTGTTTCTAACTAATATAAGGTTACTAATTAAGAACTAATTAATCCATGTGGAGGTGAATCTTCCATATTATTTGAGTAATGAGAAGATGGTTTGTGAGATCCTCCCCCTTAGAAATTGCATCATCTCGATGCACTAATATATAATAATTCAACCATTTCTAAATATATTTTAAGAAATGAATATGAATGAGATGAAACCTAACTTTTCATCACTTACAATAAAACATACACTGCATGTTCAATTCTATCCAAAGTATGGACTTCCATCAAATGAACAAGGTCAAAATGCATTCTAATACAATATACATTAATGGTACCATATGGGAGAAAGAAAGGTTAGTAAGCCAAGAACAATAATAACTGTGGTGTGTATAGGCTACTATACAATTTGACCTTCCCCTTCTGAGGAGCTAGCCTTCTCTACCTCAACCACACTCTCATCTTCACCCTGCAACCATTTAGACACTCTCAAAACTACATTGATAGGTCAATGCTCATAGAAACATGATCAAATATATCCATTCTTCATATACCATAAATCAAATAAAATATATGAAGAATTATCAAATTGACACTTCCTTATCTCAAGTATTTTAAAACTTAAGTAACATGTTACCATAAAATTGCATGATATCATACACATACATGTGTTTACTTGTCATACCTTAACATCGCTTGGATTTTACCGTGCTGGTAGAAAGTTTGTATCCACTTCCTACCATATATGTACATATACACTCACAATACCCTTAGCTTATTAAGAATGTCAATATCTCAAAAGATAAGTGTTTAACTATAAATATTAAGAGCCAACAATTCCTTTAAACTTGTCTTTAATCATACCTTAATCAAAATAATCAACCATGTGTAACATCTATCATGTTGTGCTCACTAAGTGAGTAAGAATCCACAACATTAGGTCAATATCCATGAAAAAAAATCAAGTAATTCATTCACATTATATCTAATTCATCAACATTTAAATATAATATCATCCACATATAACACCATCAATTTTATCATTAACATTTAATCCTCATTATGCAGCTAAATGTTTGCAAAAGTTGACATCTTTTTCTTAATCAAAATGAATCATTTAGCTCAAAATTAGCAATGTATATTTAACCAATTTGATAAAAATGAATGTTAAAAAGTCACATTGTCAGATGTATCAACCAACATCGACCCAAACTTTTACATCAAATAGATAATAATCCAAATTCTAACATCACATATTGACCAAAGGTCTAAGTCAATTATGTAATTACCAAGCCTATGTCAAACAACATATCAACTAGGATTACAAAATAGAAAACTCAAGGTGACCAACTCATTGGTTGATGTTCACCGATTGAGTTGACTATGTCAATTGTGGTAACAACTTCCTATAAACTAGGGGCTTTAAATACAACTTCTCTTAGAGTATAACTATGGCAAAAACCTTATTTCCATACACATGCCACCTAGACCAAAAGTTAAGTCAAGTCAAAGCCTGACTACAAATAGTCAACTCAAATGGTAGTTAAAATATCTTCCAATTAGTTATCTATCTTTACACTAATTTTTGACCTATATGTCAAAATGATAGATACCACAATGATTAGATTTCATACGCTGCATACTGACCAAACTGTCAAATTCAACATGTCATCTCAAGACTATGACATAAATGAATACACTCAAGAAGCTGACCAATATGTCAAACTTCATTCCATCATATGTTTACATCCAATATAATCTTAAAGTGTCATGCCTTAATGAGCATCATAGAAAATGTCAATGTACACATTGAACATGGAAGAAAAAGTACATCATACAAGTACAATATGTAATGCAATCTGATGAATTTTAGTAAATCATCTAGGTATACCCACTAGTCACGTGTCAATATTAGAAGACCCACTTCCTCATTTTTGTGACCTTGGCCCTCAAGCCTATCTTGTCACCACAATATTTCAAGGAAATTTTTTGTTACAATTTCCTTTAAGTGTGATTAACCAACATATAAGCACATTTTTTGATGTATGACCTACTCATCATTCAATCATCACATAAAAATATGATTGCAGTGCTTTCCTAGCCAACCATGAAGCCTTACACTTCCTTGGGATTCTACCTAACACATAGAATACCCAACCCTACAATGTCAAATAATAAAAAATTCACTTACTTGGGATCCTACCTAACATGTAGAATTCTTAATCTATCAATGCCTACATAGATCAAAAGGTACATTCTTGGGGATCCTACCTAACACATAGAATTCCCAACCTAAAAATGCCCAATTTTTTTTAAAAAATAGGAGGTATTTGGTGCAGCCATGAAACATACTACTTCCAACATATATCCAAGTAGCCATAATCATTAATTTGGTAGGGAGATGAAACATGGGAAAATATATCAAATAAACACATACAAATAGCTTTGGCCAAAGAATTTTTTTGGTACCAGTATTACACTGGCAGGTAGAGTGAAAAAGGAAAGCATCACTCCTACCCCTTTCTATCTATCCACATTCAACACCCACACCAAGAGGTAAATTATCAAAAAAATAAAATGCAAAAGGAATAATGGCATGTTCTTCATAATCTAATCCCTTATGCATCCTATCATTGCTCCAGACTGAACATGATAGATGACATCACTTCAAAACACAAGACTAGCATCATAAAAGTGCACACCCTAGCCACCTCAAGATCAAAGAACTCTTGAAATCAAGATTCATAATTATCAAATAAAAGTACATAAGAGAGAAACAAAACCAAATAAAATAAAATGAACAAGATTCACAGAATATAGATCACCAAGAAAATAGGGGCCTAGATGGTCACAAGGAAGATATTAAATTTCAAGCTCGCCTTTCATCACTTTAAAGTTCATAAAACTAAAAGTTCACATAATCAAATGAAAACTAATTCACATAAAACACAATGAATCTCATTAGCACCATAGGGAGTAGATTTGTCATGACACCTTGCATCCAAGGAGCGCTAAGAACATGACAAAACTTCAAAAACATGCATCACATCTTGTTAATTAAATATTTTCTTTTACAATTTCATGCATTGATCCTAAATCCAAAATATAACATGCAAAAAAAAAAATATTTACAAACAAAATCCCTTGATCTTCCTTCATATCACACTAGGTTATTCCAAGAATCTCATCAAGGTGATATCAAATTTCTTGCACCACTTATGCAACATGTGCCTCTTACACATTATAAGATATGATTCCCATTGTTATCACAAGTCAAGTACATAATCTTAGAGGCATTCCCAACTACCAATATACTACCTCAATGGATAAGATCTATTTACATCTATCTTGCCTTAAACATGTGTGAATTAATTACTTCATTTTTAAATCTAAAATACACATTGTACAGACACAAAAATTCATGCAATCCTACCCATATGAGGTACTCAACTTACTACTTATTAAAGAAAGTTCCATTTTGACAATATAATAAAAGATTGCAACGTCAACCCAATATCATGAAATGAAATAAGGAGCATCATATCCTTCCATATCAAAGTAATCATAAATGAGAAAGACAACAAGCAACCCATGTCATCAACTCACACAAACATAGATTAAGCTAGTTGACTTACAATTGTGTGTCTAGCATAGTGAACTCAAGGCACAAGTGTGGAACTGAGAGCTCTAGTTCTCATGGTGACAGATCAAACACTTGTACCTATACAACTTTGTGCACAAGAATAGTAGCCCAAGGCCCTAGGGTTTAAACACCACTCTATTACCATATGTAAGAACCATGTCCTGCTCAGCAATTTCCACATCATCCAATTGCTAGAAATATGGAAATGAACAAACCAAAACCCTATTTTGAAAATTCAATAATCATTTTATTAACTATAATCAAGATTAACAATTGAGTTTACCATAACACCATATAACTACATCGTATTATCTCAGACATTGACCTGCATGTCATTCATCTATCAAAATGCATAAAACAAAAAAAAACTACATCGAGATCAATGTAGATGCACTATCCATTATACATAAGTACATCATAAAGATTGTCATAAAATGATGGTTTACATTACATAAATGGTAGAGTTATCATAGTACCTCAAACATGTATCCATTTGTGTGATCCAATCTCCCAATTATTAGATGTCATCCATCCACTATTGAAGATAGAAGTGTGATGTAGATTCTTTTAATATGCCAACCACAAAGTTTTTAGCTCCCCCAGGGTTCTTCCTGACATGAAAAATGCCTTGATCCTTGCACAAGGAGCCTAGCAACTTGAAGCAAGAGGATTTGATAGATCCAATGCAGCCATGAAACATGCTACTTTCCACATATGGCTAAGTAGTCTAATCACATTTTGCGACAACAAAATAAAAATAAGTAACTAAAATAGCTAAAAATATGTAGTACAATAAATAACATGATATCTACTCATACTCATATGCATTAAAATGAAACATATCTATACATATTCAGTAATATAAAAGGACTTTGGGCAAAACACTTGCATACTATATCCATCTCTTACCTTCTCATTTATAACCTAATTACACCTAACCATAAGGAATCTAAAATGTACCTAAAGGAATGTATGCTGAATTTAAAAAAACTCCTTATGCTCTATCTACATATAGGCATATGGTTAGTCAGGCTTGCACATAAGAGCTCAATGCTTATTGCACACATTTTATTCTATAACACTAAGTGGGGAATTTACTCACTATGGTATCTCAATGTAATTTATGTTGCATTTCAAGAAAGGCAAAATCATATAATAATGAAGTTTCAGTCAGCTCTTAACCATAGTTCTTCTTAATAAACTTCCCATTAATTATTAAATCATTGATAAAAGTTAAAATAACATTCTTCTACAATGGAGGATACTACACCATAGTCTATGATATTCTACCATTCATACATAGAAGAAGGAATATGAAGAAAGGATGCAGTATAATTTAATGGTAGATATCTAAAAATAATTTTCATACTGTTGACATATATATACATAAAAAAAGTAACATCTTTTTCTAGATCAAGTACTAATAAAGTAGAAAGAAAATGTGAATTCATTAGTATGGTGCTAGCAAAGTAGTTATGACTCAAATTTCATAAGAAGCACCAAAATGTAATTCCAAAAGGAATTGGGATTTTTGTGATTTATATTAATGATAGATTCAATATGCACTATTCATTTTAGTCTAACAGTCATCCTACTATGAGTTTAGTAATGATAAAATACTATGCTTCTTATGCATTTAAATCAAATTCATTCCAGCTTTCTATAATTTCCAAAGAAATAGTGTTAGAGTATACTATACTGACTATATAATGCAATTTTCAATTGAATAGGAAAGACATGCTTGACCATTCATATGATGTAGTTAACAATGAAATAGAAGTAATTGCTCAAGTGATTCAGTCCATTTAACATTTTAGACATTGTCATCCACTTAAATGGCTTCAATCAAATTCATGGAGGGTTTGCATTATGTATGAGTGTCATCGTATGAGAGGAACCTCGCTCATTCTCCATATACACAATTGGACTCTTATAAAGAGGAGGCTCAACTTGACATGAAAACACCATCCCTTTGGGTAAGAGGTTTTCTTCATTAATTTAAAGGCTCTCAAACAAAAGTAATGTTATGTTATTATTATAACCACACCTATAGATACTTCCTATGTAGAGTTAAATATCTTTTGACTAGACACATTTTCTAGGACTATTAAGTTATTGGGACAAAGAATGCACACCCATCCACATATTTCACTCTATAGTTCCTAGTTGTGACTTCACAGGTTGATCAAGAATGAGTGGAATGATACCCAAGCTCCAATGACCACATGCATTTGAATGGAAGGAAATACCAAAAAAAAAAAATCTATGTAGTTTCACAAAAGGAAAATACTGAAATAGAGAAAATATACCTTCAGTGAAGATAATAGAGGAAGGCCTCTAACTCTAAAATTAATCATACTTACTGACAAACAAGAAAGGAAGAGAGGCAATATCTATGCAAAGCTCATTTATATTTATATTGCACCATCCAAAATGGTTTTTAAGAGGTACACGATACCTTATCTTAAAGCCTAACTAATGAAATAGTGATCCTTTATTCACCTGATGATCAACATTGTTCCTTATACTATACTTATCATGGATTCAAGGTTGGAAAATATTTAGCTATTGTTTTTTGTAGAATGAATTAAAATTCATTGAAAGAATGGAAATCACATTTCCAAATTAAATAAAACAAGATTGGACCTATAGTCTAGTCTATAACCCCCACCTAATCACAACATAATAGCAAATATAAATAAGGTATTGATTGTTTCAAAATTTAATCTCTAAAGGTGACATTAAATAGTCTATTAAAACTTTAGTGTAATAAATGAATTCTTAAAATGACAATCACATAAATTATGCTAGAGTGATTATCAATGAATAAAACATAGGAATGTTGTAACAATATTTCAAGAATAGGAAGCTAGTAAGTCCGTTATTATCTAACCCTCATGTTTCTTCCCCGAGATCCTTCTTCCTTCTAGCCATCAAGAAACCTCCCCCCTCACCCACTCTCTTCTATCCTTCTCATGCATCATGGTATATATATAATAATATATTTTTCACACCAACTTACCCCACAAGTAGGTGGTTATGATCAACTTCATCTAGTTTGTACCCTTCCCCCAATTTCATCCTAGCTAGCTTTTTTCTCCTTTCCCTCTAGTTTGCCTTCCTTTTTCAAGACTAATAATGGTATCTATTTCAATCTTTAAGGTGTAACTAACTCCATGTCCCATTCCTGAGAATCAATCACATTTCTCCTTATCAGATCACACCCCAAAAGAATAGTTCATTTCTAACTAATATAAGGTTACTAATTTAGAATTAATTAGTTCACATGGAGGTGAATCTTCCATATTATTCAAGCAATGGAAAGATGGTTTCTGAAATCCTTCCCCCCTTACAAATTGCATTGTCCCAATGTATTGATATTTAATAATTCTACCATTTATAAAGATATTTAAGAAATGAATATGAATGAGATGAAACCTAAATTTTCATCACTTACAATAAAACATATGTTGCATGTTCATTTCTATCCAAAGTATTGACTTCCATCTAATGAACAAGGTCAAAATGCATTCTAATACAATATACATTAATGGTACCATATGGAAGAAACAAAGGTTAGTAAGCCAACAACAATAATAACTATATGGTGTGTGTAGGCTATCAGATAATCTAACCTTCTGCTTCCAAGGAGCTAGCCTTCTCTACCTCAACCACACTCCCATCTTCACCCTACAACCACTTAGACAAACTTGAAACTACATTGATAAGTTAGTGGTCATAGAAACATGATCAGATATATCCATTCATCACATATCATAAATCAAATAAAATATATGAAGAGTTATCAAATCAACACTTCCTTATCTCAAGCATTCTAAAACTTATGTAACATGTTACCATAAAATTGCATTATATCACACACATACCTATGTTTACTTGTCATACCTTAACATTTCATGGATTGTACCATGCATGTAGATAGTTTATTTCCACTTCTTGCCATACACATACATATACACTCACAATACCCTTAACTTATTCACAATTCCAGTAGCTCAAAAGGTAAGCATTGAACTATAAATATTAATAGTCAAAATTTCCTTTAAACTCATCTTTAATCACTCCTTGATCAAAATAATCAACCATGTGTACCATCTAGCATGTCATGCTCACTAAGTGATGAAGCATCCGCAACATTAGGTCAGTATCCATGAAACAAAATTAGGTAATGCATTCACATTACATCTAATTCATAACCATTTAAATATAATATCATCCACATATAACACCATCAATGTTCTCATTAACATTTAAACTAAAAATAACCAAGTAACCCAACCAACAAAGCATTTTGTTCTTGTGAATATTTAAATATGAGGATCTTAAAACATAATTAAAGTAACCAAGTAGCTGATAAAAAATCCAAAAACTAGAACAACCCCTCTTAGAGCCCAACCATGGAATTCAGGTCTTTTTGATAGCATGTCAATATTTGACAAGTTAACTAAGGTAAACTAGAATAGTAGAGGCATGTCAATTAACACCATTGAAGTTGTAGAGATCAATTTTATTGTTCAAGTCATTGCACACAATTTTTATTAGTTAAGCTCACTTAACAACATGCCAAGTGTTGTTGTAGACATGGGTTACAAACTGGCTAAGAAATATCATAGCTATGATCTAGTTGAGCTAAATCTTACTCAATTGGAAAAGACCCTAGAAGTAAGAAGGAAAGCTAAGAATAGCTCATGCAAGTTTTGTTCACTCATTGTTTGTATATTCTTAAATGTACAAAATATATTCCCTATGATAGGACATGTAGTATGGAATAAGAATAAACCAGTCACCAAGAAAATCAATGAGTTCATGAATCAAATAGGTGACAACTTTTAAATAGTTATGGACAAATACTTTTAAAAATTTAAGCAGAATATCAATCAAATAGGTAAAATTTTTGAAATACTTATGGATGAATACTTTAAAAAATTTAAGAAAAATATGAAAATATGAAGAAAGGGTTCAAGATCCCTTCATTGGTAGTTGATCAATATTAAGATAATACTTGTTTCTTAGAAGATATTGACTATACATATGCTCAAGTTGTTATTCCTCGAGTTGCATGCTTAAGACATTTATTACAACATTTCATCTACTTTCAATTTTATAAGATATGGCGATTGCATATTTTTTCATTATATTGATTTAAATGCTAATTATTATTATAATATTTAATCAATGAAGCTTAATATGAATACTAATTTTTGATATTGCTATCAGGATTTAACTGTGTGACTTGTTGTGGAAATTATCTCCTTCTTATCAGTGAATATCAATTCTACAATATCTTTCAAGTTAGATATGTACACATGTAATAGTTTATAAAAAAAAATTGTAAATTTTTTTCTATTAGTTATAAATATTTAATATTCATAGCTTTTTTAATATTGGAGGACATATTTTTAACAAATTTGTATATATTAAAGATATATTTATTCTAAATATAAGAGGATATATAGTATACAATTAAAAGCAAAAAATAATCTAATGATGGAATACTTTATTTGTCTTCTAACAAGAATTCAACAAATTAAATATTTATTTGGACTAAATACTTTGGATTTATAAAAACATGGAAGAAAGGGCTTTACTTTTTGTATATAGGATTTTCTAAAAGGTAGTTAAGTAATTCTTCATATCTAGGTAAATTTTATTATAATGTCTTAGATAGTTTTAAAGAGATATTAGATTATTATTATACATGTTATTATCACTATATCAAAAGATTGAATTGTCAATACTAGATACAACCACTAGACATATAGAATCTATACAAGATGTTTAGTCCCTTGTCATGAACCAAAAGGGGAGTACATGCTACTCAAGAGGATTGAAACATATCTTGAAGACCTAATACTACTTGTTACAAGTTTGATTGTTGTAGCACCATAAGATTGACTTTTCAATTCTTGACACAAATGGTAGACTTATAGAATTCATAAGAGATTTGTAGTCCCTTTTTATGAACTGTGAGTGGAGTGCTAAACTTTTTTTTCCAATCATAATATTTAAAAAAATGTATTAATATAAAATTGGCCTATAAGTGATGCTCATTTTTCATCTATATTCATTTCTATTAAAATTCTAATCTCTTATAAATAGTTTCTAGAATCAAAGAATAACAATGTGTCTATTATAGTAAATCATCCTTTAGATAATTTGATTTAAATTATGAAATAAAAGTACTATTAAATTTTTTCCTAAAAAAATTATGATACACGATTAAATATTTATTTAATATAATTGAGATGAAATAAGTATTGACTTACCCTGTTGTCTAATGGCTTAAGTAAATGGGTTTTTCAAGTTTCCATATGCATTATATTTTTTTAGCCTTTCTTGCATACATACTATTCGAATATTTTATATGTGATGTTTGTTGAAATGTGAGATCGGTGATTAGCATTTTGGTTTTCATTGATATCAAAATATCTCTCATTAGTGCTAATGTCCTTATCTAAACCTCTAGTGTTTTAGTGGTGCATAGGTGGTTGTAAGCCAACTAGTTTCTAATAGTTTTAGTTTATCCCTTGTTTAGGAATTAATTGATAACTCATGCTTTGCACCTTTTGCATGATTCTTGGATTAGAATAAACTACAATCCTATAGAATGCCTTGGTAGTTTCTTAGATTATCTTTGTTGTTGGATGAAGATTCTATTTTTGGTTGATCCCTTATGAAGCATGTCAATCAATTTGCTCTTGGTAGGTTTTCCTAGCATGTTAATTGGATATGTTTAGAGGAATTTTAGAGGAAGCCGAGTTTAGTGATTAAGTGTCAATCGACCTAGGTTGGTCACCAAAAGAAATCATGTGTAAACCAAGTCAAGTCAGTTACCAAAGGACTTCAATGTAAATTAAGTCAAGTTAGTTACCAAAGGAACTTAGAGGTAACCGAGTAACTGAGTTCTGATGTAAGCCAAGTTACAATAGAACAATTTTGTTTATTATTTTGGTTTGTGTTAGTTGACTTAGTGGATGTTAATTGTTTATTTGTGAGGGTATTCGAGCCAACTGGACATTGTATCTCATATATATGAAAGATCAAGTTGAGGATTGAAATATACAAGTTGTGGAGGAAAATAAGATGGGAATAAAGAAGGATTTTTTATTAAAGGAAAAATATCCAAGAAGCTACAAACAACATTATGATCAAGGATGATCTAGAGGATAGAATAGAATAGAGATATGAATATGGAAGTCATTTTCTTATTCAATTAGATCAATAATTTTTACTCTCTAACAATTGTAGTAGTGAGTAAATCTCTTAATAGAGTTGACCTAATAATCATTTTGTAAATGCTCTACCAAGGTGACATTTCTAGATTGAAGTGTCTTAAGACCTCTAATAAGGCCACTCCTAAAAGGGTGATTCAAATCCTTTAATAATGTCACACCTAGCAGTGTTTTTAGTAACCTTTAATAGGGATGGATCCTAACAAGGCTTACTGCAGAAGAGTGAAAAGTTGCATGAGTAGCTGCATTGGTCATTTTCCAAATTTGATTTCCATGTTAAATCTTGGTGTCTCATGTGTTCATGTTATTAGCTTATTTATTTATCTTTCTATAGCTAAGTTACTAAAGGTCAATACACAATAATATCTCAAGATTACTTTTTTATAACCAAGTAATAGTGGATTTCTAGTTCTAACTGAGCTATGAGTTAAAAGGAAGTTTGTATTGACATATAAGGGATTTGGAATTATTTTAGTGGCAATTGATTCACCCCTTGCCTCTTAGTTCCTCCTCTTATATTTCCAACAATTGGTATCAAAGATTTTGGTGCTTATAGAAAAAGTTTCAAGGACCTAAGTTAAAGATCAAAATGTCTTACAGAAGAGAGATTCCAAAATTGAATAGAGATAACTTCAAAGCATGATAGGAACTCATGAAACTACACTTGGCAACTATTGGAGACATAGGCCTAATGTTTCTAAACAAAATGTATGTGGCACCTCCTAATCCTTTGACTATATATCAAATAGTAAAAAAGAATAATCACAACATAATAATGATTGACATAGCTTATGCTCTCAGTTATGTTGAATTTAATGAATCTAATGTTTTTCTTATTGCTCATGAAATGGGGAATAAGATGCAAAATATCTATGGAGAGATGACAATATAAGGAGAGAAAAAGAAGAGAGTCTAAGCACCAATTTAATAAAATTATAATGAGAGAAGATGAAAATATTAGAAATTACAATGGAAGAATCAAAGCAAGTGTGAGTGCAATCAGAGCCTCAAGAGGAGCAATAGATGGTGTGATAGTAGTTAGCAATGTATTAAAACTCTTCTTCTTATTTATGCAATTAGAGTTTTAGCCATTCAAGAGTTAAGATGAGATACCAAAAATGATATAGCTTTAGATGCACTAGTGGGAAGGTTAATAGCTTTTGAGTTGGATAACTTTGATATATAGATCATTCTAGATCTCAAATAATGGAATCAACTTTTAAAGCCAAGCTAACCCTTGGTACAAAGTGAGAAAAATAAAAATGGCAAACTCTCTGGTAGTGAAGAAGAAGGAGATAAAATTGATGTTGACCTTGAAGTTATTAAAGTCCTGCTTGCAAGGATGATACCAAAAGGCAAAGGTAAATATAAAGGAAAAATTCCATTGATTTTCTTTTCTTGTGAAGAAGTTGGTCACATTGCTACAAGGTGTCCAAATAAAGATAATAAAGATGATAGAAAATCTAGTAAGTTCAAAGGAAAGAATGATTTCAAGAGCTACGAAGATAAAGAAAAATAAGTCTTGTTATATTGCTAAAGATTCTAATAGTGATGATGAAGATGGAAAGACATATATTGGTATTAAAGATGAATTAGATGATCATGATGAAAATATGGCACTTATCTCTAATGTTAGAAAGAACGATACATGGTTTATAGATAGTGGTTGTTCTCATCACATGACTAGTGACAAAACTAAGTTTGAACACTTGGAGCACTATGATAGTAGAAGTATTAAATTTGGAAACAATGAACCATGTTATGTGAAGGAAAAAAATTGCATTTCAATGACTAATCAACTAAAATGTGATAATGTGTACTAGGTTGAAGGACTGAGACACAATATTCTAAGTGTGGCATAGCTGAATGACATTGGATTCAAGGTAGAATTCATGAATGGGAAGGCCAAACTTCTGGATGGTAAAGGAAACCTAGTTGCAACTAGAAATTAGACAAAAGGTGATATATTCTATCTTGATCTCACTAAAAGTTAATAATTTTTGGCACAAGTAGAGGAAAGTTGACTATGGAATAAAAGAATGTGTCATGTAAAATTTGATAATCTAGTTACTATAAGTATGAACAAAAGAGTTAGGGGTAGTCCAAATCTGAATAGACCTAAAATGACCATATGCAAACAATGTCATATTGGAAAGATGGGTAAGAATAGCTTCAAAATAAAGAATTACAATACTAAAGAAATCTTGGAACTAGTTCATATAGATCTTTGTGGACCAATAGGTACAAAGAGCTACACTAGAGATGAATATTACTTAAGGGTGATGATAGTAATGTACTTGAAACATAAATCTGAATCTTTTCAAAAATTAAAATGGTATCTAGCTAGAGTTGAAAAGGAAACAGGGAATAAATTAAAATGCATAAGGTTAGATAGAGGAGGAGAATTCATCTCTAATGAAATTAATGAATTCTCCAATGAAATACAAATCGAAAGCAAAGTATCTACTCCTAGTACACCTCATCATAATGGTATAGAAGAAAGAAGAAATAGACCATCATGGATTGTGCAAGAACATCGATGATTGAGAAAAATGTTGCATCCAAATGTTGGAAAGAAACAATTAGCACAATAGTTTATACCTTTAACTGAGCTCAACTAAAGAATGGTAAAAATCAAACTCCTTATGAATTATGATATGGCTATAAGCCTAATGTATGTTATTTCAAAGTATTTGAAAGTAAATGTTAAATCTTGAAAGAGATAAGAAAAGGAAAGTTTGATGTAGAAAGTGATGAAGGTATATTCCTATGGTACTCCAAAAAGAGAAAATCATACAAATGCTTGAATCTTGCTACTCACAAGGTTAAAGAAAGTGTACATGTAAAAATTGATGAGTTTGTAGAATAGAAAGAAGAACAAAGAAAAATGGAACCTAAAGATTATAGAAAATTTGTTTACTTTGAGCATGATACTTTTCCTATAGTAAAAGAAAATACAATTAGAAATCAGTAGACTTCACCACTTGAGTCCCCTAAATCACCATTTCAACTTGAGTTGTAGTCTGTACAACTTGAGTGTTAGATAGAGGAACTTGAGTCATAGATAGATGAACACAAGTCACAGATAATGGGATTTGAAAAGAGCTCATAAAATCATAAAATTTTAGAGCATGATGAACAAAGTGAAACAAGTCTAGAATCTAGAAGAAACATATCTATACTTGCTAGATATGTTTGAAGACATCATGCACCTGATCAAATAATTGGAGATCAGACATAAGAAATAATGACAAGGAAAAAACTATTTATACACATGTTTTCTTACTAATTTTGAACCTAGAATTGTTAAAGATGCATTCAATAATGAAATTTGGATAGAAGCAATTGATGAAGAGTTTGAACAAATTGAGAGGAAAAAAACTTGTAATCTTGTTCCTAGACCCAAGGAAAAAAAATCTAATTGGTACAAAAAGGGTCTTTATAATAACTTAAACAAAAATGGAGAAGTCCCAAGAAATAAGGAAAGGATAGTGTGCAAGGAATACACTCAAGAAGAAGGCATAAACTATGGAGAAACATTTGCTCCTATTTCTAGACTTGAAGGAGTCAGAACACTACTTGCATATGCTACATTTAAAGGATTCAAAGTGTATAAAATAAATGTAAAATCAGCTTTCTTAAATGGAATTCTAGAGGAAAAAGTTTACATTGATCAAATTGAAGGTTTCAATGATCCAAACAAAAGAGAAATGGTTTGCAAAGTTACACAAAGCTTTTTTATGGTCTGAAACAAGGTCCCAGAGCATGGTATGAAAGGATACATGGATACAATTTGATAAAGATTGGTTTCCAGAGAATCATAATAACAATAATCTATAAATCAAAGAAGGACCTCAAAATAAGATATTTCTAGCATAAATATTTGTAGATGATATATTATTCATTGGAGATGATAAATTACATAAATCATTTTCTAATGAGATGAGGAAAGAATTTGAAATGTCAATGCTTGGATAGATAAAATTCTTTGTTGGTTTACAAGTCCATTAAATGAAGCATGCCATCTACCTTACCTAGTAAAAATACATCAAGGAGATATTAAAGACCTTTGGAATGGAAGCCTCCAAACCAGTTGGTACACCTATGTCTACTGGACACAAGCTATCTAAAAAGGATGATTCAAAAGAGGTAAATCAAACTACTTATAGATCTATGATTGGAAAACTTTAGTATGTTCACACAAGACCTGATATAACATTAGCAGTTGGTATATCTACAAGGATTTTTGTAAGTCTGAAAGAAAATCATATGATGGTAGTTAAGAGAATTATCATATATTTATAAGGTGCACAATACTATGGTCTATGGTACTAGAAAGGAGAAAACTTTGAGTTGAAATCCTTTACTGATGCAAATTGGACTTGAAGCATTGATGATAGAAAGAACACTAGTGGAGGAGAATTCTTTCTTGTAATGGGGTTAGTATCATGGACAAGCAAAAAGAAGAATTGCATTTCTTAGTCTACAGCAAAGACAAAACATGTTGTTGCAATAATTAATTGTTCCAATATAGTCTATATCAAGCAACTACTGTTAGAAATCAAAGAAGAAATCAAGGATCTCATGGTCACCTACTATGATAATATAAGTTCAATCAATATATCCAAGGATATAGTAATGCACATGAAGAAAAAAATACATTGCAATCAAGTATTATTTTCCAATAGAATTAGTTCAAGATACAGAGGTAAGATTGGAATATGTTAATAGAAAAGAGAATATTTCTGACATATTTACCAAGCCTTTACCTAAGGATGCATTTTTGTATCTAAAAAGTAAGTTAGGGGTTATTTCCCTATCTAATTCTCACTAGAGTATGAATTAATGATGCATCAACCATACTACATTAAAAATCTATCAAGTTGATACAAAGTTAACTAGGGGTCATTGCATATGAATCAATAGATCAAGGACATTGAAAACTCATTGTATAAAGTCTTTGACATTTGATGTCAAAGAGGAAGATATTTGACTATATTTCAAATCAAAAGAATTGAGGTGATAGAGTTTGATTAATATCATGAATTGGAGGAAAAGACTTGTATAGGAGCAAGAGAGAGAACTTGATCATAGGGAGTTGTCATGGATGGAGAATTAGAATAAAACTAATGATAGTTTAAATCATTCTATTTTCTCTAAGATTTCTTTATTTATATTTTGTGTTTCCATCAATCCCAAAGAGGGGGATTGTTGAAATCAATTATTCAATTGTATGATTGTCATTGATGTTACACAAATGTTACATTTTGATAGAGCACTGCTAGTAGTAAGAAAGCTCAAAAGACTCTAGTATCAACAGAGTAGAAGTTTAGAGGAAGCCAAGTTCAATGATCAAATTTCAACTAAGCTTGGTTTTTCACCAAAGGAATTCATGTGTAAAATGAGTTAGGTCAATTACCAAAGGAGTTTAATGTAAACCAAGTTAGGTTAGTTACCAAAGGAACTTAAGTAGTGGTAACTAAGTGACCCTATTTCAATGTCAACCGAGTTATAGCTAAACAATTATTATTATTATTTTAGTTTATGTTAGGCAACTTAGTTGATGTTAATTTTTTATTTGTAAGAGTATTCAAGCCAATTTGGCATTGTATCTCATATGTATGAAGGTCAAGTTGAGGATTGATATATACAAGTTGTGAAAGAAGATAAGCTACAAATAAAGAACTATTTTTGATTAAAGGTAGAATATCTGTGGAGCTACAGAGAACATTTTGATCAAGCATGATCCAAAGGATAGAAGAGAACAAAGATCTAAATCTACAAGTTAGTTGCTTCTTTAATTAGGTCAACATTGTTACTCACTAACAACTATAGTAGTGACTAAATCTTTTAACAGAGTTGACTTAATGGTCATTTTGTAAATCCTCTAACAAGGTGGCATTTCTATATTTCTTAAGACCTCTAACAAGGCCACTTCTAACAAGGTGATTTGAATCCTATAACTAGGTCACACCTAACAAAGTGTTTTATAACCTTTAACTAGGTTGGCTCCTAATAGCACTTATTTTAGAAGAGTGAAAAGTTGTAACTAGTTCCATTGGTTGTTTTCCCAAATTGGTGATGCATGAGGCAGTTTGCACCAGGACCTTGAGTTGGGTGAAGTTTGTGAAGAAGTTCTTGATTGTGTAGACAGAGCGCCGACTGTGAGGCAGTTTGCACAAGGTTCTTGTGTTGCATGAGATTTGTCTTCTGAAGACTTGATTATGGAGAAGAGACAGAAGAAGATGACTTTTGTGATTGGATGGATTCTGAGGATTCCTTGACTTGAGAAATTTAGAGCAAGAAATCAACAATCATTGCTAGTTGATTTGCAGAAGCAAGTGAATGAATTAGAAGCTGAGTTGCGGAAACGAAGAGCATGTCACCAGAAAAGAGATGTTGATAATTCCTTGGATGTGGAAAAGGAAGATGATCCAGTGGAAGAGCAAGCAGATGAAGAGGAAATCATTTGTGAACCTAAAGTTGAAGAAGATGAACGAGAAGAGGAAGAGCATAAAGATGACAAGACTTACGAACCTGAAGTAGATCAAGATGATTTGAAGATTGCAGCAATGGAGGAGAAGTATAGTGCCTTAGTTGGAGATCAAGCAGGTGGAGTAGTTATGTGCATTGTTGACGACATAAAAGAGGCAAGCGAAAATAAAGATGTTAAACAGGTAAATTCTTATGAATCATGGGATGTTGTCTTTCATATGAGTTTAAAAGATATTGATGATTTTTTGCATGAGGATCTTGTTAGTCATGTGTGGTATGCAAAGGAAGATTGGTATGGTGTTGTTGGATTTATTACAGGTGTGATTAATTCAATAAGATTGAACGAGGATGAGATTTATACTTGGATAGAGTTCATGGCAAAGAAGGAAATATATCGGCATCGGATACTTGTTCCAGCTATGTGTTGGAGGAAAAGAAAAAAAAAAAAATGTCAACAGTGCCTACTTCATTTTGTGAATCCATATTCACAAAATTTTTCCTACCATGGGAGTCGGATGCAGGAGCATCATGCATCAGCAAAAAAAAATGTGGAAGATTTGCATGTTGGTTTTCTCGTCCTGTTGAGGTGGAAGCTTGTGGTGAAGATGAAGATGGTTGTATATCTTTCTTTTGGCATTAAAGTGTGGGACACACTTTTTTATCTACCAAGGGACTCTGATGCAGGAGCATCTTGCATGGAAAAATTAAATTATTAGAAAAAAAAAAAAAATGAGAAAAAAAAAAAAAGGAAAAAAAAAATTGTGGAGGAGAGAGAAAGTGACGAAAATTAGAGGAGAAATAATAAAAAAATAAAAAGGAGAAAAGAAAGGAAAAGGAGATCTCTATTTTCGAGGCGCATAGGTGGCGTAAAAAAGAAAAATAATAAAAATAGTTGTCATTCCATTAATCGAGATGTATAGGTGGCAATTTAGAAGTTTGTGGAAAGATCCTTAAATCATGCATTTAATATTTATTGGGTGCTTAATTGTATTTGGGTGGGAATTTAATATTTATTTAAAGGTAGTTGTATTTACCTTTTATCCCACATTGCTTGTGTTTGTAATGTCTTGGGTTAGAAGTGCCTATTTAAGCAAGGCTTATTATCATTTGTAATCAACTTCAAGAAGTTCAAGGAATGGAAGCTCTTCTAAAGGAAGTTGAAGAAATGGAAGCTCTTCTAATGGAAGTTGGAGAAATAGAAGCTCTTCAAGTGTAAGCTCTTCAAGTAGAAGATCTTTGTATGTAATCTCTTCTAATGGAAGTTAAGTATTAATGGAAGTTTTATGAAGCATTTTGTCATCTCTCTCTATTTCCATATTGTTGCATTTTTGGTTGTGAATTGGTACGGGTGGTGTGGCCCGTCATCAATTGGATTTCCACATTAAATCTTGGTGTCTCATGTGTTCATGTTAATTTCCTATTTCTTTATCTTTGTGCAACTAAGTTACTAAAAGTTACACATTAATATGTCAAGATTTCTTTGTTAACCAAGTAATAATAGATTTCTAATTCTAACCAAACTATGAGTTAGAAGGAAATTTGTATTGATATCTAAGGGATTTGGAATTATTTTACTGGTAAATGATTCACCCCTCCCCTCTCAATTACTCATCTTATGTTTCCAATAGGTAGTTACTTCTCTTATCTGAAATCTACAAGTTAAGTTGTGAATTGTATCAGATCAAAAGCCTTTTTTGTTATTCTTTAACAATTGTATGAGTTAGGGTAAAAATCCTATGGACTTAGGTTGGTTTAACAACCATTTGGGAATCCTTTAATAGGGTGTCAGTCCAAGTGAATGTGGGTATGTGCAAGATCATGGTCAACCAAACTATGCACTTAAGAAGGAATAAAAAATCAAAAAATCAAGGTTATGTCAACTTGATGTGCAATTTTTTACTTGTTATTAACTTTATATCAAAAAGTTGAAAGAAGATAATCTCTAGAAAATTGAGCCTAGTTTCTAAAATACTAGGACTTATCTCAAAAAAAAAAAAAATGAGTGGTCAAAATTTTGAATTTTAATGCAATATTACAAAAAGTTCAGAAAAAGATGAAGTAGATGTATGTCTGACCACCTTAATCAAAATCAAATGATAATATTTTATAATAATATTTTAGATATAAGAAGTAGACTCATGCTTGGATGTGACACATATTTTTGGGTATTTTTATTCTAAATAAATAATTAATAATTAATTTTTGACTTTAGTATTTTTGGAATCAAAAACTCTCATGTTTGACCACCTTAACTAATTCAAAACTCTGTAAACTTTAATTTTTCATTTTTTTCCTTATAGTAGAAGAAACATAATGTGATGCATCTTTTGGATTTGAAAAATGTTTTTCCATTTGAAAGTTATAGTTGTTTTTCAAGTAGTGTCTCAGTCAACACTTTATATGTAACTCTATTAGAAAATAAGTAATAATTACTTACTAAACTCATAATTTGACAAACCTCACATTTATGAAAATATTAGAATGTTCTTAAGAAACCCTTTTCATTTCATCAAATTTTGGTGAAAAAAAAGTCATTAGCTACATATTTGAAGTAAAAATCATATAAAAAATAGGCCAAAAGCACATTTTAAGGATGTTTTTAAAGTTGACTATATGGGTTTGGTATCAAAAAATATAGTAGACCTTATAAAGATATTAATTTTTTTCATTTAATATCAGGGTGGGTGGAAAAAATGTTGGAATAGATTTTGAAATGGTTTGAGATATTTCAGAACTACAAATTTTTCAAATCGCCACATTTTGGCAAACCATGATCCTACACATACCCATGTCCTAAAGTCCTCTAACCAGGCCCACTTCTAATAGGGTGGTTGAAATCCTTTAACTAGGTCACATTTAATAATATGTTGTGGCTTTTAATAAGGTAGACCTTTCATAGGGTATCACTTTAGAAGAGTGAGAATTAAGTAGCATGTTACTGGTGACTTTTTCCAAATTGGGTTTCCATGTAAATCACTATGTTATGTGTTGATTCTTCATGTGTTATGCTTGCATATTGATTTTATAGTAACTTGCTAGGATGAATGTATAGCTTGGAAGCATGATTAGCTTAATTGGGCTCACTACACTTAGTGAAAAAAGTTTTATTAGAACATTTCTACCTTGAATAACTAATTCACACCCCCCCCCCCCATATTATTCTAAAGTATTTTTAACAATTGGTATCAGAGCCATCTAATGTTTTGGTTTAAAGGTACTAAAAGGAGGAAGATCAAGATGTCTAAGAGAGAAGTTCTCAAGCTCAATAGAGATAATTTCACTACATGGAAAAGATTGATGAAGCACAAACCTCAATAGAAGTAGAACATGTTGATCCAACTATTCCCACTATAGAAGATATGAAGAAAAAGAAGGTGCACAATTAGGCAATGTTGGAGATTGTCTCTGCCCTCAACTATGCTGAATTTGATGACATCAAGGGATGTAACTCTACATTCAAGATGCAGAAAGCCCTGATTGATATTTATGAAGGAGATCAGAATGTTCGAAAAGCAAAAAGATAAAGCATCAGAGGAAAGTTTGATGACATGAAAATGGAGGAAGGTAAGAAGAGTGCTCAATTTGCCTCTACAATGAAGGAAGTACTAAGTGCAATAAGAAGTTTGGGTGGTCATTTAGACGATCACACTATTAATAGAGAATTCCTAAGAACCTTTCTCCCCATCTATGCTATTAGAGTTTCAACCATACAAGAATTAAGATATGTACTAGAAAACACACTAACTTTCAAGGTATAGTGGGAAAACTCACTGCATTTGAGTTGTCCAACTTTGATAACTACGAACTTGAGAATCTTGAATCTTCTCTCAAGGAAAAGTTATCAATGAAAGATACTAAGGAGGTAAAACCAAAGAAGAAGAAGAAAAAGGTAAAGTATGCATCTAGTGATAGCTGCACAAATGAAGAAGATGTGGAACAATTGGAAGCACTATTGGCCAGAAGATTTCATAGAGGCAAAAGTAAATTCAAAGATAAGCTACCCATAATATGTTTTAATTGCAATGAAGTAGGACATATTGCTACAAGATGCACATAGAAAAAGAACTATAGATAAGGCAACAAGAACAAGAAAAAAAGAGAAGATGATAGTAGAGATTACAAAGACAAAGCAAAAAGTGTTACATTGTTGAAGAAGAGGATTCTAATGAAAATGATGATGAGGTGGTCTATCTAGCCATGAAGGATGAGTCAGATGAAGATGAGGCAACAAAACTAGTAACCTATGTCAAAAAAAATGGTAGGTGGATCATAGACAGTGGATGATCACATCACATGATAGGAGACAAAAGTAAGTTTGTTCCCTTTACTTAGTATGATGGAAATAGTGTTAGATTTGGAAATGATGATCCATGTCTAATCAAAGGAAAAGGTTCCATTAAACTTATAGAGAAAATTTCATGTGATAATGCATATTATGTTGAAGGATCGAACTACAATCTATTGAGTGTGTCATATAGGTTGTAAAGTAGAATTTGGAAACAAAATTACCAAAATCTATGACACTAATAGAAATTTGATAGGAAAAGGAGACCAAACTAGGAGTAATCTAGTTTACTTAGATATGGAAGATGCATCCTATCTTATTGTTAGATTTGATGATGTGTGGCTATGCCATAAAAGGCTATATCATGCCAATTTTGACAATTTGATTAGCATTAGCAAAATGAAAAAGAGTCAAAGGTCTACCAAAAATGAAGAAGCCTGAAGATATAATGCGCAAACAATGTTAGCTACGAAATATGACCAAGTCAAGTTTCAAAAGAAAAACCTACACTTCCAAAGAAGTATTAGAGTTAGTCCATACTAATTTATGTGGCCCAATAGAAGTGCAAAGCTACAAAGGAGAAAGATATATAATGTTGTTTGTTGATGACTACTCTAGGATGATGACTTTCATGTTCTTAAAGTATAAATATAATGCATTTCATATGTTTAAGTAGTATTTGACTAGGGTTGAGAACAAAATAGGAAAGAGTCTAAAATGCCTAAGATCAGACAAGGGAGGAGAGCTCACATCAAAAGAGTTTGAGACATTTTGTAATGACAAAGGAATCAAGAGACAAACATCAACACCTAGAACTCCGCCATAGAATAACATTGTAGAAAGAAGGAATAGATCAGTGGTAGGCTATGCCAAAACATTAAAGATGGAGAAAAATGTTGCTCTAAAGTACTAGAGAGAAGCTACAAGTACAACCATCTACACCCTGAATCAAATATAAGTCAAGAAAGGTACAATTGCAACACCTTTTGAATTATGGTATGGTCAATAACCTAATGTAAAACATTTGAAACTATTTGGTTGTAGATGCTATATTCTTAAAGATACTAGAAATGGCAAGTTTGATGCAAAGAGTGATGAAGGTATTTTCCTTGGATACTCCACTAGAAGCAAAGCATATAAGTGTTTGAATACTAAGACTAAAAAAATTGTGGAGAGTGCAAATGTAAATTTTGATTAGCATGCAAAAGTTCAAACTGATGAAATCAAGAAACCAGAAGAGTATAGATCATTTGTATACTTCTATGAAGGAATGCCTACTGAAGAAGAAGTTATCAATCAAGTTGGAAATCAACAAGTCTCAGTATTAGCCCAGTCAGAACTAGTGAATGTCAACCTACATTCAGAAGTTAAGTTGCAAAATGAAGAAAATGCACATTCTAATTTTGAAATTGTACACATGAAAGAGATGATGAAATACCAGAAAGAGATGTGCAGAGTGACTCTAAAATTGGATGATCAAACATAGAAAGAAGGACAAAACCAAGACTGTCCAAGTATGTGAGAAGACATCACCCTATAGAACAAATCATTGGAGACAAGGAAGCTAGAAAAATGATAAGAAACAAATTAAGGAATGTATCATATTTGTTGAGCAAGATTGAACCCAAAATAGTGAAGGATGCACTACAAGATGATAATTGGTGGAAAGCTATGGAAGAAGAGATTGAGCAGATAGAGAAGAACAATGCCTAGACCTTAGTTCCAAGACCAGCTGATAAAAATGTTATTGGTACTAAATGGGCATTTAGAAACAAACTATTGGAGTTGATAAAAGCCAACTCCGAAGATGTCCAAAATCACCTGCATGCAAGAACCTGTCAAAGAGAAGCCAAGGAGAGGAAGGGCATAGAGGAAGGGAAAAACCCTAAATGAACATGAGAGAAAATATGCAAAAACAAGAAGAAAATGTATTTACAATATACAATGCCTTATGTTATCTTGTGTGAAAATACAAAGAGGGAGCCCGCTTATAAAGAGCTCCAAGAATCTTCTAGAACAAGCTAGAAGGTGCTAGGAGATAAGTGTGACAACTAAGCATACATCCACTTAAGGTGGAAAGTCCTCGAACAATGTGAGAGGATAAGTATGACTTAGGAGAGAACAAACTCCCGTATTGTCAACAACTTATAACTAACTCCTAGACTACAACTATTAGATATTAAATAAATGCATTAACCTAAGTAAGCTTGAGTAATAGAATAGATTATTAATTATTAATTATTTACTCTAACACCCCCCCTTAAGTGCAACTTAGGGAAATGCCTTAAGCTCACAAAACTAAGATGAATGCATAATGAGTCCCAGCAACGAGGACATGTTAGGTACCCATGTACAATGCAAGAGATGCAACCTCTAAAAATGGGGAAAGAGAGAAAACTATGTGGGAAAAGCCCTCCCCCAAAAAGAGGTAAAAACCTAGTGAAGAACTAAAGAGGCCTCCAACTAGGGAAATGTCCCCTAAAATAGGACAAGGAGTGATCATGAAGAAGCATCACCGAAGAATGAAGAAGCTGCAAATCTGCCAAATTGCTAATCTTCAAAACCTCCACGAAAGAAGAAGGCATGAAATGAGCATGTCTATATGGTAGATGATCCATCTCACCGAAATGCATAGGTAGCCAGCCACTGCAATCGCCTTGTACATAGGATCAACCACTAAATACATAGTTGACACTATCGAACCATCAAACCATGGATGCATTAGAACAACAACATAACCCCCTCCTTAATGTAGACGAGGTGTGATGACAGGAAACTGAGAAGGTGGGCCAAAGTCTCCTGCAAATGAACCAAGAATGACGAGAGAGGTAAAGAGGTACAAACACCTATAAAGACATGGTCATACTAACTCTACATTGGCTAATGTCATGGAAGGGACACTCACTTGACAGAGGGAGAATGCCTAAAACAACAAACAACTATCCATCCCATGGTGCTTTATGAAAATAATGCAAGTACAACTGACTCAAAACAACATTCATGACCCCCAAAATGCAAAAGTGGCACTTTATCTCAGTGTGATACATAAAAGTGCTTCAAAATGATAGCTATAATAATCAAAATGGAAACCAAGCTGACTCAAAACAAAGCACAGCTCAAAACAAGAGAATCCATGCCAAGAAAATAATCCTCAGGCCTAAAATACTCAAGATATCCACCATATAGAAAAAATGCCAAAACTATGATAGAAAGAGCATGGGCCAAAAAATCAAGAAAAGGACCACATTTCTGAAAAGTACACAGAACCAGCTTTCTAGAAATATAAATTTCAAAAATAGAACTTCGGATTTCAACTAAAAAAAAGGTCTACAAAAATGCATCAAAACCTAAAAATACCTACACCAATGTCTCCTTCTTAGAACCAACCTTTTCAGACTTCCTTTGGATCGGAAAAATACCTCTGTATGCTCAAGTTATGGCCAAAAAATTGAAGGTAGGTAAAAAAGGACCTAGAAGGAGAGTGCAAGCAAGAATGATGATGTAGTGCTGACATTATGCTAATGTGAGCAAGTTACTGATTTAAAATTGATAGCCACGTGGCCATCACTACAAAAAAAGAGGCCACATGGCAAGTACAGATGATGTGGCAAGGGCCACGTGGCAATGTCCCAGGTGGTAAACCTGCCATGTGTCACACGTTGACTCACTACTAGCACCGTAGAAAATCCATGCAGGAAAAAGTGTTGGCAGGGCCGCAGGTGGGCGATGGCTACTGGTGAGTGGAGCTTTGCATGAGTGGTGCTAAATGGAAGAGCTATCGATGGGTGCAAAAATCACAGAACCACCAGCTAAAACTGGAGTGGTGGGAACAGGAGTTGACACTAGCTAAGTTGCTAAATAGAGGGTGTCGTCGAGGATTGTAGACAGTTCGACAGGTGGAGAAAAAATAGCACGCTATGGAGGGTTGTGCGCAGGTTGTGCACGGGCTGCCCCACAATGGCCGTTGGGCAGTGGCACGTTGGCGTGACCCAGAATATTTTTTATTTTTTAAACCTACGACCGTACAATTCGTAGGGAGAATCCCTCAAACTAAGAACATTTTTCCTCTCAGAGCTCTGTCTCCAAAATCGAAAAGCTTTATATGAATCCTGGTTGTAAATGGCCTTTTGAATCTAGTGGTGATGTTCATTTGGCCCCAATTTGCTTCAAAAATTCACTATTTCCTTGATTTGAAGAAAAAATGCACAAACAAACTAGGGTTTGTGACATCAAATGATGGTTTCAAAAATCTTCAACCAAGCAGTAGTAGGAAGGCTCTGATACCATGTTGGAGTTGATGAAAGCCAACTCCAAAGACACCCAAGATCACCAGCATGCAAGAACCTGTCAAAGAGAAGCCAAGGAGAGGAAGAGCATGGAGCAAGGGAAAAACCCTAAACGAAAATGAGAGGAAATATGCAAACACAAGAAGAAAATGTATTTACAATATACAATGCCTTATGTTATGTTGTGTGAAAATACAAAGAGGGAGCCCACTTATAAAGACCTCCAAGAATCTTCTAGAATAAGCTAGAAGGTGCTAGGAGATAAGTGTGACAACTAAGCATACATCCACTTAAGGTGGAAAGTCCTTGAACAATGTGAGAGGATAAGTATGACTTAGGAGAGAATGAACTCCTGTATTGTCAACAACTTATAACTAACTCCTACACTACAACTATTAAATATTAAATAAATGCATTAACTTAAGTAAGATTAAGTAATTGATGTAGGAGTATCCATAGGTATAAGGGAAATCCTATGTCACACAAAAATATGTACTTAGGCTTAGTTTCTATTTCATGTGTTTTCATTTCTTGGTACCCATTTGGGTTAAATAAAGGTTCCAACTCTCACAGTTCCAATATCAGTGTTCTAGGATAGAGTATTTGAACACCTTGGGATACATGTAGATGTCAAAAAAATAGGAGTATGTAATTGAGCCATCATTTTGGTGAACTAGAAGGTCTAAAATGGTCAGATGATTGTAATTGTAATTTAGAGCATTCCAAAATAAGAATCAAGTCAAAAAGCCCCACGATTTGAAAGTTATCACAATTTTTTGATTTTTGGAGACCTCCTAAGAATGCTTCAAAGTCAAGTTAGGGGCAATAAATGACCTCAACCAAGGCCAAAAAATGGGGGACAAGTGGAGCTGGTCCATAGGGCTATAGAGTACTTTGAGAGATTTCTAAAAATGTAAACGGTTCATCAATTGGAGCTATGGTTCAAAAGTTATGCCTCCTGAAAGTTTGGTTACCATTTTTGGATTCTTCTAATTTTGTGCCAACTTCTAATGCGACTTCTAGAGCCTTCTATTTGGTCGGTGGATGCCAACTAGCACTTTCTAGAATGTATTCCTAATCCTTAACCCTTCGGGGTCTGTTTAAGAACATTTCTAGCATTGTAAAAGGTAGTTCAGAGTGGAGTTTAAGAGAAGGTATTGGGAGAAGAATTTATTTCAAGATTTATGCTATTGTAATCCCATAGGGCATGTTTTGGAGTTTGTTTCTATGCACTAAGTGTACTAGCATATTTTCATAGTTAATAAAATTTTCCCTTTCTTGTTGTGTCCATTCTATGCTTGGGTTGTGTCACCATCAGTAATAGAATAAATAATTAATAATTAATTATTTAGTATAACACAAACTAGATGAGAATGGTGAGATTGCAAGAAATAAGCTCAGACTAGTCTACAAAGAATATACACAAAAAGAAGGACTAGACTATGGGAAAACATTTGCCCCTATTGCAAGGATAGAAGGAGTAAGAACACTACTTACATATGCTATGTTCAAAGGTTTTAAATTCTACCAAATGGATTTAAAGCCTTTCTTTTTGAATGGTATACTGAAAGAGGAAGTCTACATAGAACAACCAGATGGATTAGTTGATGACAAACATAATGATATGGTCTGTAAACTGCATAAATCACTCTATGGTTTGAAGCAAACACCTAGAGCATGGTATGAGAGACTGCACAAATATCTTGTGAAGATAGGATTTGAGAGAATATATGAAAACAACAATCTATACATCAAGGCAGAAAAAGATAAAGATATTATGATATCTCAAATCTTTATTGATGATATAATATTTGGAGGAAAAGATGCACTATGCAAAGATTTTGCTGACCAAATGAAACATGAGTTTGAGATGTCAATGTTTGGAGAAATCAAATTCTTTGTTGGATTGCAAGTACATCAATTGAAACATGGCATATTTGTGACCCAATCAAAATATTCCAAGGAGATACTTAAGACATTTGGCTTAGAAGATTCAAAACTAGTCAGTACACCAATGGTAACAAGACATAAGTTATCAAAGAATGATGAGTCAACTGAGGTAAATTAGATAATGTATAGATCAATGATTAAAAACATACAGTATGTTGTGCATAGTAGACTAGATGTTGCATTAGCTATTGGGATAATGGCAAGATTTTCTACCAATCCAAGAGAAAATCATCTTACGAAAGTAAAAAGAATATTGAGGTACCTAAAAGGAACTGATGACTTTGGATTATATTATAAAGGATTGAAAAGTTTGAATTGAAAGCCTACAATGATATAGATTGGGGAGGTAACATTGATGATAGAAAAAGCACCAGTGGAGGAGCACTTTTCTTAGGTAAAAGATTAGTCACTTGGACTATTAAAAAGAAAAGTTGTACATCACAGTCAATAGTCGAAGTTGAGTATGTTGATGCTTCTATCAACTGCACCAATATTGTATGGATCAAAAATTTTCTGCAAGGTATGAAGGAAGAGATAACTAAACTTATGATACTTTTTTGTGATAACACAAGTGCCATCAACATATCAAAGAATCCTATGATGCATGCTATAAAAAAGCACATTGTAATTAAGTATCACTATGTGAGAGAATTGGTGGAAGACAAGCAAGTGATGATGGAATATGCTAGTTCAAAGGAAAAAATCACTAACATCCTCACAAAAGCACTACCTAAGGATGCATTTGAGTATCTTAGAGGTAAGTTAAGGGTGATAACCCTATCCGAGGTTGTTTAAGAAACAACAAGACTAGCCTACATCAAATGAGTTGATTGTTGAAATGTTACAAATTGATGCAAAGGATATTTACTTTAGGTTTTTGCCTAAAATAATCAAAGCATTGAGATTCCAAAAAAGTTACAAGCAAGGTGATAGAGGGAGAAATTGGAGCTCTTGTAAATGCTAAACTTGCATGATAGAATGCTAAAATGATATGTCTTTAGTGTTGTTGTCAAAGAGGGAGAAATAGTAGAAATTGATCAATGCATACAAAGGGAGAAATAGTAGTTAAGAGAAAGAGAAGAATTGATCAAAAAGTTTAGCTATAGAAAAGATGGAGACATATAGAACTTGATCAGATATTTAGAGGGAGAAATAGTAGAATAATAGTAGAAAGGAAGGAGAAAGGAAACAATAGCTAAGAGGGACAAGTAGAAGCAATGAAATCAGGATAGAAAATCAGAGAGGGAGATATGAAAGCTAATGAAAGTAGCAATGGCAATAAGATTTTTTTTTTTTTTGGCATTTGATTTACTTTTTTAACCTAGTTAGCATTTTGCTAACTTTGTTGATCAGTTTGGTTTGCCATCAATGCCAAAGAGGAAGATTGTTGAAAATTGATTGAAAAGATCACTATTGAAGAAGGAAGATTATTTGCAAAGAGAGAGATTTTTGATAAAGAATGTTTTCAATCATTGCTTTGTCACTAATGCCAAACCTACTATTTGCTGGAATGACAATTGCTTATAAGATCCAAGAACTATCACTTAGTTGATCGATGAAGAGGATTTAATTAATAAGATGTAAGAAAAGCACCTAAGGGAAAGGTTGAGTTATGGTTTCATAATAAAGTACAAGGATCAATTAAGACAATGGTAAAATGATGTATTGACAATACACTTAAAGATACAAAGATTGGCCACACTTAGAAACTCTAGAAGGATAATTTGTAACAAAGTTGTATGCAAAGCTTGACTAAGTTCATTAGTGGGTGCCAAGAAAGCTAGTTCATGCCAAGAAAATTTTCAATAAGTGTCGAGCAAATGAAAAATCTAGTGTGCGTTGAGTGAAATAGAAAGAGTCGAGCAAGTTCATGTGTCAAGCATTAGAAAATCTTAGTTGATGCCAAGTGAATCCACAGTAAGTGTCAAGCATTAGTAAAATGTAGTAGGTGCCAAGTAACTCAATATGTGTCGAGCATCAAAAATTCAATAGTGTCGAGCTGTTGTATTATATGAAAAGTCAAAGATTCACCAGATCTGAGCTACAAAGTTTGTTACCTTGAGTTATTTGAACTAGATGGAAGATAAGAATGATGAGATGATGCCACAAAATTTTAGGTCAACCATTTTTGGGAAAATTTAGGAGGATTCTTCATGATGTTTCTATAAGGAACAAGATGTGGGGTAGATTCATTGAATCCTACCTAATCTATTCAAACTAAAATTAAAAAGTGGGAAGATTAAGAGTAGGAAAAGTATTCCAAACTTTTATTTAAAGAATTATGGATCAAAGAAGCAAGAGTTGTTGAGGGGTGTCAAGGAGAAGGCATTGAGAGGAAGGAATAGAGTATAGAGAATCTAATTTGATAAGTGGCCATATAGGAGATTGCATTGGTACATTGAGCATGGAAACTCAAGGAGATAGAGCTTGAAAGGAGGACAAGCTTGTAGAGTTGCAGAGATTGAAAGCTGGGGGAATTTGAGAAATGAACTGAGATCTAAAATTTGCAAGTTAAGTGATGAGTTCTATTAGGTCAAAAATCCCTTATTGTTATTCTCTAACAATTGTATTAGTTAGGGTAAAAATCCTATCGACTTTAGTTGGTTTAACAGCCATTTGTAAATCACTTAATAGAGTGGCATTCCAAGTGAATGTTCTAAATTCCTCTAACTAGGCCCACTTCTAATATGGTGGTTGAAATGCTTTAACTAGGTCACATTTAATAGTGGGTTGTAGCCTTTAACAAGGTAGGCCTTTGATAGGGCATCACTTCAAAAGTGTGAGAATTCAGTAGCATGTTACTTGAGGATAAGCAAGGGAGGATAATAGATACATAGTAGAACCAAGTCTTGATTCTCTTTAGAAGGAGCACTTGCAATCTAATAGAAAAAGGAGAAGTAAAGAAAAGATTAAGACTTTGACAAAGATAGTTGGTAAGTTGAAAAAGAAAATCCTTCCTATTGATTATCAAGTTAATTTGTTAAGAAGAATGCAAAATCTAAGACAAAAAGACATGACTGTAAAAGTTTATAATGAGCAATTCTATAAGTTGGATATTAGATTTGGGCATATTAATGATGAGGCTGAAAAGATTGTTAGATATCTAAATTATTTGAAAACTTATATACAAGATAAAATTAGTGTCATGAAAATGGAAAGTGTTGAGAAAGTTTGCTTGTATTTCTTGAGAGCTACACAAATATTAGCAAAAAAATAAGAACATAGATTAAGGGCAATAGGTGGAAGATTTTAGTAAAGTGGAGGTAGACCGTATAGAAAAATTAGAAGATCTAATAATGTATCTAATGATAAAGGAAAACTAGAATGGAAAGATGATAATTCTAGTAGAGGAAGAGGGAACTACACTAGCCATAATTCCTATAGTTACTCTAGGAATAATAGTATTGATAAAAGAGAAGATAGATCTTGGTTCAAAGGCAATTGGTTGAAGTGTGGAGAAAAGGATGCAAAGCCTTTGACTATAATTTTTTTGGTAAGAAGATAGGGAGTAGTAGTAGAAACACTTGATTTCAGGAAGAATCTATTGATTCATCAAATAAACTAGATAATGAAGAGAATTTGATGGTTAGAAAAACCTTTTACAATGAGAAAATGAATGAAGAGTCTATTTTGAGGAAAATTATTATAAGGATTAGATGTAAGATTCAAGGAAAATATTGTAAAGCGATAATTGACAATGGTAACATTGATAATTTGGTATCTAAGTCATAGTTTTTTTTATTAAGGATAAAATAGGATTTTAATAGGGGACTCAAAACCCTAAATGATTTATGGAAGAAAGAAAGCATTAAGTCCTTAAATGAAATATTGTTTTCCTCAAAAGATACAGCCAAAAACACAACCAACCTAACTTGGAAAAAATAAGCATTAAAGACCAAACAACATGAATTAGCTAACTACCTAGATATAACAAGCAAGAAAAGAAAAATGCCAACACAAAGAGACACTATCTAGGCCAAATATTTGATCTTATCTTTCAAGTCCTAGTGAATTTCTTTAATCTAGTTTGTGACCTCCTTTATGTCACTAAATGACCAATATTAACCTCCTTATTTTTCTTTTTAGTGTTGGAACATGTCCTTTTTCCAGGTCTAGTCTCTTTGTCTCCCTTTTCTAGTTCCTCCAAATCCAACACTAGGTAAATTTTGTTACTCTCCTTGACATTTAGAACCCTATTCAAGAAATCCATCAAAGATTCAAGAAAATCTTGAATTTTAGTAGTTCTTCCTTTATACTTTTCTCCATATGGACAATTTTATTTCTTAGATCTTCTAAAGCCTCTTGATTCCCCTGCTCTTCTTTCCTATTTTCCTTTTGTCCACTCTTGATCTCCAATTCTTTGTTTTTTATATCTAAAGCCCTACATTTTCCTAGATAAGCGATGAACACAAGTATCTAAGTCATAGTTATATAGATTGATACATCCTAATCTTTATCACATTGCTTTGATTAAATATGAACACAAGTTATTGGTATGTGAATAATGCCCTGTGAAATTTAAGATTGAAAATTATTTTGATGAATTCTTGTGTGATTTTGTCCCTATGTATTGTTGTTATATTATTTTAGGAAGACCTTAGTATCTTGATAGAAAAGCTCTGTATGATTTTAAATTAAATTGGTGGCTATATTAGATAATGGTCAGACACAAGTATTGCTTCTTTTAATGGTGAAATCTTAGGAAAGTCATTATATACTATAGTTAGAGTCTTCTTGGTTAAAGGAAATCAATGTGTAAAAAACATTATTTTTTTGTCATTTTATCCTTAGGAATACTGAGAATCAAGATAAACCTAAGCATGCACCTAAGTTTAGATATTAATTGACTGAAATTTCAAGATATTAGTTCAGACAATGTACCTAATGAATTAACCCCTTTAAGAAGTATATATTAATCACCATATGGACTTAATACCTGAAGCTAGTTTTTCTTCTAAAGAGCCACATAGATTGACACCTAGAGAGAATGAAGAATTGGATAGACAAGTACATAAAATTCTTGAGAGAGGTTTCGTCAAAGCATGTTTGAGTCCTTGCGCAGTACCTACTATATTAACACCTAAAAGGAATGGTGAATGGAGAATATGCACTGAATCTAGAGCTATAAATAGAATAAAAGTATAGTATAGGTTTCTTTTTCCTAGGATGGATCACATTATAGATTATTTTATTTGAATAAAGTATTTTTGCAAGATTGATTTGAGAAGTGGTTATCATCAGGTTAGGATCATAGAAGGGGATGAGTGGAAGAATTTCCTTAGGGCTAATAAATGTTTGTGTGAGTGGTTGGTTATGCATTTTGGTTCAACTAGTGTACCTAGTACTTTGATGAGATTGATGAATGAGGTTTTAAGGAAATTCTTAGGTAAATTTGTGGTTGTATATCTTGATGGAATATTAATCTAAAGTGACTAAAGATCAACACCTAAGGCATATCACAAAAGTGTTGCAGAGATTGAAAGAGGAACATTTATTGAGACACTTTATGAAATGTTCTTTTATGACATAGGAGATTACTATCTTGGTTTTGTGATTTCAGGAAATGGGTTGAAGATGGATTTTGAAAAGTTAAAATCTATACTTGATTGGCCTACACCAAAAAATGTTGGCAAATTTAGATCACTTCATGGCTTGACAAGATTCTATAGAAATTTTAATCGAAATTTTAGTTCGGTATGCAATACTATGATAGAGACAATGAGGTAATAAAATGGAATCCAGATGGGCACATGGAGTAAACAAAAAATTTGATACATTGAAACAAAGGGTATCATAATTATATGTATTTTCTTTACCTAATTTTAATAAAGTTTTACAAGTTTACTATGATGCTAGAGGGAATGCAATTGGAACTATTTGAGTCAACAAGGTAAAAATATCATAATGAGAAGTCAAATGTAGATAAAAGAAAATATTTTGTCTATGATCAAGAGTTCTATGCAATTATTCAAGTTTTGATGAAAGGGAAGCACTACTTGATGCCTAATGAATTTTAATTGTGCATTGTTCATAAAGATTTATAATATTTGGTAATTCATAATAATTTGAGTCAATGAAATATGAAGTGGATTGAGTACATGGAAAACTTTTATTCAGTTTTGAAAAATAGAATTGGACAATAAAACAAGGTGTTAATTAAATGCACTAAGAAGAAGAAGATGTCTGTTAAAAGAAATAAAGGTTAAAGTACTTGTATTTATTTTATGAAACTAACCCTAATTTTTCTAAATCTTGGAAGGGTTGTAAGAATTACATGAGAGATAAGAAAGATAAGTGTGTTGATTATCTCATTCAAGAAGAGATGTTGTTTAAAGGATTTCACTTATGCATACCAAGAATATCTAAGTGAGATAATAACATTAAAGAGTAACATAGTGCTCGACTTGCAACACATTCTGGGATTGATAAGATAGTGAAGTTAATTTTAGAGAGATACTTTTGGCCACAGTTATATAAAAATATTCAAAAAAAGGTGAAGATTTAAAAAAAAAATTGTCAAGTAGATAAGGGGAAGTCAAATTTTTTGTCCATATACAGCTTTTACTATCCCTAAAAAACCATGCAAAGATATTAGTATGGACTTATTCTTGGATTTTGTAGAAATCAGGGAGGTAATGAATCCATCTTTGTAGTGTTTTATTATTTTTATAAAATGGTACATTTCATATCTTGTAAGAAGACATCAAATGCAATACATAGAAAATTTATATTTCAAAGAGATTATGAGATAACATGGATTACCAAACACTATTAAATTTTAGATTGAGATACCTAGTTAACTAAAAAAAAAAGTGAATTGTTTTTGGAATAAGTTGAAAACTGAGATTAAGTTTAGTTCTATATTGCATCCACAAATCTAGATGAATAAATGTAGTTATGAATAGAAGTTTGGTAACCTATTGAGATTTTTTATTAGAGATAAACCTTATAACTGGGACTTGGTCTTGCAACAAGAAGAGTTTGAATAAAACAATTTGTTAAACATAAGTACTAAAAATAGTCCTTCTAAGATTGCGAATGGTATGAGTCATAGAAGAACTACAGAGTTGAGGTAATTGGATATAGAAGTAAGGAGTAGTGCTGAACAAAAACATATTATGGTTTTTATGAAGAATTTACATAAGGAAGTATAGAGTAATTTGAATGATAGTAATGAAGGATATAAGAAAAAAAATTATTTTTTGAAGTTGGAGATAAAGATATGTGATGTTTTGAAAATAATCATATTTCCTTATGGGTTATATAATCATATAAAGATGAATAAAATTTGACCTTCTGAGATATTGAAGAAACAAGACACCAGGACTAGTTTTGTAGTTGAATTACCTAAAGGCATCGATATTTAGATGAACATATTTTCAACAATTTAGACATTTTTTATGTTGATATTAGTTCTTATTTTCCTAAGATTTTTGATGTCAATGAACCTTTGGTACTTTTCAATCTTGCATCAACAAAAATGTATTTCCCTATTATTTGTTCACATTTGTTGTTTGTGGAATGACCTTTTTTGTTCATTTTCTTGCCTTTTATGTAGTTGGATTCTTAATGTAGGCTTATCGTAGATCACTACCCTATTCTGATCAATTTTTATTTCATCTTATGTAGGATTTATCCTTCTCTTTTTCTGAGATGTTCTTAATTTCTTACATATAGAGTAGTGTATGATGTTTGGAGTCTATAAGGTTTTGTGATATCAAGGCTTTCTAAGGCCTTGGAAGTCTCTTCTTGGATCATTTGTCAACCTATCTTTTTCCCTAAGGATGTTGGTTTTTATTTTTGGTTGATATTTAATTTCTCCTTTGGGATAGGACCTAGATTTTCTAATAAATTGTTTGAAACACAAACTTGTGTTCTTTGTTGCTATATAATTATTGATATGAGATTAGAATAGAAATCATGGATTATAGGAACTTTTATATAATGAAATTTTGGCTCTATTTTGGATTTTATGTGAATACTTTGGTAGGATTGTCAGCCACTATTCCTTGGGTCACGTTACGCTTCCTACCTTGTGTAAGGGGATCCATAATAGGTCTTCATTAAGAATAAAACTACACAAAAAGAACAAACATAAATAGAAAAGGCCATTCCATGAACAAAAAATAGGGGAATCTATTTTGGTTTATATGTACAAGATTGTCATAGTAGCCATGATGCTCTTGCATTAATATACATATTATTTAATTATTATCCTTTGATAGTGTATCATTCTACTTTATCCAAAATATCTTAAGCAGTACTAGATTCATTAAATAAATTCTTATTGATAGTTGATTTTTTTTATGTTTTTGGAATAATTTATTATTCACCCTTTCTCAATTATTTAGCATATTAAATTATTGGTATTAGATTAAAGTTGCTCATCTTGGAGCTTAACCTCTTGAGATAGACCTGATGGTCCACAAATTGAGTATCTCTATGTTTTCTAGATAAAATTATAGTTCATAAAAATATATGATTGAAGGTTGCATAGTATTAGTTCTAATTTAAAATACTTGGAAGAATATCAAAAGAAAATATGTCTTCCCTTTTAATTTCTTATAAATAGTAGATGAGGTTGAAGCATGATTAAAATGAGAAGACAAGGTATTATTGTTAGCATCAATACTAATGATATTCGTTTGAGGGAGTATCCTAAGAATTAGATAGACTGTACATATGTGACATGCTACATTCATGACGACTTTTTTCATTGATTTCAACATTTTATTATTCTTTTGAAGACTAGCAGAGTAACAAACAAAGGACAAGGTTGTATAGACTATGTATTAACAATCAGGTCAAGTGCAACTAAGGATGTATTCTACATTGTCATGTCCTGATGACATGGTTAAGTGTGCATAAACAAAGTCAAGGCCATGTGGAAGTTATTCAAGATTTATAGAAGATAGTAAGCAAACATAGTACTTGATAAATAGTTTTTGATGATTTATTTGCATCACTTAATTGGGATAGAATTGTGATACACACAGTCAAACTCTAATAGTAAACAACTTGATGATGACATTAGAAAGTGTGAAAGGTCACATCTCATGCATGTGAGAAGTTGTGAAGATTGTGATTTGACGGTGTTGTATAATTACAAAATAATTGTTTATATTAAAGGAATTATTTTGAGGATATGGTATAAAGAGATATTAGTTTCCTTATAATAAAGAGAGCAATTGATGTATGATGTCTAAATTGTGTAAGTAATATGAAAAGTTTGTTAATGTGTCTAAGCAATCCAAGGGATTATTTAGATGTGAAATTAGTGATCTAGCATTGAGATTAGAAGAGGATAAGTCTAGTCAAGAGGATACATGAGATGGAGCTATTCCATTTCTATTATTCTGTAAGGAATAATACATAGACAAGTAGAATAGTCATTTGAGTGGTCTTTCCCCTAAAGCTATTTGGATAGTGGGTTCAACTAGCTTCTACAACTTCTAACAAGGTTGACACAATTCCTAATAGGGTCGGGATCTCCTAACAAGGATTCAAAGTCTTCTAGCAAGGACAAATATGTACTAAATGTATTTAATTGTCTCCTAATAGAGTCCATCCTCTAATAGGGAACTTTTATAATAGTAAATCATTTGTAGGTACCATCCTCACCAAGGTTTTTCCTATAATCAAGGGTTTCCCTAGTTAACATATCTAGTGTTATTGTGTATGTATATCTTCCTATGGTTACTGATCATATCGTTCACATGCTTCAAGATTAAAAAGGTTAATAAGTATTTTAATAGTTGGATAACTGATTCATCCCCTCCCCCCTGAGTTATCTTGCTGGACTTTACTTTATAACAATTGGGATCAAAGCATCAGGTCCTTAAAGAAAAATCTTAACAGTTTTGGGAGATCAATTTAGAAAAGAATGTCCTAAATTTGATGGAGTTAACTATGACAATTGGAAGGAGAAAATGAAGACTCATTTACTATATATGGGTCTAGGGTATTGAGTGATGAAAAAAAGAAAAAAAGAAAATTGTGGAAGAAAGTAAACTTGAGGAATGCAATGAAGTTGAAAGAGATCTGTTTATGTTTAATATGCTAGCTAGATAAGCATTATGTTCATATGTTCTTGAGAATGAATACAATCAGGAATTTTTTTTAGAAATAGCACATTTAACTTAGAAAGCTTTCAAATCTAAATTTGAAGATGATAAACATCCTAAAAGAATCAAACTACTGACTTGAAAATGTTTGTTTCAAGATTCTAAAATGATGGATGATGAATCTATGAGAAGCTATATTTGTAGAATATAAAAAATTGTTGCAAGAATTAAGTCTTTTCAAGGATTTAAAGGTGAAGATGAGATTATATGGAAGATTTTAAAAATATTGATACCATCATTTTGACAAACAGTACGGATGACTAGGCAAGTGATACCTTGCACCGGGAATTTACCAGAGAGACTTTACTTGAAAAATTAAAAGCAACATAAGTGAGCTTAAAGAAATCTAGAGAATTGTCCAGAGTGTAAACAACTTTTAGGCATTGAGTTTTCATCCTTCTTTATCAAGAAGTTCAACTACTAGTATACACTATGCTAAAAGAAGAAGATCCAGATCTAAGGAGGATAGAAGAATTGAAGAAGGAAGTTCCTCACTAGTAAGAAGAGAAATAGATGATTGGTCATGCAGTATGGATGAAAAAAATAACACTAGTGGTGGAGCATTTTTTCTTGGAGGAAGATTGGTTTCTTGGATAAGAAATAAATATGATTGTATTTTATAGAGTACAACATAAGAAGAGTATATAGAAACAACAAAAAATTGTAATAAGATCATGTGGATGAAGCAAATGTCGAAGGATATCAGGATAGAGTTTTTAGAACATGTTATTATACATTGTGAGTTAACAAAAGTATGGTGAGTATGTCTAAGAATCATGTATTGTATTGTAAGACTAAGCATATATCTATTAAGTATCATGTTTTGAGAGAGAAAGTTGCAAGGAAAGAAATTGTATTAAAATATGGAAGTACAAAAGAGAAGATTTCAAACATCTTTACAAGCCATTTCCTAAAGATAAATTTGATTATTTGCAAGGTATGCTTGGGCTTATATACCCTTACTTACTTCTGAGTAGATTATACAAAGAATGCATTAGTCTAGTGGTATAGAGCACTATTGTTTGTTGGGGCAGAATGTTGATGCTTCCTATCTAGGGGAGTATCTATGATGAGTAGAGTGATCAAGGAATCTTGGTAGTTGGTTTAGAAAATTGTCTTTGGACACTTGAGATGATTGAAGACTTGGACAAGGTGATTGACATAATGAAGCCTTTTCCATTGATGTCAATGAGGGAGAGATTGCATAAGAAAAATCCTCTAGTACAATGTGGGAGAAAGAGCACATGATAACATCTTCTGTGGGAGATGTATGTATGACAAAGAATTGTGTTGATTTATGGAGGTATAAACTAGATACCGAGGGGGGGGAGGTGTGAATCAAAATCTATAACAATTTTTCATTTTTCACAAATTCATCCACATCCAATAGTAACTTGTGCATGCAAAATTATATATGTGAACTTGTTTTAACATATAAATCAATTTTATCACATGCATGAAAGTATTAACACATAACACAACATTTGTTACCTAGAAACCCTCCAAGGTGAACGTAGAATTGGAGTGCAGATGCCACCCACAAATATTCACTAGTGTAGCAATAAAGTTAACTAGTTAAGGTTACAATGTTTGACCATAACATATGATCTACCCTATTAGGAGCCTATCCTATTAAAGATTTAAGAAATTGTTAGGTTTTACATTGTGAAAGGATTTGAAACTTACAACCAAGGACTCTATTACAAGATTAACAAAGATCTGTTAAGACAAATCTGTTAAGAGATTTACATTGATTCAAGTCATTTAAAACTAACTTAGTACCTAATTCTTGGATTGCTCCACAAGCTGATTTCAAGCATCCTCCTTGCAAATTGATCCTCTTCTCTAATCTAATAACAATTTTATTTGTTGAAAATTTGATTGAAAAGATCATTGTTGAAGAAAGAAGAAGATTGATTGCAAAGAGGGAGATTTTTGTTAAAGAGTATTTTTAATCATTGTTTTTTCATTGATGTCAAACCTACTACTTCTTGGAATGACAATTGCTTATAATATCCAAGTACTATCACTTAGTTGATTGATGAAGAGGATTTAATCAACAAGATGTAACAAAAGAACCTAAGGGAAAGGTTGAGTTATTGTTTTGTAAAGAAGTGCAAGGATCAATTAAGATAATGGTTAAATGATGTATTGATAATATACTTGAAGATATAGAGGTTGGACATACTTAGAAACATTGGAAGAATAAGTTGAAACAAGGTTGACTGCAAAGCTTAACTAAGTTCTTTAGTGAGCATCGAGTAAGCTAGTTCAAGCTGAGCAAATAAAAAATCTAGTATGTGCCGAGTGTGTTTAGGTGCTAAGAAAAGTAATAGGTGTCAAGCACCAAAAAATCTTAGTGGATGCCAAGTGAATCCATAGTAGGTGTCGAGTAATATGGTATGTGCTGAGCACTAGAATTTCAATAGTGCCAAACTACTGCATTATTGGAAAGGTCAGAGATTTTCCAAATCTGAACCAACAAGTTTGCTACCTTGAATTTTGTCAACCAATTGAATGATAAGGATGATGAGCTGGTGGGACAAAAAATTATGTAAACCATTTTTGAGAAAATTTAAGAGGATTCTTCAAGATGTTTCTATAAGGAAGAAGATGTGGGTTAGATTAAATTAATCCTACCTAATCCTTTTGAATTGAAAGTAAAGGAGGGAAGAATCAAGGGAGAAAAGCATTTCCAGACTTCTATTTAAGGAGTCATAGGCCAAGAAGAAAGAGTTGTTGATGTGCCAAATTGCAAAGTGGTTGAAGGGTGTCAAGAAGAAGGCATCTAGGAGAAGGAAGAATAGAGCATAGAGAATTTTCTTTGATAAGTGTTTAGAAAGAGAGGATTGCACTAGTATATTGAGCATAGAGACTCAAGGAGACAAAGCTTGAAAGGAGGGCAATCTATTAGAGCTATAAAGACTGAAAGCCAAGAAAAGTGAAGAGCAAAAGAGTGATCTAAAATTTGCAACATGACTTATGAATTGTAATTATGTCAAAACCCCTTATTGTTACTCTGTAGAAATTGTATCAGTTCGAGTAAAAATCCTATAGACTTAGGTTGGTTTACTAGCCATTTGTAAATCATTTAATAGAGTGGAATTTCAAGTGAATGTTCAAAGCCCTCTAACTTGGCCCACATCTAATAGGGTGGTTAAATCCTTTAACTAGGTCACATCTAACAGTGTGTTGTAGCCTTTAACAAGGCAGGCCTTTCATAGGGCATCACCTCAGAAGAGTGAGAATTGAGTAGCATGTTACTGGTGGTTTTTCCCAAATTGGGTTTCCACATAAATCATTGTGTTATGTGTTGATTTTCATGTCTGATGCTTGCATGTTGATTTACAATAACTTGCTAAGTAGGAAAGTTTATGCTTGGATGAAAGAAAAAATTTGAAGGCTCACTTTACTTGATGAAAAGCTTTTAATTAGACATTGGGACCTTGAATAAATAATTCACCCCCCCTCTCAGTTATTCTAAAGAATTTCTAATAGTCTTTCCCTTTCACTTTCACTACTTATGAATAGGTCACTTTCTCTGTTAGATGATAATAAAACCCTTGAATTACTTTTGATCTTCTCAATCCTTCATTGTATAATGCATCATGTTCATACATATACTCTTCTCTTCTTTGATCATATGATCTAGGTTAAGATCATTGCTATTTAAAGATTCCATGAAGAGTCTTCTCGAAGGTTCTATGTTTTACCTCTTCATCTAGATCATTTAACATACACATAGGGATATGTGAACTATGTCATGTATATGTTCTATAACAACCTCTTGTTGTGGTTTCACAATGCACACCCCATTTCTCCTAAGAAATGGAGATCCACTAGTAATATTTTTTCTTTTCCACACCCCTAGTCTGGGGTCTAAGTATTTTTTAGGACAATATCTAGTGTCTAAGTTTGGCTTGGCCCTCTACCTGAGAAAACCTAGTGGCCAAAAATTGAAGAAATTGAATGAAAAAGTAATTTTGGAAGAGAAAAGAGCACACTAGCACACCTGGCGCACCCCTCAATATGCATTAGTGTGCTAGTCACACTAGTGTGAAGCACTTCCTCTTAGAAGTCAACACCTATGCACATGCATAGGTGCACACCTCCAAGAGGTGTGCTCCATCCAAGGCGTATAAAAGCCTAGGATCCCCCTTCCTCTTTATTAATTTTCTCCTCCAAGTAATCCATCGGTGCACCTCCACACCCTCCAATGTGTGCCATATTCAAGTCTTGCACCCGCATACAAACACTCAAGATTAAAGGTGTGCACCTTGGGTACCTATCCAAGGTTCATCGAGTGCACACATTTATTCACTAAAAACAAAACCTTTCAAAAGAATAAAAAAGATTAAAAATCTAAGGGGATGGTGGACAACTATGCACCATTATGACCTTATGCCCTAAACAAGAATGGTGCACAAGTGCGCACCTTTCTAAGGTGTGGACTGGTGCACCATTTTGTGTTAAAATAGCCTAAGTTATTATTAGGGTGCAAACATGTCCACCCCTCAAGGTGTGCATGTCCTCACCCTATAATAACACCAAAAACTTTGCATAAAGTAAAGGGTGTGCACATGCACACCTTTTGTTGTAAAACTTTTTTAGTGTGAAGGAAACACCTAGTGCACCTTCAAGGTGCGCAAGGTGCTCCAAAATTTACATAACACTAGTTTAAAGTTGGTTTTAAGGTGATTTTGGATGGTTTAGGGTTTTGAGTTAGTTTTCTTATCATTTAGGTTTTCTTTAAAAGAGGTTTTTTTTCACCTCATTGACTAATATATTTTTTGTTTTTGTGCAAATATAATAGCTTCTTCTTCATCCTCCCTCATAACAAAGATTGCTCATAAACTAATGATATTTAGGTTTAAATGTGTCCAATTCAAATCACATTTCTAGGATGCACATTTAGAGATCTAAGATATAGAAATGGGTCATATTGACTAGAATGCATTCCTAGTTCTCTACACTTATAAGATTGGGATTAGTAAAAGAAGCTTTACAGCCTGTTTTAGTACAATTGTTTAAGTTGATGATGTCTTTGGCCAAGAATTATGTTTTAGAAGAGAGGGTGGTAAAAGCATAAAAAGAGAAATTGTTCTTGATCGAAGACCTAAAAACATTGAGAAAGTATTCCATCTTCTGAGAGAAGACTAGTATATGAGACTGACATACCATCAAGAAGAAAGGTGGTATAGGGATCATGAACAAGAAGCTACAAAAATTATTCAATCATCATATTTGATTGATAGGACACCTATGGAAAGAAAATCTGGAAAAGTAGTATGACAAGAGGTTACGTGAAGGATGATATTGGACATTCCATAGTGCTCCTGAATAGAATCATGGGATTACCAAAAATAGGACACTTAAACATATGGACAATACACTTCATTGAAACCATCAAAATGGAAAAGATGCAAATTGACTAGGCTACAATGCTTAGTGAGGATTTGGATCAAAAATTGGTGGCCATCAAAACTTATCCAAGATTCTATATGACCTCATATTTGGCATATCTGTTAGTAGCAAGGACTATTGATTATTGAGGGTCATTTAATATGGGAAGCATGCAAGAAGCTAATGCTTGTTTGTATGTGTTATGCCCCCAACTAGTGAAGAAGAAATTATTAAATCAAAGAAAAGAGTATAGGATTTTGAATGATGCTTTCATTTTTTCAATAATCAGATTCATTAAAGGTGACTATGAAAAAAGATTTCCAGTAAAGGTAGCAACAAGAATTATGGAAATAGGTTCTTACAACATGCAATTCAAGGCATTCACCTACTTAAAGGTAGCACGTACAACCATAAATCCTAAGAAGCTTCCTAGGTATCCATTTGATAGACTCATTTTGCTAGAGATTGCATGACAAATCTCATCTGCATATGGTAGAGTAAGGAAGTAACATAAGAATACTTGGGTATGACCCATCACCATAGGTCTATTTAGTGTTAAGAAAAAGTAGGATATCATGAATTTTGAGTTACAATGGGATCAGTATCCCTTGGAGGATTATAAATACCCTTGTTAATGTTTTGATAACATCAGTAGAGTCCAATTCTTGGTAGGAAAACAATTTAAACATGAAGATGCTATAGAGGATCACTAGATGAATGTAATAGATGACTATGATATTCAGATAACAAATTATTGTAGGATGAATCTTTATTTGGTAGGTAGTACTTTGAAAATAAAGGTCCCATTGAAGGTTTTTCAACAAGATACTTTAGATGTTCTAGATCCTCTATATAATTGAGATAATATATACGATCGACTAATCATGAATGAAGAGAATGATAGAGAAAAAAATGTAGATATCAATCATAGGGTGAGGCATATCATCCAGATGATGAAGGAATGGATTAAGAGATCATTCAAGCTAGATCCAGTTCCACAAGTAGTAATATTCTAAGCTATAGCCCACCTGGTGAAAGGTACGGGAGAAAAGATTATAGTACCCATGTTCAAAACTCAATCTCCAACTAGCTTAGAGATAGTGTATCAACATGATAGGGAAGTTAGGTAATTGAAGGCATAGAAGGGTAAGAATAAAAGGAAAATAGTTTCTCCACAGTGAGATGAGCCTGAGGTTGAAGGGACTCAAGCCTAAGAAGAAACTCAAGCCCAAGAAGCCACTCAAGCCTAAGATAATCCAGAAGTGCCACCACTAGAACAAGGATAGGGATGTGAAGAGAAAGCACAAGAGGTGTCCCCATAGGTTCAAGAAGAAGAAGCTTCTACATTAGCTCCTAAGATGAAAAATATTAAGAATGCAACTAAAAGGACTAGAAGATAGAGGGTGCAAAGTAAGGTTATTCCTATTCCTCTGGTCCTGGAAACCATTCCTGAAGGAGATGATGAGGATGAAGAAAATGAAGAGGATAACCTTCCCTTGAGTTAGAGGACTTGTCTAGCCAGGGCTACTATGGTAGAATGAAGGAGTTCCACTATAATGTCGCCATCCATTCCTACACAACGTATTCATGTTACAACTTTAGAGGATGAGTTACAATAGTAGATTGATTAACAAGAGGACCAAGGGACTCATGTCTTTAAGATGTCTTTATTTGATTTCATGCCTATGGGCACTAAACTTGTTGGTGATAAGATAAGGGATACACCAAAAAATCATCCTTTGGAAGGGGATTGGAGTCAATCACTACCTCAACTAGAAGGACTTCAAGGTGCTCCACCATCATCAAGTCAAGATTTATCTTTCTTAGATAAAGGTTCAGTCACTCCTCTCCCTCTAGTGAATGAAGAACAAGTGCAACTAGTGTAGGAAGAAGAGCTACAATAGAGACTCTTAGATGAAGGAATAGAAGAGGGGCATATAAATAAAGAATCCCAGAAAACTTTCCAAGATATAGAGGCAAGGACCATGGATTCAATAGACAAAGAGATGCTTGATGTATACCCCTAACAGAAAGAAAGGACTATAGAGAGGAGTGATAAGGGAAAGAATCTAGTACAATAAGCTCCCTCTTCATCAAAGTATAAGTCTCTAATGGAAACTACTCCAAGATGGTTGAGAAAAGAGGTGATATTTAGTGATAAAAGGAAACTATATTGTACTGAGGATGAGGGAATGAAAGAATTAGTTGAAACTCTCAAGAAGCCTAAGTTACCTAAGGGTTCTATGTGTACATTGGCGTTCATTATGAAGAATTGAAATTAGGACTTGCTTTCTTACATTGATATCCCTCCTCTACATGTAGTACTAAAGATATGACTATAAATGATAATTAGATCAAAGAAGTCTTGCTTGGAAAGACAATTGTGGACATAGCTAAATTGATGGTCACTATAGAAATAAAAGAATTTTTTAACCACTTAGACAAAGATAATGAGGACATTTTTGTAGATGTGAGTTAGTTGATCCTATTGACATAGATAATCTAGAGGCCACTCTTGAAGCAACTTTAGAGAGGAAAGATAAAGAAAAGGAAGTTATATAGGTGGATCCATTTTTTAAGGCTTTTCAATTATGGTGAGAAAGTTTTGGAGAAAATAGTGTGTAGATAATATAGGGGGATATGAAGTTATCGCACTATATAAAGAATAATGCAAAGAAACTGGTTTCTATTTTAAACCAAGATTTTGGATTGATGGACATGGTACATACCTAGAGAAATGACCTTCAAGCATTGCAGTCAATAAAAGTTTAGAGGTATCATATGTTGATGGATGTCTATATAGAGGATGAGTTAGATAAGATAGATGATTGGAAAGAGAAGATTGCAAATCACAATAAAGTAATGGAGACATTACACACAGATATTCATAAGCTCAGGATCAAACCCATCAACAAATTTTGGAAGTAGAGAAGTATTATAGTGATGCATGCCTTAACATTTTTGAAGATGAATCAAAAGATAAACTCCTACCAGTGCAAGAAGTCATTGAATAGTTTCAAAAGATCTTTCATGAAGCTTTGATTAATGAAGACATTAGACAATAATTCAAGATGGGGATGCATTACTAGAATTAGATATAAAACTATAAGATTTTGTGAAGACTCACATAGAAGCGGGCAACTACCAACAAATAGTGAAGGATAAGTATAGTGCTTTTGATTTACTAGATGCAACCCAACTGAAAAAAATCATAGAAAAATTCAAGAGAAAACATCTAGACATAGCTCTAATATGAAGTAGAACAAAATCCAAAAGATAGAATTTCAATTTTGGCACTTGGGAAAATTTTGCATTTTTTGAATCCTGTCTTCCAAGGTGCACTTCTCCCAAGGTGTGCAAGGTGTGTGTAATACACTACCAAGGGATCCAAAATTATTAACCTAAAGTTTTACTAACTTTGTCAAATTTTATTTTTTTTTAAACAAGAAAGATAATCATACACATCAAACACATAGTAGTGGAAGCAATAACATACAACCAACTACAAGCATACATAATAGGTTACATTCCTTAAGGATCCCAAGACGTTGAGTCACATTTAATCTAATTAATACTAAGTCTAACAACTACCACATCCACATGAAATAATAATTAAAGGTCCACAATCCATAATATACATTTGTTTTGAATGCCTCTTGGCAATTAAATGTGGAATGCTCAATCATCCACTGTACATGTCATAAGGTATGAAAGGCTTAAAAGAATATACATATGTAAAAATAAAGGTACATCATCCTCATCAAACCCATGATACAAATGCAATAAAATAATGAAACTATTAGCATACATGATACATCCATTTGTAAATAAAGGTATAACAACCATCGTAACAAATAACCATCCATCATAAAACACAACTAACTAAGTACACGGTTCCTCCCAATCATCAATAACATCATTATACTATCATGGGCCCTAGCCATCCCTCTGTGCATAACATCCCAAGTCACTGAAGAGATCATTGGTATTATCATAGTAGGGATGTCACTCCTAAAACATACCACAACATATGCATAAAGAAATATAACATGCTACAACATATGAATAAAGAAATCTAACATGCAAGAATAAAGAATAAGATGATCCTAGAAAGTAGATAACATCATCTATCACATGCTAATCATCAATATAAAGAAATGTGTCAGTAAATAACATCCATCATAAGATCCAAGAATTGAATGAAGGTAAATGCCAACAAAGAAAGCACTAGAGGAGATAGTCTCATTTCTCAAATAGGATATCAAATCACATAACACAAATACTCTTTAAGTCCAGGAATCCTAAAAGTACACTAACTCAAATGTTCCAACACACAAATTGACATCTACACCCAAAGGCACAACAATGACATGTAGGGAACCTACTATGTAAGAAAGAAAGTGTCATCACACGAATCATGCTAGAGTTACCATGGTAGTCTCTCAATAGACCTCGACCCCCTAGTGATCCCTATGTGGCCACTAGTATCCTCTCATACTGATGAGGCATACTACGGAATGCAAGGTCACAACCAAGTGTTCTCTCTACTCCCATGCTAGTCTATACTAGCACTCAAGGCATGTGCGAGAACATACAATTATCTTATTAGGTTAATTTTAATCCCCAATTAGTGTAAATGTTTTCTCTTATTAAATAACTTACAATGAGTTACCCTGACAGCCACCATTGCAAGCCACTTTCTGACACTACAATTTGATAACCTACCCTAGGCTCATGAAATCACAAATCACAAAATCACCTTAGTCCTATACAAGTGACTAGAAAGCATCATAAAGATAATCCACAATAATCACATCAGCTCTCCATGAGCAATTGAAAAGCATCTAGTGATAATCATAATAATCACAATAGTTCTTATCAAGCAACTGAAAGCATCAATGACAAATCACAATATCCATCAATTCTCAATGAGCAAATAGAAAGTATCTCAAAGTAATACTAATCGAAGACCCCAAAATGGTCAAGTCAAACATGTCATAACATGAAATCATCAAGATCAAAAAAAAAAATTCAATCCCATTAAGGTGACTAAAAAGTAATCTAAGTATAATTGATCGATGACTCAAAAATGGTTAAGTCATGTATCACAAATACATACACCTCAACTTCACACAAGAAGACTACAAAGAAATAACAATTAGTAAATAAAAACATCTCATAGAGCATATCATCACATTACCATGGTTGGGCTTTAAAATGATTGAGATGAACATCAGCATGACATCACAAACACATAACCCCTGAGCCTCTGGTAACAACCTAAGACTAGTCAAAGCTAGGACAAACCCCAAACATGAATAGCATAAAGAACAAGATACAAACACAATTTTTAGTTTTCTTTCACAATCACATGGTTAAGCCAAATATGAAGTTTCAATTTCCATTTCAAGTATGCTTCAAGTGCATAGGATTCTTCATTTAATCTAAAAGTCAACCTATTATCTCTTTGAATGAAACATAGACTTATCTCTTCATTATTTTAAAACAATTTTTTAAAATAATCAGAAGATAATTATTTAATTTTATAAATCATTGCACTAGCACCCATTGACTTTTAATATAATCATTCACATTATTTCACTAAAATTCATTGTTATTAATTGAATAAAATTCCCTTAATATTTAATTTCTCCAAAAATAATTAAAGGATAAATAACCATCTATTATTTAAATTATAAAAATATTGCTCTTCAATTTTGAAGAGATTCATCTTGACTCTATTAAACCAATATTACAATAACAACTTCCCTTAATTCCAAGAGCATCTCCCATTATTCAAATCATAAGAATAATACTTATCAACTTTCAAATAATTAGTTTACAATTTCCTTAAAACATTTCAAGGACAATTATTTATTTAAAATAATCTTCATTGATTTTAAGAAAAATCAATCTGATTAATAATTCAATTATTTAATTCCAATAAAAACTTATTAATATCTTATTTCTTTTAATTTTCCCTCATTTAAAAATCCATTTACTTAAATTGACTAATAATTAATTACACTTCTTCTACCATTAACTAATCTTAAATAAATTTAATCTAATTAGATTAGTTAATAAATCAAATAAAACTAATGCATAATAATAAGATTCTATTTTAATTCGAACCCAAACCTGAATCAATTTTCAAATCTTGATTCTACTAAGGGAAGATTGCAATAATATTTTTAATTTCCATAACCGAATGAAACAATATGCATGCCTAAATTCCAACCTACAAAATTGAAGATTCATTCATAGAGAATTATTCAGACGCACATAAGAGACATGATGAAGATAGGAAGAGAAAGAGCATAATAAAATATGTGAAATAATCATGAGTACCTACCTTGACACTGATGCTAATTCGCTACGCCTCAAAAAATTGTAGAGAAGCTCCTCCTCTTAGAACCTTCTCCTTTCCAAAAATTCCTTCCTTCTCCAACATTCGTAATTGCTCCAAGAACCAAAACCCTCCCAAGTGACTAGGAGTGCTTGTAGAAGCATATGAGGATGTCAAAGTATATCAGCTTGTCCAAGCATACCAGCTTGTAGAAGCCTATGAGCATGACCATACACACTAGGAGAGCCTGTATATAAAGGCCTCTAAGATGCATCTAGAATGTGCCTAGAAAGACTAGGAGATAAGCATGACAACTAAGCACATAACTTCAATGATAAGAAGATAAAGATGACGAGGTGTCTAGAATTTTGTAAACACCATGTCCTCAAATAAAGTGCTAACTCCTAAGTGTAGACAACACATGCATAATTAGAGTGCAAACTCCTGTGTTGTCAACATGACAACTCATGAGAGTTCGCATACTCCTATGTGAATAAATATTAAAATAATAAACATTAATTTATTTAATATTCACTTGACTCCTTTTCAAATTAATTTATTAATTTTAAATCTCATGCACTCACTTTATTAAATCCACTTGTTTTCTCTTAATATATTTTAATGACATGCACGCATCATGTGATCTAGAAACTTTTAATAATTTTAATATCTTTTCATGTTTTAAATTTATTTTTGAAACTTAATTGATAAAATATTTATTAACTTAAAAAATAATATTATTTAGCATTTACTTAAAAATGAACTCTAAATATATTAAATTATTAAATTAAATAAATATTATCATGTTCCAACTTTAAACTTATAACTTTTATCTCCAAATTAATTCTTTTTATTTAATTAATTTTTTAATTAATTAAATTAAATTAAATATTAAAATATCATAATACTTTTCCATTAAATTAAATCATTAATTATATCTTTTAATTAGACTTAATTAATAGAAAATACACCAAAGCCTCACAAAGTAAAATACGAAAACACATACAAAATCAAACCAAGGGTTAATATCACGAATTACGTCATCCGACACATTCGGAGGGTAGTCAACTTAGATACTTGTCCTAATTTTCAATTAGGACAAATGGCTTAAAGGGTTGGGATTTGGACTTGAGAATTTATCTCCCCTCTCTTACCATTGAGATAATGCGATAGGGTGCGCTCATCCTGGCAATTCAGGGAAGTTGATACCTAGTACCTGCAACCTACATAAAATCCATGCATGTACAAGCACAATATATGCTAAGCTAAAAAAGAAATGGCAGGAAGTGGTGCATCGTGTAGATCCTAGCTAGCAGGTGACTATGACTCCCTTCCTTAGCCACATCACAAATGCCATACAAAAAGAAAACAAACACACACACCATACACATGCATGTATAGGGTAAGTATCCATAAGAAAACACATATGATAATAAATCATCTAACTAATCATCATCAATAACTACAAACACTGTAATAATCATCATACATACATGAACTATAACATATTGAGTAACCTCATCATTTAATAAACTAAATCTGAAACAATATCTGATAATCTGAAAATAATGTTACTAATAATCATCAACATAAAACTAGCCCTAAAAGAGTTCAAAAATGATTAAAAAAATGTAAGTTAGGCACACACTATAGTGCGCTTCTCCAAAAGTGTGCTAGAGGTTTTTTAATTCAAAAGTACGCTGATAATTAACTTCTAGTTCTAAATTTAGAGCTTTACATGCACTGAAAATGCATTCTAATGGTAGTTCAAGTCTTACAAACCTCCAAAGAAGGTTTAGCTTCTATTTTTGCCATCTCTAGAGATTCCTACATCATCTGATAGCTTTCTTCTTCTTATTTTCTCATGCTTTGTTTGTTTTAAGTCATTAAAGGCTTGTGCACCAATTAAGTGATATAAACAAGAGTGGAGTCCTACTTAGCAACATTTAGAGAGTCAATTTGTACATAAATAGGTTTGTTTTATTAGTTTAGAAGCATATATTTGCATGAAGGAATATCTTACTCTCAACACAAATTAAGGAGAAGATTTTCTATAAATTGAGGAATTAAATATGTACTCCAGGCCATTATTTTGATGCAATAATATATGTTATTGGTGCTCCCATTCAGGGTGTAGTTATTCTTGGCTAAGTGTGTTATATTTTGTGAATGTATGTTCATGGAGTGTAATGGAGCCAATAGTATTGTTTAGTTATTTTGATTGAGTGATCTTTTGATTTTGGTGTTTGCCATGTGTTTACAAATTCTACTAACATGCTTACTTGGTGAAGAGATCACCCTATTGTTCCCACATAGCTTTTTTAGCTCACATGAGTGCACATTCTATGGCCTTGTGATTTGATAAAAAGTGAAACATCTTATGGTTAATGAATTCCCATAGATTATTGCATCAGTGGAACTCAGAAAGCACTACTCATATTTTTATTAGTTTCCTACTGATCTTTTCAAAGGCTTAACTCATAGACATGTTGTTTATGTAGCTTATGTCCATTAGGGATTTATTTTTTAAGTCATTTTATTAAACTTCTTGTTACCCTATCTTTATTATTTTCTTTAATAAATTTTTGGCTAATTTAGGAATTCATATAGTTTCATAGTTAAAACTACATTCATTATAAATAGAAAAATAAAATAAAAATTTCTTTTTGTGTGATATTTTTTTTTGAGATAGCAAGCAAATTCAACATATCATCTGAAATTGGTCAAACTAGTAAAGGCCTCCTCATGAATATTCACATTCATCTTCTAGTGAGAAGATTCTAGTAGGTTGCAAGATTGCCCAAAACCTTAGAGTTGATCCCAGATCAACTTTTCAAGAGAGGAGTTTGAAAGGATTCCTGCCATTAAGAATCATGGAAAATGATAGCTCAACACCTCTTTAAGTATAAAATATTTTGTAACAACCTCTTCAAAACTTAAATAAACCTTCCAAGTCAGCCTAATAATCATTTTTCCTAAAAGTTTCTTCCATTATTGACTTTTATGTAAACTTTGCATTGCTCAACCTTTACTATTTCTAAAGCTCGGCCTTTGTTAACCTTCTAAAGCTCAATATATATTGTGCTTAGAACATACTATATCACTCAGTACTTATATACTTAGAATTTTTCTCAGTCGCTGATAACTTACTTGTTCCATGATGAACTCAATACATATAGAAAATTACTCTATGACAATACCCTTACTTGACTTATATAGAATAGTTTGGTACATATTATCTTATGCACATGGCTTGACCTATGTAGAGTATCTTGGTCACAATAATGATCATCTGACTCTACCTTGTAAATGACTAAGTGGTTGACACTAATAGACAACACTAGTTAGAGATACTGTTAGAAAGGATTAATCTTTCCTTGGATATATTTTAATTGGGATATTCCAAGGGTCCCTACATGTAGTTTGTCCACTTGTACACATGTGGAGGACATGTCATTGTTTGTCCTTTATTCCACATGTAAGGACAACTCTTGTTTATTTCTTTATTTAGTTTATCCTCCTTAAGAGGATTGTGACACTTTGCACACACCTATTATGAATGTGGCATTCATAGAAATGGGAGTTACAAATGCAACTCCTCTCTCATCTCTATATAAGAGATGCTCCTCCTTCTTTCTTCACAACTACACACCACTCTAAGCACTTGATGTTATTGTATTGAGCTATCTTTGCTCCAACACTCTCTCTCTCTTTTCTTTAGGCATTTGCCTTCATTCATAATAACTCACAAGGGGTTTTCTTTGCTTTCCCCTTATAAATCCTTGTCTCCATTGTTGAACCATCTTGGTGTATGCTCTTGGAGTTGCTTATCTTATGGTAACATTGTTTCACACTTAACTTACTTGGATTGTTTCTCGTTCCTTGCTCAACATTATTCATTTCTTACATGGTATCAGAGCTTGGTTATCTAATCCTTGTTTTAAGTTTTGTGGTGAAGGTTGCCATTCATTGGAGCACACCTTATTTGGAGACGTTATTGAGAGAAGAAGATTGTGTTGTGATCTTAGCTTGTTTTAACTAATCTTGTGCATGCAAGCTTCATTTTTTTACTAACCCTCTTTGGACGGCTTGCCGCTAAAGGTTTTTCTTGCAAAGCTTCATATTTTTTACTAACCCTCTTTGGAAGGCTTGCCGCCAAAGGGTTTTCTTGTAAAGCTTCATATTTTTCACTAACCCTCTTTGGAAGGCTTGCCGCCAAAGGGTTTTCTTAGTAAATTTTATTTTTTTTGGTTTGTTTTGGACGGCATGCCGCCAAAACAAAACATATTACAATAGTAAAGCTTTCTATCTCTTTTTTTTTTCTCTTTTACTTTATTTATCAAAAAAAAAAAAAAATTTAAGAAAAAAATAATATATTTTACTACTTTGTGTTTTTTTTAAAAAAAAAAACAAAAAACATAGTGCAAAGTTTTTATATATATAAAATCAAATAAAAAAAATTCTTTTATTTTTTATAGGGCGGCTGCGCCACCCGCGCGCCACCCCGTGCCTCAGCGAATCAACCACCGCCAAAGGCACTGCTAAAAATCTCTGCATTTTGCCCCGAAGCATTTCGGCCACCATCCCTGCACCGCCGGTCCTGATTCGTGCCGCCGCGCAAACCCCGCCGTTGCACATTCGCGCCGCCGTGCAAACATTGGCGCCGCCGCGCAAACAGCCATTTTTTTCAAAACTTCCGTCGCCACCGGTGCAGCTCGGCACCTCCGCAACCCGTGCCGCGCGCAACCGCCACTCTGTGGTTTTAAAAACCCCCCACAACCGCTTCCTCCGCTCCCACCACGCGGCGACCATCGACTTTGGCCGCTTCCACCACGTGGCAACCACCGCCCGCGGATCGCCGCTCCCACCACGCGGCGACCACCGACCGCGGCTCTTCTTTCGCCACGCGGCAGCCACCGCCCGCTCCCCTCCATTTTCCAATTTAAAAACAAAACATTTCCCCCTCTTTCTTTTCCAATTTTTAACTAATATTAATCCAACTTTAATTGTTTAAATTACTTTTTAATTTTCTCTATCACCATTAGTTAAAATTAAAAAAAATCAAATATTCTTAAAAAAATAATAAAAATAACATAAAATAATAAAATATAAAATAAATAAATTAAAAAAAACAATTTTGTTCAATTCATAAAAATTTTAATTTTTTTTCTCCAAATCATTTGATTCTAAAATTAAGGGCATTTTTTTTTTTTTTTTTCAAAAAGAAAAAAAGCGAAGAATTTTTTTTTTCCTAATCATGTCAACATTAATTCCAGAAATCAAACTTAATTATTCAAATTATCATTCTTGGAAAACTCATATCTCATTTATTTTTCGTTTTAAACATCTCTTTGAAATAGCCACTGACCCTTCTCTTGAGCTCGGTTCAGCGGCTACTCAAGATGAGAAAGATACTTGGAAAGCTAAAAACGAAGAAGCTTTAGGGTTAATTGGTATTTCTATTATTCCAAATTTATATGTCTTAATTGCTCACTGTTCTAAAGCTCATGATGCACGGTCCATCTTGAAAACCAAGTATGACAGTGGCGATGAATATCGCAAAATACAATTGCAAGATCAACTCGAAGATCTCAGGTATGCAGATTTTAAAGGTATGGATGAATTCCTCTTAAAATTTGATTCTCTTAAAAGTCAAATTATGGCTTTAGGTGTTCAATTAGAGGACATTCGTTTAATCCATCTTATTCTTAAAAAATGTCTTCCAAGACAGTTTCAACAGTTTATAACCAATATTCATGCTCAGCTTGCTATTCCTACTTTATCTTCTCAGTTAACTTATGTTATTTTTCAAACTTTATTGAGACAGGAAGAAGCTAAGCTAATTCAGTTTGGTACTCTCAAATCATGATGTGAATATCAGGATTTAACTGTGTGATTTTTGAGTCAAACTCGATGACCCATGTTTCATGAGTAGTGATTCAACATGAATCCATCTCTCATGAGAATAAATGGAACACTTAGCACTCATTGGATCTAGGTGATGCTCACAGGGGTGAAGCACCGGGACTTCCCGGGAGGTCACCCATCCCAGTACTACTCCAGCCTGAGCGCGCTTAACTACGGAGTTTCCTCCACAGTTAAACCCAAAGCTTGCAACCCCATTTGCAACTCTCAAATCAACTGAACATGCATTTGTCTCTAGAAATTCAACTAATAATTTTCGTTCCAATAATCATAATTACAAGCAATCTAATTCAAATAACACCAACAATAAATTTCATCCCGAATATAATAATAACCATCATCCTAATCATACTCGTAATACTAATAATCAAAGGAACCATTCCAATTCCAAACCTCATTGTTCTTATTGTGGCAAAGATGGTCACCTTGTCAATAACTGCTTTAAAAAACAAAATGATAAAAAACCTACGAATCATAGTACCAATCATCAAACCTCAAACCATAGAAAAGGTCATTCAACTAGTTCTAATCCTCGTCATGCTTTTACTTGTAGCCTTAATCTTTATAAACCTTTAGAGTGGATTGTTGATAGTGGTGCATCCCAACATGTCACCTCTCATAAAGAAATTTTTGATTCCTTACAACCTGATATTGCTAACATTCCTATTCAGTTAGCTAATAATCAGACTTGTAAAGTTGAAGGACTAGGTGATGTTACTATTCCTAATGGTAAATTGCATGATGTTTTATATGTACCTGACTTGAAAACTAATCTAATTTCTGTTTCACAGCTATGTCAGAACTATAAAGTTGAATTCTACAAAGATACATGTTATATTATAGATCCTCCAACTCTTAAAGTAATTGCTTATGCTAAAATGGATAACGACAATTTGTTTAAATTCCATGAATTTGCTAGTTCACGATATTCTTTACATACTTCTATTGATTTCAATATATGGCATGAAAGACTTGGTCATTTAAATTTTGATTATATTACTTTCATGCAAAAGCATAATATGGTTGATGGCTTGCCTAACATTATTCCTTCCAAGATTACCTGTACAGGTTGTCTGAGTGGTAAGATGCATAGGGAGCCCTTTCCAAGTGGAAAATCATGGCGAGCAACTCATAAGTTGCATCTTGTCCATAGTGATCTTTTGGGTCCCATGGAGAATACCTCCATCCAAGGTTCTCGGTATGCACTTACCTTTGTTGATGATTTTTCTAGACGAACTTGGATCTATTTTTTGCATAGCAAGGATCAAGTTCTTGATATATTTATTGAATTTCAGTTATATGTTGAAAGGCAATCTGGGTATAAACTTAAAATTCTTAGAACTGATAATGGGAAGGAATATGTGAATAATGCTTTTCATTCTTATTTGAAATCATGTGGAATTAAGCACGAGCTTACTATTCCTTATACACCACAACAAAATGGTGTAGCGGAAAGAAAGCATCGGACCATTGTTGAAATCGCTCGAAGCATGTTGCATGCTAAGAATTTGCATTATAAATTTTTGGCTGAAGCCATGTTTTGTGCAACTTATATTCTTAATCGGACTCCTACCAAAGCTCTCAAAGCTATCACTCTAGAAGAGGCTTGGTCTGGTAGGAAACCAAATTTACATCATTTACGAATATTTGGTTCTACTGCTTATGCCCATATGCCTAAACAGAAAAGGCATAAATTAGATGCTAAGTCATCTCCTTATATGTTTGTTGGCTATGATGAACACACTAAGGGTTATCGTGTTTATGATTCCACTACTAACAAAGTTCAAGTTGCTAGAGATGTTTGTATTGCAGAAACTGGAGTTCATGATTGCTCTACTACAATGGATGAAGAATTCAGTGGCACTAAAATTGTGCTAGTGGAGGACCAACCTCCTTCTCTTAACCCTACTCTTTCTCTTAATCAAGTACCACCGGTTATTTCTACTCCTACATCTCATGATACTCAAATAGATACTAATGATACTTTTCTTACTCATGATTCTTCCTCTAGTGATAATTCCATTACAACTAAACATAAACCTAAATGGGCTCAAAATCTCATCAATGAAGCTGATGATTATATTTCTAAATCTGGTGGAATTAAACATAGAAGGATTAATTATTGTAATTATGCTTTGATGACTACTATTATGAATTCTAATGATCCAAAGTCTTTTGATCAAGCTAACTCTCAACCTCATTGGCAGAAAGCCATGCAAGAGGAATATGATTCGTTACTTGCTAATCACACTTGGGACTTAGTCACATTACCTCCTGGCAAAAACCTAGTTTCATGTAAATGGTTATATAAAACAAAATTGAATACCAATAATGAAATTAGTAAATTTAAAGCTAGACTAGTTGCTAGAGGCTTTTCCCAAATTGAAGGCTTAGACTATAATGAAACCTTTGCACCTGTTGCTAAAATGCCTACTATCAAATTAGTTCTTGCTTTAGCATCTAAACTGAATTGGCCCATTCATCAAATGGATGTTAAAAGTGCCTTCTTAAATGGTGAGTTACATGAAGAAATCTATATGGCTCAACCTCCTGGATTTGTTAAGAAAGGTAGTGAAAATCTAGTTTGCAAATTGAACAAATCTATTTATGGTCTTAAACAATCACCTAGAGAATGGTATTCTCAAATTAATTCTTTCTTCATTTCTCAAGGTTTTACTAGAAGCAAAAATGATCCTAATTTGTTCATTAAACATACTACCGATGATATTATCATTGTTATTGTTTATGTAGATGATTTAATTCTCACTTCTAGTTTCGACATTTTGATTTCTGATATTAAATTCCAACTTAAACAAAAATTTCAAATGACCGACTTAGGTATCTTACATTACTTGTTAGGTATGCAAATTTTTCAAACTCCTAATGGTATCTTTGTTTCTCAAAGCAAGTATGCTTATGATCTTTTAGAAATATTTAAGATGAATGACTCTAACCATGTTTCAATTCCATGTGAATTAGGAACTAAATTAATGAATGATATGAATACTCCTTTTGTTGATGAAACTCTGTATAGACAATTAGTAGGAAGTTTAAATTATTTAACTCTTACTAGACCTGATATTGCTTATAGTGTTGGTTTAGTGTCTCGTTTTATGTCTAAACCTCAACAAACTCATTTTAAAGTTGCTAAATGCATCTTAAGGTATATTAAAGGAACTATTAATATAGGCTTATTTTATGATCCCAACTCTGAATTCATTTTACATGGCTATACTGATTTCGATCTAGGTGGAGATCCCAATGATGGGAAATCCACTTGTGGTTATTTTTTCTTTGTTGGTTCAAGTCTAATCTCTTGGAAAAGCAAAAAGGAACACTCTATTTCCCTATGCTCAATGGAAGCTGAATACAAAGGTTGTACCAATGCAGCTAAGGAAGCTTTGTGGATTCGAAGAATTCTTGATGATTTTGGTCTACCTCAACAATCACCTACACCTATACATTGTGACAATCAAAGTGCTATTGCCTTGGCAAAGAATCCAGTGTATCATGCCCGCACCAAACATATTTCACTTCAACATCACTTCATTCGAGAACAAGTTGAAGACAATCAAATTATTCTTCTTTATTGTAAAGGAGAAGATCAAGTGGCTGATATCTTAACCAAACCACTTTCTAAAGAGAGATTTCAGTTCCATTGTAAAAATTTGGGTTTACAACCCGTTGAAGTAAACTCCCCAAGTAAAGATTAAGGGGGGGTGTTAGAAAGGATTAATCTTTCCTTGGATATATTTTAATTGGGATATTCCAAGGGTCCCTACATGTAGTTTGTCCACTTGTACACATGTGGAGGACATGTCATTGTTTGTCCTTTATTCCACATGTAAGGACAACTCTTGTTTATTTCTTTATTTAGTTTATCCTCCTTAAGAGGATTGTGACACTTTACACACACCTATTATGAATGTGGCATTCATAGAAATGGGAGTTACAAATGCAACTCCTCTCTCATCTCTATATAAGAGATGCTCCTCCTTCTTTCTTCACAACTACACACCACTCTAAGCACTTGATGTTATTGTATTGAGCTATCTTTGCTCCAACACTCTCTCTCTTCTTTCTTTAGGCATTTGCCTTCATTCATAATAACTCACAAGGGGTTTTCTTTTCTTTCCCCTTATAAATCCTTGTCTCCATTGTTGAACCATCTTGGTGTATGCTCTTGGAGTTGCTTATCTTATGGTAACATTGTTTCACACTTAACTTACTTGGATTGTTTCTCGTTCCTTGCTCAACATTATTCATTTCTTATAGATACCAACAAATTGTTCATGTATTTATCTATATCAACAGGGAGAAACATTGAATGGGAAAAAGTGTGAAAATTGATGACCATCCATGAAAGAATGAGAGTTGTTCTTGTGAGTTAGAGTGTGAACAAGTGATTTTGATCCTAATAATGAGAAAGAATCTAGATAGAGTAGTGATCTTGAGAGTTTCAAATTTAATTGATGAAGAGGATTTGAAAAGAAGAGAACAACAATGACACAACTAGAGTTTGATTTGGTATTCTTGGAGCTTAGATGCTTTTTTATCTATGTTTCCATCAATTCCAAAGGGTGATATTGTTAGAATGAATGCTAATGATATTCCTTTGGGAAAGTATTCTACAGATTAAAGAGTGTGTACATATGTGACATGTTGGATTCATGACTATATTTTTCATTGATGTTCAGATAATATTGTTCATGTGAAGAGTAATATAATAACATACAAAGAACAAGGTCATATAAACTACCTATTAATGATTAGGTCAAGTGTAGTTAAGGATATGTTATACACTATGTTTTGATGAGATGGTTAAGTGCACATAGGTAGAGTAGAAGGCATTCAGAAGTTAAATTCAAGATTTACAAAATACATTACCCAAACAACATACCAGATAAGTGGTTTCTGATAATTGATTTGTATCTCTTAACTAGGATAGAATTTTGATACACACTACTAGACTATGATAGTAGATACATTGATGATGATGTTAGAAAGTGTACAAGATCTAATGTCATAGATGTGAGAAGTTGTGAAGACTATGAGTTAAAAGTGTTATATATTAATAAAATTATTGTAAATCTGAAAGAGGTCCTATTATAATTAATTGGAAAATACTCAAGGTCGACTTGAGGAATTATTTTGAGGATGTGGTATAAAGGAAGGTTATTTTCATTGTGGCAAAGAGAGTGATTGGTGTACAAAGTGTGAATTGTGAAAGTAATATGCAAAGTCAATAAACACGTGTAAGAAATCCAAGGATTATTTGGATGCAAGATTAGTGATTCGATATTGAGGTCAAAAGAGGATACTTCCACTAATAAGATAGAGGAGATGAAGCTATTCCATTTCTATTATTCTATAAAAAATAATATGGAGACCAATTGTTCAGTGAGTTTAGTGGTCTTGTCCTAAAGTTGTTTGAATAGTGGGTCCATCTACCTTGTACAAGGCTTAATAGGGTTGTCACAACTCCTAATAAGGTTAGAATCTCCCAAAATGGATTGAAAGTCTCCTAATAGGGTCCAATATGTATTGAATGTATTTCATTGGCTCCTAACAAAGTCCATCCTCCAACAAGGAACTTTTATATTAGTATATCATTTTGTCGCCACCATCTCCACCAAGGTTTTCTCTCTAATCAAGGGTTTCCTTATTTAACATATTTTGTGTTATGGTATATTTATATCTTCTTATGGTTTCTAATTGTATTTTTCACGTGCTTAAGGATTAATAAGCTTGATTTTTTTAAAATATTTTGATAACTATTCCCCCCCTCTTCTTAGTTATCTCGGTGGACTTTACTTTCTAACAATTATATTACTAGTTATTTGTTTAATTTTGTTTGTTTGAAGGTTAATACTTTTTAGGACTGCTAATTGTGAAATTTTGAGAAAAAATGAATGATATTAAGGAAGGAAACAAAAAGTGAAAATGTCTTGGAGTTTGACTATTAAGAAGCACTTTGTGAGTCATAGGATAGAACATGGTGAAGATATCAATAGTTAATTTAAAATATTTTATTTTAATGAAAATAAGGGAAAAGGAGGAAATATAACTAATTAAGACTTTAGAATATTTGGATGACATTAGATGGTTGGCTTAGTGATAAGGTTTGATAAATTGAAAAATTGTATGATGCACAAATATTTACCAATGAGCATATTTTTTGATAATTTGATTATGTTTGAGATAATAAATTTTGATGGTGATAAGTGAAAATATAAAATGACTTTTAAAGTGTAAAAGTAGAAGAATAAATTAATGATGACAAGGATAAAGAAAAGATTAAACCTAATTTTTCAAGAAGATCAAGGGAGAGTACTAGAGATTATAAAGGTATGTAACTTTCAAAATACTTTAGATGTGTTATGGTTGGTCATTTTTCTACTAGATGCATAAGGAAATATCCTAGATAGAAGCTTAATAGATTCAATCAAAAGGATTTTCAAAAGAGTTATTATTCTAGTATTTTATATAATCTACCTGGTGGTGAATATTATCTATTTTATGGTAAAGAAGAGTAGGAAGATCTTAAAACTTAGATTTATATTTGTAATATTTTTGTTAAATAGGAATATAGAGAATAATTTATATGTTAGTATTAAAAAGAATTAATGACTTTATATGTTGGTAGTAATAAAACTTGTTACACTTGGGAAATATGATGGTGGTCATGTTATATGTGGGGATTATAGGGTAGCTCAAATTTTTTGAAGAAGCTCAATTACTATTGATGGAGAGAATTACAATCATAATTTTTACTTTGGAAAGGGATTAAATTTTTATCTAGTTAGTGTTGGATAGATGTGTAAGAATGTGTATGGTCTAAGTTACAAGAATGAATGTTATGAAAATAAGAGGAGATATAATGAGTTGATTGAAATTGATGAGAGGAAAGGAAAGAACATGTATCAATTAGAAGGATCTATCCAAAGATGCTTGATATAAAAAAATTGATGATAGTTGGATTTAGCATAGAGGGATAGATCATTTTAAATTTGGCAACTTAGTGACAATGAGTTCTTCATAAGTTGTTCAAGGTTTTTTGAGACTATGCAAATGAGACTACTATTTTCAATTGAATTTAAGAATGAAATAGTGGAGAGAAGTATCCAAAGAAAATTATCATTTCTATATGAGTTTAATTTATCTTGTGCAAATCTTCCACAAGAAGAAGAGCTTTTCTTGGTGGGAGGAATTTTAGGTTGTTAACTAATAATTGTTCTATATTCACCTGCATTACTTTAAGAGGAAAAATATAAGGAATTAGAAAATTTTAGTATTTTAAAGATAAATTATAAAATGACTGTTGATAAAGGATTAAATGAAAGAAATCTAATATAATTGGCGAGATTACTTTTGGTAAATTTGAAAGGTATTCCACCAATAGTTATCTACAATTAGAGTACACCACAAGAATGGTGTTTTAGATAGGTTGATTAAAATAATCAAAGAATCAACAAGAATAATGTCAAAGGAGGCTAATATATACAAGATTATAGGAAATGAAGTTGTGCACACTCATGTGTATACCTTAACTATAGTTTTTTACTAAAACATATATTCCAAAATATCTATTAACTTTTTCATTGAAGAGAAATTACTATAAAATATTTAAAGAAATTTGGAAGAAAAATATATATTCAAGTGGAAGAGGAAAATATGATAAATTTTGACAAGAGATACATTGAAGGAATATTTCTATGGTACTCCTTAAGAATTCGGAGATGTCGGTATTGCAACTAAAGGCTAAACAAGGCTTAGGAGAGTGTGAATGAGAGATAATGAAGACTTTTAGACAAAATCTGAGAAGTTTCTTTATTATAAGTTGTATGTAGAAAGAAAGAACAAAGAGAGAATGAATAAGAATAATAATAATAAAGGACTATTTATACTATAAAAAAACCAAGTTATGTAGAGAGACACCATTTTAGGACAAGAGGTAAGACAAAAACACAAGCTTTTTAATATTTTTTTGAAAATTTCAACAAAAAAAATGTGATGATCAAAGTTGGACAGGTTGATTAAAATACAAAACAAATAAGATTAATAATATTATAACATTTAAACATGTTTACATAACAAAAGGGAATAATACAAGTTGAACTAAATGGCTTTTCTTTAATGAGTTGGATGGGAATGGAAAAGTGGTAAGAAACAAAAGGTACACATGTATTCAAAGAATAGATTTGTATTGAGGAAATCGATATCGATGAGACTTATGAACTTGTTGCATGTATTTAAGTTTTTGGAATTATTTTATTTTATTTTTAATTTATAAAAAGTTTAAATTCTATCAAATTGATGTTAAATAATCATTTTTAGATGATGAGTTGAAGGAAGAGTTTTACATTAAACAATAAGAAGGTTTCAAATTAGGGGCCTATCTAGATGCATTTTATAGATTGATGAAGGTAGTTTATGGATTAAAGAAAGAGACTATGAAATTAAAAAAATCAAGAAAAATGTTTGGTCAAACAAGAAATCAAGAAAGTTCGAGTTGACAAAAAACTATTATTGAAATGTTATATGAATAGAATTATTATTTTTATTTTCTATATTGATGATGTAATCATGAGATGCAAAGATGATATGTGCAAGAATTTTTGTCATGATATATAAAACTATTTGAGATATCTATATTTAGAGATTTTAGCTTCTTTCTTGGATTTCAAATGGACTATGTATGTTTAGAGAGTTCAATTTATTTCTTACAAAATAAATACTATAATGATCAATAATCCATCTAGATTAGTCCTTCAGTAATTTTCACTGTCTACATCACCTTTCTTGAGTCCCAAACTTAGTAAGTATGTGTCTAACCTTTCATACCATCATCTAGGAGCCTATATCAACACATATAATTCCTTCTTCCATTTGGAAACCATATGTTCATCTCCAGTAGGTGGAAAATTGTTAGATTGTTTAATGTAGACTTGCTCGTCAAGTTTTCCATTAAAAATGCTAGATTAAAATCTATTTGATATATATATATATATATATATATTAGTAAATGTGTGTGTAACCTTTCATACCATCATCTAGGAGCCTATATCAATGCATATAATGCCTTCTTCCATTTGGAAACCATATGTTCATCTTCAGTAGGTGGAAAATTGTTATATTGTTTAATGTAGACTTGCAACAGTCTTATTTCTTCCAATCTTGAAACAAGGTCAAATATTTCTTTAAAAAAAGTTTCTTCTTGTTGTAAGTATCATTTGCATATGAAAATTGACTTATTTCTTACTACTTTACCTTGATTATTCATCTTGTTCTTGAATACCCATTTAGTGCCAATAACATTCTTATTTTTCATGTCAAGGTAGTAGTTCCCAAGAACCAAGCTTAACCAACACACTTGAACCTTTGATCACTTTTAGTGGATTCTATTGACCCTCCCATATAACTATATTTATGTTTGTCTTTCCATTACTCCCATCACTCACATTGGCATGTACTACTACTAAAAATTTAAACTTTAAAAATATGATTTCTTCAGCCTTATAGGATCTAAATTTTCATTTACTAAATCAAGTAACTTTCATTTTATTTCTACCTCTAAGCCTATCACAAAGCTAGAAATTGGAATATGTACAAATATACATTTGAAAATAGGCTTATCAAACAACAGGCAATGCAAAAATTTGAAAAAATAAACAATGCACCTTAAGGGTTTGGTGATAGGTAAAAAAAATGGAACCATTGATTGTCATGATTGGAGAGGTATACACAAAATAAATTTGTTAAAAAATATTTATAAAAAATTAACTAAATAAAACTCATTACAAGAGTATGAAACCTCTATAAAACTCATTACAACCTTTCTAAAAATGGGAGATATGGAGTTGGGCATGGATATCCATTGTATAATTGATGTGGGGAAAATTTTATCGATGTCATAGATACAAATTCTATCGTAGATATTTTCAAAAAATAAAATGGTAACTTTCTTGGAGGACATATAAGCATATAAAGAACTAGTGTTGAGACATAAACAGTTACAAGTATTTGAATCTATAATGAAGCCCAATCTACATGGATATGAGACTTATTCTATATCCAATATGCATAAGAATAAAATAGTACTAAAAAAATGTGCAACCTCTAGTGATAATTATGTTAGAGAATGAGGAGAATTGCATGAAGGAAAGAAGATTTATCAAGGTGTAAAACTAATTGTGAATAAAGAACCTAAATGTAAGATTTGGAATAATGTTCCATGTTGTATTGAGGAAATAGGATTTATTGCAGTCTATTTTTTTTGATGAATTGAAACATAACTTCTTGAGTTTTGGACAACTTGCTTACAAGGGATATCATCTACAATTAACTAAGAAGACATATACAATCAAGGATAGAGATGGTATGCTATTTGAAATAGGTACAAGAACTAGAGACACTATATTGTAACTGAGTCCTACTAAAATATGTTGTTTTGGTACTAAAATTGATGATTATTGGTTGTGGTGTGCAAAATATTTTGTCATTTAAACTTTGATAACATTGTGAAGATATGTATAAGTAATGCAATAAGAGATTTACCAAAGATTATAAAACCTTATAACAAGAGAGGTAAGGAACTCGTCATGGCTAAATAGAAGAAGAGTTCATTCAGAAGAAAGATATTCACTATATCAAAAAAGTTGGATATTATTCATACAAATTTGTGTGGACCTACAAAGACAAAATCATTCTATGGTTAATCTAAAAAAAAAAATTTATGTATCGAACACTATCTTTGTTTGGGTCTTTCAAATTTTAGATTTTAGTCTACTTAATAAGACTAAATTAGTCTATAAAATACCATAAATTAATTTTTTACTTGTTTTAAGATGGCATTTGCTGAAATTTATTTTTCTTTACTCTACATGTAGAAACATACCTACATAATCTTGTTGTAAGCATATATTGGTAATAAAAGCCATCATTTCTCTAATATCATGTCATTACGTTATGATAAATGACCCTCTATTTATTTTAATCTATATTTATATCTCATTCATGTTACATAAGAGTATATCTATCATAAGGAGTCATTGGTCATGATCAAGAACCCTTTTCTAACATTTGTCCTGATATGTTTCATTCTCCCTTGTCAACAAATAAGAATAGAATTTGAAACATTTTTATGACAACCCAACATAAAATGTGTTCCTTTGACTATTTAAAAAAATAAAAAATAAACTTCCTCCCTATCATCATTGTTATTTCAATCAAAACATCTTCTTCCACATTGAACCCACATGACTTGTGCAGGTTGTTTGGGGTATTTTATGACAAGAGAAATATTTCATGATGGATAAAAGAAAAGAAATCGTGTCACCTTTCATAAAGAAAAAGGATCCTAGAACACAAACTATTGAATTTTAATGACATAAAAATGGTATTTGTATTTATAATTTGAAAATAATGCAAACTAATGAAATATGTGAAATTAGATGAGTTTTATGCCTATATTTTTTTGAGTAATGATTTATTCAATTTTTTTAATGTTGAATTCTTTTTCTAAACTACAAAAAATATGAGTTGTAGTTCCCTTCAAACAATTATATGAAAATCATTTTTTTTCTTTAATTTGAAAATATGTTATAAATGACGTGTATCTAGGGAATAAAAATGAAATATTGGATTCTGATGTATATTTTCTTTGTTATAAGTAGTCAAGGTTGGCCTATCAAAAACTATAAGTCTTTTCATTCAATCAAAACTTTTGTATCAAATCTACACTTTTTTTAAAATAAATTATATATTCTTGAACATGACTCTATCCTTTAGGGAGAGCATCTTCTAAAGTGTTAAAATACCTAATTATAATATTTTGAAATTATGACATATTATAAGTAGAATGAAAACATTATGGAATTTATATGAAGATGATATTGACTATCAGATATATAAAAGCATATTTTAGGTTTTTGAAAAAAAATTGAGTTCTGATATAGAAATGAAATTTGACCATTACATGTTAGAGGTCCTAAAAGGTGACATAGATCTATGCTTTTACGCTAACATTATTCTAACAAAAATGAATATTTTGTCATTTTAGGATTCTACTTTATTTGCCCTAAAATTGAAATGCAAGATGAGTGTTCATTTTTTTCTTTCAAAATTCTTAAGCTCTTTGTTTTAAAACTTTAGTATAAAAAATAAGGAGATTTTTAGCATACTTTGTATGTGTTATCATGATTAATATATTCTCTATTATAACCAAATGATTCAGAGAACCACTCAAATGCTCAATCATTCATTGTATAATTTTTCTTTGAAGGTTTTTAGTTTGTTCTAGTCTAGAGGATTCAGATGGTCATGACATCCAATTAAGTTATGCACAACTTTTCATCAACATCATGCCTTGTGAGATAATATAAACCTCTGGAAAGATAGATAAATATTGTATATTTTTTATTATGTTGTAGAGTTTGTATTACATTTGTCAATCACTTTTCTTGATAATCTCTAAAACCTTTTAGAAAAAATATGCTTTTGTAAACTTTATAATATTTTTAAACCATAGGATAGGTTCCTTTTTGAATCTAAGTGTATTTTCTATGGAACCTCTTAAGGCATAGCCAAAAAACTTAAGTGTATTGTCTTTGACTTCTTCTTTTCCATGCATGCTTTTGAACACAAAAGTGTCAACCTAAGATTAACATCTCTTTCCTCATTTTCAATTAAATATATTATTCTTCTCATTTTTATAATCCTATATCACTTATTATGACTATAATATATTTTGGTCAAGTAAGATGATTGCCTATGCTTATTAATCTTCATACTTCATTATACAAATATGATCTCTTTGTGTTTGAATGTATTGAAGTGCACTCAAGTGCTGCTAGTACTATTTTTTTGTTTCTTTTCTATTTTACAATATTAGTTATTTGGATGTAACTTTATCCTTGGTGACTGGATATACCTTAATACTTCTTACAAGAGATCATTATTGATATTTTAGAAATGTTCACAAAAGTCATATAAGAAGTGATGACCCAATTGTTTGATGCTTGTTCAACCATAGAGAAATGATCTTTAACACCATCAATAAATATTTAAAATTTAAGTATCCATTATAAAAATATATAGCCACATCATAATATGATCCTGATCTCTATCAAACTCAGTTGTTGTATCCAATTTCCACTTGTTGAGTGTTGCTAGTAATATTTGAAGTTTTTCTAGTTTCATTTTAGTTCCACACTTTGTAGAAGTGATAAACATCCTAAAACTCAATATTCCCCTTTCCCTTGTAAGTATAATTATTAGAGATTTTATAATTTTAGAGATTGAACATTGTATTTGACTAATTTATTTTATCCTTCATATCAAAGAAACTTCATAAGAATGTTTTTATATGTTGTTGGTTGAAAGAATTTTCCCTTTTATTACTCTGCATTATTGTCAGTAGACCTTGTAATCATAAAAAAAAGTATCTCCATGTCTTCATTTCTTGATTCATGTTTCTCTTTCAATTAGATTTTCCCATTTTATATTCAATCTTTATTAAAAACTTTGCACCAACTAGTCAAACACATTCAAATATCACTTGATAATAGTATCCCATCATTTGAATATGCCTTTACACCTCTTGCCTAATGTAGTCTGTATGATAGTCTCCTAATGCTTCTAAAACTATAAACATGTATTTCTTCAAAGTGAATGAACACTTCCAATCAGTTGGATCAATTGCATTTTAATGACCAACTCTTTTAGGTTCTATTCCATTTCTTCCTATAGAGAGGCCTTACAAACATATATGAAACTTTTGAGGAATTATGTTTATCACTCCTAATCAATTCTCCTTTCCATATTTTAATGCACATGATTTATTTTCTTTTAAAATAGAACTATCATTTTTCTTGGTCTTGACTCTTGAAGTTCATAATGATGATGAAACAACTTTGAAACTTCTGTGAAACTATCACAATATCATGTTGCTGAAATTTAATCTATTGAAATTTCTCATGAATAGAATATACCTTTTAATAAATCCAGAAGGTTTTGTGAGCATAATAACATGCCCCTTAAATAGACTTGTATCTAGAATACATTGCAACTATGTAACAATCAGGTTCCATTTAAGGTTCAAATGTCTCTTTTCTTATTTATTATTTAAATTTGCAAGAAAAATTAACCAAAAGGTGTCATATTAATTTAACAACTCCCTTTAATGATTAATTCTTCAGTAATTTACCTCCACACATCTAACAATTCATTAGTATGATACTAAATCTAAATTGAATTTTCTCTTTCTCCTCTTTCTTTTTCAATTCTCTTTCCCACATGGTATTCCTCTTTCATAATATTTTTGAAAGTAGATGGTTGTATAGATGCAATGATTAGATAGTTGATAGGGCATAGATTCTAGTTTCTAAATTTTTTTAGAACTAATCCCCACCCCCTTTTTCCTTCTTTTTTTTTTTTTTTGAAAAGTGCCTTTTGAGGATGTGGGTTGGGAACTATGTCTCATTCTTAAAAAACTCAACCTCATTCAATTAATGGAGCCTTACATCAGGTTACAACTTCTTTAATAATTGTATTTAAACATTTATTTAAATTTAGAGGATTCCAGAAATAACTTAATCCATTCTTTAGCAAACCTATTTGGCTTTTTCTACCTAGTTTTTCATCCCTTTGAAGTTGAAGTCTCTGCAATCTCCATGTCTATGGCTTAGATTTATTCCACTTCTTTATCCGACATCCTGACTGTGAATTATGTAATTGAAAATACTGCAACTAGCACTAAAAAAAATAATATTCTCACACTAAAAACTTTGCAACCATTGGAAATCTCCTCTCTATAAATGGCAGTTTGTAACTAAACTCCAAGAATGTCTTTATGCTTTGTGTACTTCATCAATGTTCCTATGTGCATTGATTTCCTACATGCTTGAGCCTTAGAATTAGTGTTCTCTATCAGCTCAAGGGAGCATTGACATAATTCTTCAGCTCTTCATTTGTTGTACCTTACTTAAACCTCATTGGTTAACAACATACATTGTTATTCTGGCTCAGATTAAAAGCAAAAAGTACTTTCATGTCTCATTTAGGGTTTACAATCTTATTATCACCAGGAAAAAAAACTCTTATCATATTTTCATAAACATGGAGAATGGCCTTTATGACCCTATGATATACCATTTACCACATGCTTTCAGAGATTTCCTTTTTCTTTCTCACAAAAATATGATCATGGTTTAGCTGAACCTTTTGTCGTAACTTTGTTCCCTTACATATACACTCTTACAATCTCACAAGCATGATTTAGCATAGCATCGGGCCTCAACTTTTTGTATCTTATGATCTCATGATTGCAGTCACTTAACTAACTTTGTAACTTTGGAAATTAGCTTTAAAGTTACTAACTTCATCTCTCAACCATATGCTAGTGGCTTGCCCTTCCTTATTGTGGCTTTAGAAGCTTTAATTTTGCTTTTATGAACTCACAATTTAGTAGTCTTAATAGCATCGTAAAGCTCATGATTTTACCTCTTGATCATCCAATCCACTACCCTTTGAAGTATCGAAAGATACTGGTTACCATGTGTCTCAAAATCTTATGCTCATGCACCTAAGCGGTCCACTTTTTATTATTGGATCACTTAATAGTTCTTGCCTTATGATCTTACAATCGCTTCCATATTGTGCCATTGAAAACCTCATAATCTACTCGTGCAATCTTACAATTATAATTTTTTCTATCTTTGGAGGTCTCCTTGAAAAGCCTTTATGATTAGGCATTATACATTTATCGCAAGATCAAAACTCTCCACAACCTTTGCACTTTATATCCTTGTGATCTTACAATCCCCTTATTCTCGTATGATCGTGAGACTTCCTTTTTTCCTTTATGATCCCATGATTACCCACTTATCATAACATCTAATAACTTAATTTTAAACTCTTCTCATGAGACACTTAAGATGACACAACAAAAAGAGTGGTCTTAAGATCACAAACCTTATTTTGAATACCCATGATGCTACAACCATAGTATATCTTAGGATTGGGAGACTCAACACTTTACCCTTATGATACCTTGGTAGCCCTAACATTGTAACATTGGGAGATGGAAAAATTTGGCTTACAACTAGACACTTAAACCTCGATTGTAAAATTGTACCATATGATAAAAAAATTGAAAATGACATACAATCTCCCGCTTGAGCACAAAACCTAGGGTAAAGGTGAAAATTGATTGCAAATTTTAGGAGAGTCCCCATGACTTGGTAAAGAAATAAATCTTAGGATATTAGATTATAACACTAGGGAAAGATTTTCAACACTGGATTAGGGAAAAGTAATCAGGTTAGGGTTGTTGTAGAAAAACTGATAATAGAAAAAGAACAAACCCTAACAATACAACACATATCAAAATATTTTCACAATAAGTTTCCAAGGCTTTGACACAGTGAAAATAAGGGCTATCACTATGGGTGGGCATTACATTAAACATGCATTTTACAATGTAACATGTGAATCTTTCCTTGTTAATCCTACTTTTCAAAAGATCTTTGAATAATGGTAATAGTTAACACCTTATCATCTAATTTTTTTTTGAACAATTCATTTTGAGTCATATCCAAAAGGTGTTTAGAATGTGGATCATGTATTTCTAAGCTAACTCTCAATTTAAGAACATCTCTTGAATTACATCATACTCTTTTATTATCATGCAAAAAAAATTCAATCAAAATTTAACTTACTAGTAAGTTTCATATCAAATCTTGGGAGTCCACCACTACAAATCGATAAACTATTTGTTAGATCTCATTCCAAGTTGACCCTTATCTTTACAACTCTTTCTAAAGTATTTCAACACAAGTTTTAAGATATCCACTTATGTTACTAATCAATATTTTTTATAGAAGTTGATTTGTTAGCTAAAGTTGATGTTATTGCTCATCGTACTATATTCGTATCTTTATAGAGACTTCTCTTTTCGATAATATTAAAGACACTAGCAACAGTAGATACAACTTTTTTGAAATACTCATTTTTATTCCTATTTTGTATACATTCCTAACCTTTTCACCACTTTTTGCATTTTAGACATTTTAATTAGTTCCAACAACAATTGACATTGAAACCCAAATTTCTTATTATAATTTTTTTTTGTATAATCTATTAGCATGTGTGTTAATCTATATCTCCATGAAACCAATCCATGGAGATTATCTAGCACATCATTAGAAAAATAAAAATTATGTTTATGCACTTTAGTATCATTCAAATATGTTTCTTCAGTGCTTTTTGTTTCCATGTCTACATTCATTTAATTATTATTTTCAATTGGCATTTCATTTTGAATGTTATTTGAAATTTGAATCTCATTTTTATTTTTGCTTGGTACTTCTTCTTTTTTCTTACATTTCCATTGGAGTTTTTTGTGCATGATCATTTAACAATCTATTCTCATAAAAAAAACCTATATCATTTAAATCATAACCTGCTTCTACAAAATCATCAATTTTATCATGAGAATAAAGTTGAGGGTTTGGTGACACACCTATATTGAATTTTTGACTAGAATGTGCACCTATATCTCTTTGTATTAGGTTCTCTTCTTCAACCTCCTCATCCATCGTGCTATTGTCAATGTCCTAACATTGCTCAACTCTCTAATCCTCTACCTTCTCTCTTATTGGCGTTGTGCTTTCTTCTCTTTGTTTACTGTAATCTCCTCATTTGTGAGAACTTTCATTTTCTTACTTTTCATTGTTTTGATCCAATGTTTGCACCAAGTTTGAATTGAAATCAATCTAAACTTGGAAAATGTAGAAGATGACAAGAAATTAAAATAATATGATAGAAATTCCTTGTTGCAGCTTAGGTCTATCAAATAATGATTGTAATGATTGTTTAGTGCTTTGTGGGTCAAATTTTGGGACCCAACAAGTATCTATTAATAAAGTGCTTGATTTATAAATGAGGCACCCAATTAATACTTAGGTACCCAATACTTTAAATTATTTGGTGCACGATTATTATAGCAGCTAAACTAGAATCAGACACTTGATTTCAAATTAAGAATCAATTGCCTAATTCTAAATCCATGTGGACAAGAATTTCCCATTGGCATTAAGATTTTCCTTGGGGAAAGGCATGGTACAGGTTTGGTGGGACCAAGCCTATGTCTTTGTCTATCAATTTTTGACTAAGGCAATTATTTGACAATTTTAGGAATTGCCATAATTTTACAAGGTCTGCCTCATTGAATTTTTTGACATAAAAAAAAAACCATTATAGATCTTACTATTATGATTTCATAAATGTAAATTTTATATAGTTTCATGAGCTCATTTTCTATTTTTTCATTATTTATTGATCAAAAGTGTCACTTAAACATAAAATAGTGAGATTCACTAAAACTTTTTTTTTTTTAATTATAATTTTATATTTTTAAAATTAATTTACAATCTGCACATAATTCTTTTGAAGTTAAAAATAAATAAATAAAGTTAAATTTTGATTAAATTATGGTGTCTGTAAATGAGAGGTTTTAGAAATTAGTTTAATCATCAATTAATAATTAATAAATTAATAATTCATGAAAAAATTAAGGAAAGTTATTCTCATCAATCTTTGTTGTGTCAAGTAACTTCTTGTAAAAGGATTCACAAAAAATCATTTAGTTGTGTCAAATTATGGTGTTTGTACATGAGTATGGTATGGACCTGAAATGAGCATTTTGAAAATGTGGTTTTTAAATATCCATATATAAAAAAAAATCCCATATAAGTATTCAAATAAATTACATATTCAAAAATTGGAGTCTATGTAGTACAATTTTTATTTCTAAATTCAAACTATAAGTACCTCATATTCTACCATCATTTGACAAGAAAATATAAAAACAAGTAAAACACTTCCACTTCATGCACTAACCCCTATAGATACAATAAGGCTCTATACCAACATAGTTTAAAAATGAAATGAAATAAAGTATATTTTTAGGTCTCTACAACTCCAATCAAAAATTGATTACACTCCCTTATAAGATGTCTATGTAGTTCACACTTTAATTAATCAATAAGATCACATGAAGTGCATACAATCTATTTGACTTGATGAATCAATACATCAATCTTTCACCATAAAATTTTCATCCAAAATAGTTTTATGTTGAGACACACCACTTAGAGAAATAAAATATGATCCTAAAGAACACCAACACATCGCCACAATATTGGGTTCCAATATATGATGAAAATGCTAGGAAAAACTAGTAGGACAAAAAACATAAGCATTATTCACAAAGAATTGACCCAAAACATAAGCTCCATGCAAATAGAAAGATGATCCTAGAAACCAATGAGGCATGAGGCAGGATTACAATAAATGCTCACCTAATGATCATTAACATAATCCATGCATAATGAACTGATACACCATAAATGTTAGAAACTAGTTTGTTTACAACTACCAATGCACCACAAAAATATGAGAGTTCAAGATAAGGATGTTGACACTAATGATGCCCATGTTGACATCAATGACAACCAAAAAGATAACCAACAACCTCATGTTTTGTTGGTAAACAATTTTTTCTTAGTAAAATTATCTTTGGAAATGACCTTGTTCTCCCTATTGACAATGACAACTATGCCAACAATTGGAGAGACTGCAATTGACTACTATCAAATTGTAACCTTCATTTTCATTTGAGAGGGGCAGCTCCCTTGTAAGATGGGTGTATTTTTTATTTTATGTAATTGTCACTTGAAAGTACGAAAGGATAAAAAATGAAACTAATATGAAAACATTCTCTTCCTTTTATAAATCAAGAAACTTAATTACTAAGTTAACTTGTCCTACTTGAAGACTTCACCACTAGGTTACTGGGGGGACAGAAAAAGAGATTATTGAACAACATTAAAGTTTAACCTATTGACATGTTTGAGCTTCTGAAGCTACAAGAAGCTCCTAAATAGTCAATGACCTGCTTGAAAAAGATACGATGGATCTAGGAAAGATATGATTTATTAAATTAGTAGTTCCAACACTTTGGCTTTGTCTTGAGCCATAAAAAAAAAACAAGAAAACTAGATCATACTTGATCCAAAACAACAATTTCCTTAATCCTTTCTTAATCATTGAAAATTTCCAATTCTTAAAGACTTGTTGAAAATGTCTGTCAGTTGCTGCTTGGACCTAGAAAACTCCATATATATATTTCACCATTTTCAACCTGTTCATGAATAAAATGATATCTTATTTCTATATGTTTACTTCTACCATGAACAACATAATTTTTTTGTTAAAGAAATGGAAGACATATTATCACAAAGTATGGTGGTTGCTTCCACTTTTTCTTCATTCAAATCAGCTAAGATCCTTCTTAGCTAAACTACTTGACATGCTACTCCATTTGCTGCAATATACTCAGCCTTAGTTGTAGATTGGGAAACTATGGGTTGCTTCTTGGAAGACCAAGAAATTTTTCCATAACCCATGTGAAAAACATAACCAAAAGTACTTTTTCTATCATCTAGACTTCTAGCCAAATCACTATTTGTATAGCCAACTAGCTTAGAATCACTTTCAACAGTGTATAAAATACCATCTCCTTTGGTTCTTTTCACATACCACATGATTCTCTTACCTACTTTCCAATGAGTGTCCTTTAGTGTTTCCATAAACCTATAAATCAAACTCACCTACATGCATAATGTCAAGCCTAGTTGTTCTTAAGTACATCAAACTTCCAACCAAACTTTACATAGTTGGATCTACATTGTTGCTGCAATCTTCCCTACTCAACTTAAGACCTACCATTGTTGGTGTTGGGGCTACCTCACTATTCAACATTCTAAACCTTTCTAAAATATAATGTGCATACTTCTCTTGAGAAATAAAAATGGCATCATCCATTTTCTTAACTTCTATGCCTAGAAAGTATCTCAAAATTCCTAAATATGTCATTTCAAACTCATGCTTAATAGCTTGTTTGAAATCAACAATAAGGAAATCATAATCCCTAGTAAAAATTAGAGTGTCAACATATAAGACAACAGTTAAACTCATACCATCTATTGCCTTAATGTAAAGAGTAGGCTCACCATTACTTCTATTGAAACTATTGCTCAACAAATATGAGCCAATCCAGTTGTACCACGCTCTTGGTGCTTGCTTCAGCCCATAAAATGCTCTCTTTGGCTTATATAATGTACCTTCTTCACCTAGAACTTGATAACTAGGTGGCTGATCCACATAGACTTCTTTTTTTAACACACTATTAAGGATGGTTGATTTCAAATCCATTTTAAATACCTTCCATTTGTGGTGGGTTGCAATTGTTATGACAACACACATAGTTTTCATCCTTGCAATAGGCGCAAATAGTCTATGCTAAACTGTTGTTTGTATGCCCTGACCACCAAATGTGCTTTATACTTGTCTATTTTTCCATCAGCATTACACTTGGTGTCATACACCCATTTCACACCAATAACTTTCTTGCTGGGAGGCAAATTAGTTAGCTCCCAAGTTTCCTTTCTATTTGCATCTATCTTATCATCCATGGCCTAACACCATTTTTCTTCTTTCGTAGATTCTTCAAAGTAAATTAGATCACTATAAAAAAATAATGCAAAATTACTATTCTCATCAAAATCATTATACCTTTCATTTTGATATATCTCCCTAAGACGTTTTATCTTTCTTGGTAGAAGGGAGGTGAGAGTAGAATCAAAACTCTTACTACTGTTGTTGTGTTGCGCAGATTGAATCCGGAGATGTCTGGAACTATTAGAAAATCTGTGTATTATTCTGAAGCTGTCCGAACCTATCCGGAGCTAACTATCTCACTGTCTCTGGTTGTTTTCCTTTAGGTCTATTTTTGTCAAGAGCAATTCAAAGCTGTCTGGAGCCTTCTGTTTATGCTACCGCTTCATCTTGCTAGTCACCCAGTTCATCATCTTCATTAATAATAAGCACTTTACTTGAAGTGCTAGATGGTGCATCCACCGAGCCATCCCATGGCTCATTCTCAAAAAGCTCAACATCCAGCTGCTTCAATCATGCTCATGGCTTTAGCATCTTCCCTTCTTGTCTCTCTCAACTGAGTCTTTTAATTATTTGTGAGGACATCGAACTGAGCAAGGTCTGTGGTATCTGTGAAACCACTTATCACAAGATCCCACAAATTATTTTCTATCATGATGGTCTTCATTTTTCTCACTGGACGATGATTGCTATAGTACTTTTCTCTCATCTCCAACCACGTCTCCTGTACAGTAACTTCAAAACACCCAATGAATACAAATGCCCAGACTTACTCGGATTAAGGGCTCTATAGCTTTGATACTATGTTCAGATTTCAGAAGCAAAACAAAACAGTAAATATCAAAATAATGTTTCTAAAATCAAATTATTATCACCCAAACTGGGCGGAAAAAATCAAACCGATATCGAGACAATGGAAGTCGTTGAGTATTAGATTCAAAACAAAATAACTCCAATAAACATCTGCAACTAGTACTCTACTTCTGTTACAAATCAAAACTGGAACACCATATGGGTTGTAATAAAAAGGTTTATATGTCTGGAACAATCACTTCTCTACAGAGCATTTACAATCACAAACTTAAAGCTAAACCTCTGCGCTGAAACAAAGTATAGGATAACACTATTTGCTGTTGCAAATACAACTGTTGTTTATCCTCTTTCAGATGCTCTGTTATGAGCTCTCGTTGATTGCTCATATGCATCATTCCAGACTGGAAACATTCTCTTCCTTTTATAAATCAGGAAACTTAAATTACTAAGTTTACTTGTCCTACTTGAAGACTTCACCGCTAAGTTACTGAAGGGGACACAAAATGAGATTTCTGAACAACATTAAAGTTTGACGCGCTGACATGCTTGAACTGTTGGAAGCTCCTGAATAGTCAATGAGCTGCTTGAAAAAGATAAGCCAGATCTGGGCAAGATCTGATTTATTAAATCAGTAATTCCAACAATAGCTTTCAAATGTTTTCTGCTAAGGGAAGGTTGACTCGTCGGAGGTAGACACCATCGGTTTCCTACAACAATGAGCTTAAGTTTATTTACCAATAACTCATCGAAGATGCCACGATTTCTTCTTCAGGAAACTTTGTCTTCGGACGGTCTGCTATACAAGAATAATTTCTCACTTCAGATACTTATGCGCGTGGATGGGATGAAGTCACAGGTTTGACATATTGTTTTGGCAGACTTCAAACCTTTTCAACGAATCAAATGGCTTGTATTTACTTGAACTTCAAATGGCTTGTATTTATTTCAACTTTAGGATGACCTTCAAATAATTATTTTAATGAGTTTCGTTAACTCTTTTGTATTTAGAAAAGGGGTTAAGAATTATCTCTAAAATATGTGTTTTTGTTTCTTATGCTTAACCTTTCTAATTTTGTCAGTTAAGATTTGATGTTCAAAATACGTGTTTGAAGTGTTTTTGCATGGAGATTAAGATTTTTCAATCCTATTTCTTAATCTCTTCATGTTTTAAATGTTAATGTACATGTTTAGAGAGCTTTCATTAACCTATCATAATTTAGGACTATGGTTTTAATTTCAAACAAACCTTGCCAACTCTGACCTTGCAAATAAATAAATAGGACATAGGAAATGTAGATAAACTTTATCTATAAAATAGAAAAATAATTAAAAAATATAAACCTTACATATACTTAGAAATATTAAAACCTAAAAACAAATAAAACAAAAGCCAAATTTGGTCATATCAAATTGAATCCTTATTGTATAGATCAAAGCCCATGTTCAACTCCAAGTTTTATAAAACTTTCACTCAAAGTTAGATATTGTGTCTTTTTAGCCCTAATCCAAATTATATACTAATTGAAGATCTAATTGAATACTAAGAAAGATTTAACTCTAAGAACATCTCTTAACCACATAGAACCATAGCTCTAATACTAATGAAAATGAATCCTAGTGTGATACCCTAGAACCTTAAATCATATTAAACTATATTTTCTAATCCTAAAATATGAATCTATTTTGACCTAAACTCTATATTTAATAATCCTAATAGTGAACTACATTGATCACTTACCATAACATTTAACTAAGTTAAATCCATCCTTGACCCTAAAACAAATGAGTCCCTTATTTTGACACTAAATCAAATGAAACCCTAAATTTAAGGATAATTAAACACTAAATTAAAATGAATTCTTTTGTAATCCTATTTGAAGTTAAACCTAGACCCTAGTAAGCTAAATTTAACTATAAAACCTAAACCAAATTGAAATTTGATTCAAACTCTATACCATATACTAAATTGAAACATTTTTCCTCACTCTAAACCACGGTCAACCCTAACACTTTTTAAAATCCCCATAAAAATGAATCCTATAATACAAAATACACTTTAGCCTTTATTAAAAATTAACATAAATTGAATTATAATCTTTCTCAAACCTTAAATACAATTAAGCATTATTCCTAAACTCAATTGAGGTGCACCTCTCATAGTGACACTAAAAACTAAACAAAAATGAACCTTAATCATCCAATTTACTTTATCCAAAAAAATTTATTTTTCTAAAGTATAGATGTGAGATTTTTAATTTTTAGAAATTTTTTAATTATTTTACTTCAAATTAATTAGTTCATATGTTTGGGGTGTTATAGGAGTGGATTTAGATCTATTATAGTTTCGTTGTTAATTTCTTTTTCTTTTTCTTTTTTGGAAAATATGATACTTAGTTAGAAAGAGACACATGAAAAATGAAAGATAGAAAGAATAGTACAAGAGTTGCAATCACAAATATATTCGAGAACTTTTGTCAAATAAATACTATATAGTAAATTCCTACTTTAGTTTTAGTTCTTAAATAATAAAAAATAGTAGAAGTAAGATAAATAATATATTTAAAAATATAAATATATTAAAGGTATTAATAAAAAAATATTGATATAAAATAATTTAATTATTAAATTCGAGCTTTAATCCATTCTAATTAAATTGATAAATAATATTATGACTTGAAGGTGAAGGAATATAATTATCTTCTCTTTAAAAAATTTAAAGATATTTTCAATCATGCAATTTAAATTATTTTTTATTAGTTGCTTCCAAATATAAATATTATTCAACACTTTATTATTTGATGAATAATTGCATTTGGCAAATTTTATTTAATATTGCAATCACTCTTATTTAACATCGATTATTTTTCTCATTTCAACTAATTCTTTTTGGGTTGGGATCATATTTTGGTCCTGTTTGCTAGCTGGCACTTCTAGTTCCTATGTTTGGTCCTATTTTTTGGCTTTTAGTTTATCTTGTACTATAGGTTCCAGGTCCTTGTAAAACCTGATTTTGGTTCTACTTTGCAGTAGGTTTATGGGCTCTTTCTTGTTGGACATTTGTTTTTTCCTTTTTTGAGGATGTGAAAGGGTTTCGGGGTCCCTTCAAAACCTTTTTTTACCATAATCTAAAACATTGATTATTTTTTCTCATTTCAACTAATTCTAATTTATTTAACTATTATTATTATTTACAACAAATACAAGCCACTACATTGTACTATAAAGTTATTTTTAAAAAATTATATAAATTATTTTATGTTAATACATTATAGTACATTGAACACTTAAATCAAACATTAAACTTAACAGACATTAAAATTGACATTAAACAAATCGAACCCTATTTTGAACTCTTTCAAAATTGAAATAAATTAAAACATGCTATTTTTCAAAGTATGATTAATGTTTTAATCATTCTATTTTTCATTCTATATCTAATCCTTACTATAATACTCAAACAAGTTGATTTTGTACCATATGCATTATGTACAACCCTAACCCTAGCATATAATTAAAATCTCCATAAAAAAATAACTATGATATAATCTCCATATAAATTAAATTCTAATTCTTCTTAAACATTAACACACACACACACACACACACACACACACAAATGCACATGCACATTAGAAGTGTGACTTTAATTATAATTGTATCAAAATCTTATTTCTAATCAAACTAATGCGTATTGTAACTATTGTAATGGTCCTTATACACCGAATCTAGTCATAATAACAATCATGGTAGGAAACTCTATACATAGAATTTTATCTTAAAGTTAAATAGTATCTTACTAATATTGAATATAATACTAAATTATATAGTTTACTCCAAAGAGGTTGAAATTAAGATCTTCAGAGGAGGTTGTGGCAAAGGCCATGATAAGCTTTGAGGAGGCCCAAGGGAAGTTTGGCCCTCTTGCCCCCATCCTCCCCTCAACCAAGTGTTACAGGAGAATGAGAGTACCCAAAGAGGAAAACTAGGGGGCAAGAAGCCAAATGTGGGGGTGACAACTATCAAAGGTTGCCCAAACAGCAAAACAACTAGGACTAAATAGGCATCAAGGGAAGTGGCCAGTGGAAGACAACTTACACTCAAGACAATCAAGAAAGGTAAAAAATGAAATTCCTCTCCTGGAATGCTAGGGGGCTGAACAATGCCCAAAAATAGTATGCTCTTAGACAATGTATTATGCTAGAAAAGATTGAATATATCCTCATCTAGGACACAAAGATGATAGACAAAAATTTTAATAAGGTGGCTAAGAATCTTTGGCCTAGGGAAACTTTCTTTCATTCAGAAGCTAGCGGTTCCTTTGGGGCCTTGCAATCATGTGGAACCCTAGTGCCTTGATGGGTAGGGAAGTCCTTAAAGACAAGAACTTCATAGTTTCTAAGTTTAGTAATGATAGAATTGGTGTGGAATTTGGTAAACATTTAGACCTTGAATCCAAGGGTGGGAAGAGGTGAACTATGGGATAGGATTGGAAAAGAGATGGGATTTCTGAAGAACAAGAGTCTTATGTGTATGGGAGACTTTAACACTCCCTTCAACCCCTCGAAAAAGCTTGGGGGATAACTAACTTCTTAGAAAGTACACAGGACCTCTTGGAGTTCATAAACAATAATGATCTCCTAGATGTGGACCTATAGGGAAATCCTTTTACTTGGTCCAACAATAGGAAGGGTCAGGACTTAATTCAAGTTAGGTTGGATTGGTTTCTTGTCTTGGGAGACTAGCCCCACATTATCCCCTCCTCCCTAGTTAATCTCTCAAAGACTATCTCGGACCACTCCCTAATCCTGTTCAACTTGGTGAATGATCTAGTGAGTGGACCTAAACCCTTTAGGTATGAAATTATGTGGCAATCTTACCAAGAATTCAAAACTAAAGTGGAAGAATTGTGGAATATAAGAGTGGATGGGATGGCTATGTACTGCCTAAAATAGAAACTGGATAGTGTAAGAAAGAATGCTAGGAAATGGGCTAAAAGATCCTTTGAATTCAAGATGTTGAGGATGAGCTCAAATGGTTGAAAATTTCCATGGCAGTAAGGCATGACACTAAACCAACCATGCTGGAGGAAGAGATCTGTAGGAGGAAGTGAAAGGAAACCAATCTCAAGGAGGATATTTTCTAGAAACAAAGGTCATGATTGGTTGGTTGACTGAAGGTGATAGAAACACATCCTTTTTTCATATATTTTCTTCGAAACATAAAAAATGCAATGTACTATCACCTCCCTAATGGACGATGGTGGAAGGAATTTGTTAGAGTAGAGGAAATGGGTAGACATGCAATGGAATGAAAGCTTATTAAAAAGAAGACAGAAGGTGCAACAACATAATAAGGAGAAGTATGATCAATAATATCCCAAAAGTGTTGAGGATGGAGGAAAATGATAAGTTAAAGGAGAGAGTATCACAAGAGGAAGTGAAGAATGTTTTTTTCTCTATGAAAACCCTCAATGCCCTAGGCTCAAATTGATTCCTACCAGCCTTCTTCCAAATTTTTTGGGAAGTGATAAAAAATGAGCTAATTTGGGCCACTAGAGACATCATTAGAACTAGGAAATTGCTAAAAATGATCAATAATACCCTCTTAGTTCTTGTGCCTAAAATTCAATCCCCCAAAACCTTAAGCGATTTTAAGTTGATTAGCATATGCAATACCATTTATAAAGTATTTTCCCAGGTGTTGATCAATATGATTAAACCCTTCTTGGATAAGGTTATTGGGAGCTCCTAGAAGGGGTTCATCCTGGGTCAACAAATTCTAGATGTTGTGATTTCCACCCATGAGATCATCTACTTCATGGAGAAAAGTAAAAAGTCGGGCATGGCTCTAAAATTGGACATATCTAAAGCTTATGATAGAGCCAATTGGACCTTCCTTTATGAAGTTCTAGAACAAGTTGGGTTCATAAGTGATATTATGAACCTAATAAAAAACTATGGTGGAAACCACTCAATTTGAGGTTCTACTCAATGGGACCCGTTGGTGTAACTTTGAGGTAGGTAGAGGTTTAAGACTGGGGGACACTCTTTCCCTACCTCTTTATCATGGTGGTTGAAGTGTAAGGGATAGTGGTCTATAGATTGGCTATGTCGAGTGACTTAAAATGTATTCAACCAACTACCCAACTCATGCCTGACATTATCCAGCAATTTGTGGATGATACCCTCCTCTTTGGTGAGTCCTTAATATAGGAAACTAAAGCATGGAGGAACCTCCTCTCCAACTATGAGAATTGCTCAAGTTAGCAAATTAATCTAGCTAAAAGCAAGATATATTTTTTAATACCTTTGAGGTTTTGCAAGTGAAGATAAAAAATATCCTTGGTTATCAATTGAAGAACCTCTCATGAACATGCCTCAAGCTCCCTCTAACCACAAAAGAGATCTCAACCAACTATTTGAACACTGTCCTAGAGAGAATGCATAAGAAGCTTGCTAGGTGGAAGGGCATGTTGCTTAGCAATATGGAAAAACTATAACTCCTAGGTGAGGTGCTCTAGGTAATTCCCATATACTTTATCCCAATTTTCAAGATGAGCCAATGTATGGTGGAAAAACTCAAAAGAGTGCAAAGGAACTTCCTTTGGTATGGCATGGAGGACACGAATAAATGAAGTCTTGTGAACTGTGTACAAACTGAAGGATAAAGGGGGGCTAGGTATAAGAAGAATGACTGACATGAATAAGGCTCTATTCACAAAAGTGAGTTGGAGACTTGAGGAAAATGAAATTGGTTGAGGAAGAATTATGAAGGCCAAGTATCTTGCCAACACTCACTTTAGATATAACCTCCTTAATAATGATCTACCTAGTTGGTCTATAATCAAGAATAGCATCCTCAAAAACAAGGTCATTCTAAGAAAAAGTGTGAGATGGTTGGTCGAGAACGGAAAAACAATTAGATTCTAGGAGTATAACTAGATTGGGGGAAACCTCTCAGTTACAACAATATAGTGGCCTGCAGGAACCTCTAAAATGAATGATGGGGTTAAGGGTGGTGGACTATATTAATGATCATGGGAAATAGAACTTTGGATATACCAAATAGTGAGGACTCCCTTATCAGATAGATGGAGGATCTAATCTACCACTATGTTCTTTCTATGTATGATTAGAAGGATGAGGTGGTGTGGGATGGATGGAAAAATGGTCGGTTCTCAGTCAAGTCTACCTACTATCTCATCTTTGAAAATGATCAGACCATGATAAGCTAGAAAAAGATGTGGATTAGTCAATTACTACCAAAAATGAACTTCTTTTGGTGGATGGTGATGCATGGTAAAATCCTCACAACTAATAACCTTCAAAGATGAGGATCACCAGTCACCAATAGATGTTGTCTATTCAAGAAGGAAGAGGAATGCATAACCCACCTCTTTCTATAATGCCCCTATGCTCTTAGGGTCTGGTCCTACATCTAAAAAAATTGTCGATTGATTGGGTCATTAATAGAGGAATGGAGCAATTCATGGAGAACAAGAGCTGCCCATTCTACCATCCCCACCTCAGAACCCTCTAAATTCTCCTCCCTGCACATGTTTGTTGGGGCATTTAGAAGGAGAGAAATAATAGGGTCTTTCGTGAGGAGGAGAGGGGTGGGGAGATTATGGGAGAGATTCTAATCAAGCTCATAACTGAGAATGTTATGGCTGCTAAAGTTAGATTGCCACAAGAACCCCCGAGTAGAAAAGAGGAGGATATTGATGAGAGATGGAATATTCTTCCCAATTTCCTTAATTTTGACAACTAGGTATGTGCAGAATCATGGTCAACCAAACTATGCTCTTAAGTGGCAATAAAAAATTAGAAAATCAGGGTTATGTCAAATTGATGTGCAACTTTCTACTTGTTATTAACTTTATATCAAATCATTGAGAGAAAAGAATCTCTAGAAAATTGAATCTAGTTTCTTAACTATTAGGACTTATCTCAAAAAAAGAAGAAGTTGACGTATGTCTGACCAACCTAATCAAAATCAAATGATAATATTTTTTAATAATATTCTAGATATAAGTAGTAGACTCATGCCTAGATGTGACACATATTTTTGGATATTTTTATTCTAAATAAATAATAATTAATTAATTTTTGACTTTAGTATTTTTGGAATTAAAAAACTCTCATGTCTGACCACCTTAACTAATTCAAAACTTTGCAAAATTTGAAATTTTCATTTTTTTCCCTTATAGTAGAAGAACATAAAATGTGATGCATCTTTTGGATTTAAAAAATCTTGTATTATTTGAAAGTTATAGTTGGTTTTCAAGTAGTGTATCAGTCAACACTTTATACATAACTCCATTAAAAAATAAATAATAATTATGCACTAGACTCATAATTTGACAAACATTACATTTATGGAAAGATAAGAACATTCATCAAATTTGGTGGAAAAAAAGTCGTCAGCTACATGTTTGAAGTAAAAATTCACAAAAAAATAAGCGAAAGCACATTTTTAGTATTTTTAAAACTTGACCATATAGGTTTGATATCAAAAGATATAGTAGACCTTATAAAAAATATTAATTGTTTTCATTTAGTGTTAGGAATGGTGGGGAAAATTTTGGAATAAATTTTAAAATGGTTTGAGATATTTTAGAACTACAAATTTTTTAGATTGCCACTTTTTGGCACACCATGATCTTGCACATACCCAACTCAAAGGTGATTGCTAGAAGAAATACAAGTTGGAACCCCCCACTAGCCCCATTGTCAAACTGAATTTTGATGGGGCAGAAGGTAAAGTGCTTAAGGCAAAGGGTGGTATGCTGTAGGATAAAAAAAGGTGATGTGTTGGTTGCTAACTCAGGAAGTTTGGGTCAAGGATCCAACAATGTGGCATAAGCCACCTTCTTACTATGGGGGCTAAAAATTGTAGGGGAAATAAAGGTTAGAATACTTTGCATTTAGGGGGACTCTAAACTTATTATTGATTTGGTTTAGGTTCGGGCTCAATGCAGTTGGACACGAAGGCACCTCCTGGGGGACATATGGCAATATATTACAAAACTAGATCATTATGATTTACAACACACTTACAGGGAAGTTAATGTGGTGGTAGATGCCTTGGTGGGGTATGGTTTTGATTTTTTGAACATAAAAAGTTGGAGGAGTATGAAATTGCTACCCAAGAAGGTGCATTCTTTCATTTGTAGGGAAAGGACCCTGCTAGATCAGGTTAGATGATTCTCCAACTTTGGAAAATGGACATTTTTGGTAGGATTGCTATTAGTATGATAGCTAATGTTGCAATAATGTTGACAAGATGGATCATAGAGGGAAATAATACTAACTGCATCATGAAAAGGCATGGAAAAGGTGAATTAATAAACAATGAAAGCTTTAAAATTAATGCCATTATTGTATGGTGTTATGGCATGATTAAGGGAAAAGTTCACATTAATACTAGGGCCAAATCATTATGGTATTACATGCGGAATCCTCACACTCCTCGTAATGATACCACTAACTGGAATGTATATTATATTCATAGGCTCATGAAGAACAAAAAATGAAAGGATTTATCCACCAATTGTTCTATTTTTAGGCCTTCATTGGTGATTTTCTAGGTGCAAATGAGAATTACTGAGATTGTGGAAGGAAATTTGGTTGAGGAAATAGTTTCCATGGCTGGGGACATAAATAGATTGAAGCCCACAAAATTGGAGGACTTCTCAAAGAGGCAAGCCACTTGGATTATGCTTAAGGAAGGAGGGTTTGTCCCCTACACGCAGACCATGGCAGGGTATGAACAAAATTGTTTGCAACAGTTTGTCACTACCTAGAAGGATATACAGGTGACCAAATGACATTTCTTTTCAAGTGAATGAAGAATTTATTGCTATGGTGATAGGTTTAGAGATGAAGGGAAGGAAATGGTAGAAAATCATGAAGGTGGTGGATGAGGTGAGCATGTCTTATTTCTTCAAAGAGAATGACGTGCCTCACTAGTACCAGGGAGGATTTAGGAGAGACAACTTTTGGAGCCCTTGGATGACATTTGTTTGATGATAATGGAGTATTTGACACTGGGGCTTAGGCATGATATGTATTACTTTTATCATTTATCTTTGCTTAACCATTTTTGCCATAAGGAATTTTTTATTATTCATTTCTTCCTAGTGCATTCCCTTGAGAACACTCTCATTGATTTTAGACAAAAGAAGAAAAAAGGGGCCAATTTCACCATTCTCCACCAAGGGCTCATGTTTTGCCTCTTCCAATTTCACCTAGACCTTTTCCCTCCTCATGTGATTGCCATCGATAACATCCTCCGCTCTAAACTACCCACCCCACCCCACCCCCACAATATTTGGAATGTACAAGTGGTAGACAAGGCCCCACTCCTCAGTCCCCTCCTAGCCAAATCTGTATATGGGAAGGAAAAAAAACATTCTAACACTTGAGCTAGAGCCCAATAAAAGAATTAAAATGGACAAGAGGGTGGAGATTGAAATTTGTAACTCTGATGAGGAAATTTGTGGGAGTAGAAGAAGGTGAGGAATAAATGCTAAGACTTGGGGTCAATACAAACAAATGGCTAGTTGCTCTCAGGAAGAGGAGGGTGATATTGACTCTAAGGAGAGAAAAGAATTTGGGGGATGGTATGGATAAGGGGAAAGAGGAGATAGATAAAGAAGTCAAGAAATGGGATGATATCCTTGATGGTACTTAGGACTTTGAGGTAGACCACACTACTAAGGACCCCTCCTTGGACCCCACTCATGTCTATGCCACCATCACCCTACCTTCTGTTATCAACTAGGAGCACCCCAATATCACCAATGCCTCCCTCGACACTATTTCCTCTATGATTGGTAGAGAGGGTGAGGAGAACTTGAAGGGCCACACTAAAATTTTCGATGTGCAGGTTGACTAGAACCCCCTATAGAATTTTTAGAAAGACCGTAAAGTTGGAAACTAAATAGAATGAACTTGTTGCCCACAAGGAACACAAGGAGTTGATGGATAGGTGCATGGTGGTGGAAGAGGGATACAATTTTTTCTCAAAATTCGCTCTCAAAGAGGTGAATGCTATGGCTACCACTCTTTAGTTGTTGGATAATAACTTGGAGGAGGAGAACCTTGGAAAGGAGGACACGAAGCTTTTTTATAACTTCTTCGCAGATGACTAGGCCAAGGTTCTCATGGCTAGGAAGGGAAAGAAGGAGGCTAGTTAATGGCTTTCTGGGTTTTGTTGTTTTTTTGGTACTCTTCTAGTCTCTCCACATTTAAAAAAAAAAAAAAAAATTTGTAATCTCTCTCCACATTTTTTGTTGTTGGTGTTATTTTTTATGCTGAACTTGTTTATGGGTTGTAGGTGGTATGATGCAATGACCACCAACATGTAGTTGGTTAACTTGTTAAACTTTGATGCTTTTAAAAGTGGGAATACTAACAACTCTATATTCTGGTATACTATTTTTGATGTTTTTGTTATTTGGTTGCATGTTGTTTACGAGCTAGTTTTGTTCTGGTTGCTAGTAGGATTTTGACGGTTCTTCTACCACTATTGTAAAGGTCCAACCCCCTAGTTTTTGGTTAATTTTTTTATCAAAAAACATAGATCATAATAAAAATATATATCTTATAATATTATTTTATATAAATAAATTATCTATATAAAATATAATATTATAATATTTTTTTTATTACTTGAAAGTTTAGTTCTATATCCAACCTTAATCCTAATTCTAACAATGAAGAATCATAAGAGTAATTCTATGTACAATTTTTATTTTTCCTATTACACTCCACACAGTTCTGACATGCTATGCCTATGTGAAGTTAAAGCACTAGAGAATACTAATAAATTAATAGTCACCATTGGGATCAATCAAGATGAAATTTATTGACTGATGATATATAGAAATTTCCTCTTAACAATCATTTTTTTTATTGTTGATTCATCTTTGCAAGTTGTAACTCTCACCATTTAATTACTAGTTTTTAATAGTACAAGTAATAGTGATAATTTTAAATATCTACCAATGAATCATTATTACATATGAATTAGCTATTAGAGATTATGCTAAATCTAATTTTGAGAATTTTGGAGGAATAAGTTATAGAGGTGAAGGGAAGAAGAAATGAATGATTGGAAAGTGGATGAGGACAACAAAACTTTCACATTGAGGGGAAATTTAGTGAGCAAAATTACATGAATTGTTTTCAATCTCTACAATCCTCTCTGAAAACTATCTTTGATAAAAACTGTAAGTAGTTGAAGGAAATGTAAGCCGAGAATAAGGAGTTGATAAAAAAAAACAAGAAACTAAAGGAGGAGCTCAAAAGGGCTGCTAAACAAAGGAAATAATCCTTAGAATCCTCCCTTAAAATTAACCTTAAATCTACATTTGATGGCATGTAAAATTTCTTAAGAGACAATAAGGAGTTGATCAAAATAAATATGAATCTAAATGAGGAGCTAATAGAGGAGTTTAAGAGGGCCACAATAGTTGAAGAATCTAGCAAACTAAATCTTGATCTAACAAGAAACAAATCATGGGAGTTTTTTGGACAAAACAAAAAATTAGAGGATGAATTAAAGATGGTTAAAGAAAGAGAAAAATTTAGCATAAAATAATGATCTTAGACTATTTTTGATAATTAAGTGTCAACACACAGTTTAAGATATTTACTAAGTTCTTGCCAAGCTAGTAACACATGTTGAGTATAATATTTATAGATGTCGAGTTGTAATGAGTGTTGAGTCACTCATGTCTTTAGCAATTCAAATGCCGAGTGAATAGTTGATGCCAAGCAAGTTCAAGTTTGGAGCAACACAAAATTATAGTATGTGTTGAGAATTAGTATTATCAAGTGCTAAGTAACATAGAATGGACCTAGTTGTTTGTTATGACACAAACAACTATGTAAACCATTTTAAGTTGACTTATGGATAGATCTCAAAGCTTTGAAGATAAGATTGAATCTATTTGGATTCCCTATGCAATCAACATGCAACCAATAAGAAAAATGAAAGTAATTAAGTAGGAAAATGAATGAATCTTAGTTGTAGATTCATACCTAACCCTAGGCCACAAAAGTATTTTTAAAGGAAGGAGAAGCCCATAATTCAGTGTGTGAATGAATGTGTGCAAGAAGCCCATAATACAAAGAGATTGACACCACAAAGTTATTTATAGACAGTGACTCTTGTGAATTCGATGCAGAAATTGTAGATCTCATGGAAAAGAATAGAGCACAAGCTAAAGAAATAAAAAATCACAAGTTATATTGCTATGTGAGTGACTGAACAAAAGAAGAAGGCTATAGAAATCAAGGCAATTACTGAAGAAGAAAAAAGAATTTTGGCAAACAGACTGGAAGAAAAATCAACAAAGCTATCTATGATCTCAAATATGCAATTGGACACCCTAAACAAAATTATGAATGCTCGTCATGAGTTGAATATCAAGGACATTGAAATAACTACATTGAAGTTGTAGAATGAATAGCTACAAAATGACCTGAAAAGAGAAAAGGAGTTTGTTGAAAGTTTCAACAAGCCAAATGAAGCCATCAATTACTTTGAGCAACTACTAAAATCCCCTAGATCTAGTAAATGCACATCAGGATTGGACAACATAAGTACAAAAGAAGGAGAATCATCCAAAGCTACTAAGGAAAGAAACAATAGAGGTAAGCATTCTAAACCTTCTTGTCACCATTGTCGTAAGAAAGGACATACAGTTAATGTTTATAGAAACAATAATACTAGTCAAAATGTTAAGTCTAAGAACATGACTCATTGTCACAATTGTAGCAAACAAGGTCATCAGGCACATGAATATAGAACTAGAACCATGCATGCACCAAAATTTGAAGGACACTGCTACAACTGTCAAAATTTTGGACACAGAGTCTTTGAATGTAGATCCAAGTCCACATGGTCATTAGACAAGCCAAAAAAGGGAAGAATCTATGGAAACTCTTATAACTGGGATTACAATATAAGACACAGATGTCATTATTGTCAAGAGTATGGACAAATCCCTAAGAATTGCATAAGAACATGATTCAGTGGTAGCTACAATAGATGGTTGAGTCAGACTACATGCTTTAGTTGTTTGAAGATAGGTCATATCAGCAAGCACTACCCAACAAGGACAAATGCACCTAACTTAGAGTTCAACAAAGGAAAATGCAAGGTAGATGTTGAACACACCAACGAAGAGATGAATAAAACATGGAGGAAGAAAGATGGATGCAACACATCAAATGAAGGGATCACTTCACCTGATAGGTCAAGTGATCAGATCTCATCAATTTAAGCAAAAGGAGGTATGTGGGATTGATATTTGAAATTTTTTATCATACATCTGTTCCAAAAAGAAGATAGTACTAAAAGAGATATATTAGCATGAAATGAGATGCAAGATAATAAGGAAAATCCATTGTTAAATCTTTAAGTTTTTACATTACTACGAAGTGTGAAAAGTCCTCTTCAATTGTCGAGTAAAATCCTAGTATGAGTCGAGCTATCAGCCAAAGTTAGTTGAAGCCAAGTCAATAGCAACTACTAAGTGATGGTAAAACTAATGAATGCCAAGTGAAATAGAAATTGCATTGAAGCTAAGTTTACAACTATACATATACCATGCAATAGATGCTATATTTTGAAAGGGTATAAGGGTAAATTTCCCATATTTTTCATCATTATGAACACAAAGAAAGAGTGAGTAGAGTGTAGAAGGAATTGACAAGCAATATTGAAGCATTTGCATGGATCATAGTGAGGATTGAGTGTCAGTTCATCGATTTCAAAGATATTATTCTGCTGAGCTACACAATTTTATATTTGTTAAAACCCTAGCTTGCATAATTGCCTCAAGTTATAATAATGTAAAGGAGAAGGAACTATTCAAGATTTAATTAGTTAGAAACAAGGTTAAACAACCTAATTTTAGGGCCATACCAAATTTTTCTATAAGAATGACCCAGCAAGCATATTATTTGTCATTTTTCCTAAGGTTGTAATGGTTTAGGATGTGAGGAAATGTTATAATTGCAAGTTAGGAGGCATTGGAGATATGGAAATTAGACAAGCATATGATATATTATGCAAAAATGAGGAGTTGAAGGAGGAATTAAAAATTGTAGAGAGGAAGGGCTTAACCTGTGGCCTAGATTTTCCAATAGTCTTTAAAACTGAATGCATCAAAATTATTTTGAGTAGAATAAATGATGGACATCTATGGTCACAAGGTGGATCCATCAAAATTTCAAAAAGAATTGTACATAAGGTTACTGGATACCCAACCCTAGATTGGCCCAAGACATTGAGAAGCGATTCTAAAGAGGTAATTGAGCAAAATATAGGAGCCAAGTGGGACAAGCATGGGATGACTATTGACACTATTACAAATCCACTTCTTGACTTTTTTGTTAGAGTCATTTCACATAAATTCTATTAGTCAAGTAGATTGAATAGTGTTCCTTGTATAGCAATTGATGTAGGCTACAAGATAGTCAAGAAAGATCATACCTATGGTCTTGTAAAACTCCACTTTTAGCAAATAATGGAAAACCTAGGAGCAATAAGGAAGTCAAAGAGTGTTCAATGTAAGTTTTGTTCCATATTGATATGTATATTTTTTTATGTGCAAAATGAGTTCCCATCTTTTGTTAAAGTAGGATGGAAGACCAATAGGTCAGTTGTTGTGCAAATCAATGAATATAATGAGCAAATGGAGAGAATTTTGAGTAAGTTATGACTAGCTATTTTGAAGATTTCAAGCATTGCATAAAATAGAGATTGAGAATTCTTTTTTCCCTAGTGGAGAAATATTAAAATCATATTTTCTTTCTTGTACACATAAACTACACTTTCATCCAGGCTGAAGTACCTAGAGTTAGACGGTTAAGGCCTCTAGGTTATGAAATAAACATTAATGAAGCTTTAGCTGCTATTACTACACTTCATGTTGAAGTAGTTGATAAGATTGTCAAAAAAAATTGGTAACATTAATGTTGTAAAGTCAAAGGTTGAGATGGAGTTGAAGAAAGCCTCAAATTTGAAGAAGAAAGATAAAATGGTGAACAAACTCAAATCTAAGTTTGGGGAAGGTGCAAAAGATAATGATGGATAAGATGATGAAGAAGATGAAGAAGAAGAGGTACAAGGTCAAGAACCTCTTTCTTTGACCCAAGGCATGGGTGAGGATCAGGAAGAAGAAGGTGTCGAGGGAGATGATGTCAAGGAAGCACCAACAAAGCCACAACCAAAGAAGAGAAAAGCTAAAACACAACTAGTTTCACAACCAAAGGAAAATAAGGCTATAAAACCTAGTGCAACAAAGCCTACAGCTCTAGCAACAAGAGCCACTACAAGGGCAACCACTCAAAAGGCCAAGGAGCAAGCCAAAGAGAAGACTAAGGCAATTGAGCAAACTTGTCTTGTGTAGAATAAACCAAGAAAAAAATATGTAGCACAACTAGAGTTAGATGATGAGGAGATAGAATCATAGGACACAAGAAAATTTAGAATGGTACATTTATGATAAAGTTAGGGATAATGTAGATTTGACAGGTTTGAAAAGCATTGAATTCGGTAAGCTAGGTAGAGAAGGCCAAAACATGATTGAAGAGTCTATATATGCCATGATGGAAAAAATTAAGAACACTCCTCTTGAATTTGATAACACAATGCCAAAAGAATTATATACAATTGTTGAGAATAAGTTGCAATATAGCCTAAATATGGAAAAATAAATAATAGAGTCTGCATTAGCAGAAGTGATGCTAGAATTGTCAAAAGGACAAATAACTAAGGCAATTAAGAACTTTGGTAGCAGATTTGCACCAAAGTACAAGGCATTCAACATTTTACAGAATAAAATTGAGGATGTTGTGAAGAAATACACAAAAATGTGGAGGTTAATATATGGATTGACAACTGTAAAGGAAGGAGAAGTAGATCACTTTGAGGGAAGAAATAATGAGGAATAAGGTGAGGGCAAGGAGAAAGAAATAGAAAAAGAGAAAGAAGACACTACTGTAGAGGAGCCACAACAAAAGAAAGATCAGATGGTAATAGCAGATGAGCAGCATGTAGAACAAAGTATTGAAGACTCACAATTGCTAGCCATGAGCCCTCCACATAACACAAACACAACTGTAGAGACCATAATAGTGAAAGATGTTCCTAAAAAATCACCTCAGAACATCAATCCATTAACTGTAGAGGATTTGAAAAAGATACTTGACCAATCCACATTACAAGCAAGGTTATGTGAAAATCTTGTATTGGTTAGTGTGGATGAACTACAAAAGGAAATAGCTAACATAACAAGGGAAAAGGTGAAGCATTAACTGTAGAGGATTTGAAAAAGATACTTGACCAATCCACATTACAAGCAAGGTTATGTGAAAATCTTGTATTGGTTAGTTTGGATGAACTACAAAAGGCAATAGTTGACATAACAAGGAAAAAGGTGAACACACAAGAACCACCTACTACCATCCCTATAGCTACCAATGTTCAACCATTAATACAACCAGAGGATGAATCTCCAAAGGCTGACACCACTATGAGAGTTGATCAATTTCAGACTACAGAAGTAAAAGAGCCTACAAAAGAACAAGCAAGAAAGACAAATGTTTTTGTACCTACTACACAAACACAAGGTGCACCATAATTGATCATAATTGATCAAGGCAGATCTAATGAAGATAAGGACATACCCAAGGAAAAGGAGCAAGAAGCCACATAGACAATGGTAATCTTACCAACATCTGGCACTCCTTCTAAAGTCCTTCAGAGGTTGAGCACTAATGCAATACCATTGTAAATTTTAGCACTAGGCTCTAGCTCAACAAAAGTTGCTAAGGTACTTCACTATGGTGATGCACTTTTAGATGAAGACATAGTGATACCCAAATATGATTATGCAACAATAACATTAGTGAAGATAAATATCATGCAAGAAGCATTAGAGAGAAAGAAGAATCAAGGATCACTTAGAAAAGAGTATAAATAGAGGCAAGCACTTCAGGAGATCAAAGACATCCTTGTAGATGCTTTTAGCTTGCAAACACCTGATGAATCTAAACCTATATTAGAAAAGTTATCAAAAATTATTGAATAGGTGACTAATGAAGACTAGGATACTAATGTTAAACTCGTCCAATGGTCTAAAAATAAATTTCAAGGGAAAGTAAATGAGAAGATATATGGTGGAATAGTACTATCACAAGTTGAGCTAGCTAACAAAATTGAGAAAGTGAAGAAAGTACTTGAGAACATATTCTCATTGTACACAAAATTGTGTGATCCCACACTCTTCACACAAGAAATGAGCCACAAAATTTTGAGTCTAGAAAAAAACTTGAAAATTTTAGGTATGCAACTACCCCAAAATCTAGCTCAAAGTGAGAACCACTTTCATTCAATGCTTCATACACAAAATTAACTAGTTGTGTTAATAATACAAGAGGCTAACATAAGAGTCAAGTTGATTAAAAATCAAGCCTCCCTTACCCCCCATATGGAAATACTCCAAAAAAAACTAGCATATGCATAAATAGTATTACAGAAAGACCCCAATCTTTCAACATTGGATGGACTAGTTCATCTTGCAGCACAGACAACCATCTACATAAAATCATTATATATTGCATTAGACAATTGGGATGTTGCTTTAAAGATCATAATGGAAGTCCACAAGAACTTTTTGGACAAATATACAATCAGTGTATAGACCCTTTGACATCAGTGTCAAAAAGGGGGAGAAATATTAAAGGGGGAGATATTAAAAAATAAAGAGGGAGACAAAAATATGAAAGAGGGAGATAATACAAAATAAAGGGGGAGAAAAACAAAAAGGGGGAGCAATCGGCAAAAATAGATTATATCAAACAGAAATAGAATTTTAGTAATTTTGAAGACAAATGGTATAAGCATGAAGCAAATATACTCATAGAAGAGAAGAAATTTTGATATAAAATGGGCACATTAACTCAAGGTGAGTTACAAATTTTTTTGAGGTGTATGAGTCTATTATAGATTTTTGAAAATTTTGAAGTTTTGTACATATGTCGAACTTTGTATATATTATACTTGACAAAATTAGATTTGTTATGTATAGTTAAGTGTTTTTTACACTTGTGTCAAAGGGGGAAATTGTTGATCTCAGATTGGTTTTGAAAATTGAGTGTCAACACACTTAAGATATTTACTAAGTTCATGATGAGCTAGTAACACATGCCAAGTACAATATGTATAGATGTCAAGTTGCAATGAGTGTTGAGTCACTCATGTGTTGAGCAATTCAAATGTTGAGTGAACAATTGATGCTGAGTAAGTTCAAGTGTCGAGCAAGACAAAATTATAGTAAGAGCCAAGCATCAATATTATGAAGTGCCGAGTAGCACAGAATAGACCTAGTCATTTGTGATGGCACAAATAACTATGTAAAGCATTTTAAGTTTACTTATGGATAGATCTTAAAGCTTTGAAGATAAGATCAAATCTATTTGGATTCCCTATGCAATCAACATGCAACCAATCAAAAAAATGGAAGGAATTAAGTGGGAAAATGAATGAATCTCAATTCTAGATTCATACCTAACCCTAAGCCACCAAAGTTGTTTTAAAGGGAGACAAAGCCCATAATTTAGTGTGTGAACGAAAGTGTGCAAGGAAGTGATTCAAGCAAAAAATTAAAGGAACTGAAAAGGGGTGAATTGATTAGAAAGCATACAAGGTGATTAAGAAGTGTGAAAGAATTGTAGAATAAGTTTATAGAATAGACAAGAAACTATACAACATTGTCATAATAGATCAAGAGGATCAAGATGGATAGAAATATGATATGAAATTAGCAAGGAAAAAGTTGTAAGTGTATCAGATCAAACATTCTACTATTAATTTCTAACAACTATATCACCAAGGTGAAATCTGTTGGACTAAGGTTGATTTAATAGTCATTGTAAAATCCTTTAACAGGTTGACGTTCCAAGAGAGTGTTCTAAAGTCCTTTAGCTAGGTACACTTCTAACAAAGTGTTAAAATCCTTTAATAGGGTAGGATCTAACAATCCTTTGCAAGCCTTTTACAGGGTAGATCATAAAAATGGTCAAACTATGTAACCTTAATAGGTAACACTATTGTTGTAGTAGTGAAGAATTGTGGGTATCATCCCCACCCCAGTTTTACCTTCTCATTGGAGGGTTTCTAGGTAATCATATCTAGTGTCAAGTGTTTATGTAGATGTATTTACTTTACATGTTATTTCAATATGTTAATACATGCATTGTTTTAAAGTTAAAATTTTTATTGGTTAAAGATCAGTACTTCTTATTCACCACCGCCACCCCACTCCCCACACCCCCCCCCCCCCCCCTTAGAAGTATACATTTCCCACTTGTATTTCCAATATAAAATTAGAGGAGGAGCTCAAAAGTGCTAAAGAAAGAGAAGAATCCAACAAACTAAATCTTGAGGAAACAAGAAACAAGTTGTAGGAGCTTTATGAACAAAACAAAAAACTAGAAGAGGAGTTGGAGGATGCTAAACAATGAGAGTTGTCTAGGTTTTCAAAGAAGAGAAAATCCCTTTGTAAAGTTGTTAATGTTAATGACTTGTTGTAGTGATCTATTTGTTGGGAACCATGGACGTAGTCTGGAGAACATACTATCTGGTATGTTGTATGTGCAAATAGTCTCAAATTACTGGAACTTCTATTTCTTTCTCTACATTATCATTTCAAGTCATACTATTATGAATTAATATAATGATACATTACCTTTTATTTTTATTCAAAAGTTCAAGGTCATCTTTTAGGCTCTCAAGTTGCTCTAGAGTTTCATTCATTTGTCACATTTGGAAGGATTTTATGTTTTTTTTAGGGTGAGGGGGTTTGTTAGCTTATTAATTTCTAGATTAATGACAATTTTCAAAAGCCTTGGATAAAATAAATTCATAAATTGAAGAAGAAAAAATAGCAAGTTAAATCCTTGGGGTTCCTTTATGTCTAATCTAGTCAAAAGTTTTGGGAAAGGAAAGAGGAAAGATGAAAGGTGAAAGATGAAAACTTCAATAGGAGAAAACATCATCAAAATATGTTTTGAAAAAATATTCTTTGAGACACAAGAGAAGTGTAGGTGATCAATAAATTAAATGAATATACAAGACACTACTACTTGAACAATGAACAAATGGTCCATTATTAGTAGATGATGCAAATGACACATGAATATGTACAACTTACTCTAATGACACTATTCAACCAAGTATTAGTTGTAGGATGAAAGATGTAGATAGTAGAAAACCCCTCCATAATGTTGAGGAGAGAGGCATGCAAGGTTTACTAACGTGGTGTCATTAAAAAGGAAGTGAAGCCCATGGCTCATGTAGTTAGTACATGACTGACATATCTTGAATAAAGAAGAATTAAGAGCTAAATCAAGCCTTCTCCAAAGCCACTAACCTCAACCAACTTCCTTTGACTGCATGTCCCACCTTACCACAAAAATTGTATGGCTCTCCCAAATCTTTATTTGTATTAGATATTACATTCTAAATTATTTTTCTCAATAGAATTTTTTGAAGTGCACATTTTTATCAACCTATCCTTCTCATGATTTATGGTATTGTACTTCTTTTTCCTATGGCCATTTCTTTGGAAAATTATGTATAATCTATCAAAACAAAATCACAACTTCATAAAATTTCCCTCAACACAAGGCAATGTCGAGTGACAGACTTTCTTAGTGCAAGATGGTGTCGAGTAATAGGAAGGCAGTGCTGAGGAAGCTTGGCACAAGGAGCTAAGTACCTTGGCACTAAGGGCAATTTGGCATAGTGTATCCTGATTAAGCTCGATAGTGAAGATGTCAAGTGAGCTCGATCACCATTACAAGGTGATGCTTAGAAATAGAGGATGTTGAGTGAGCCCGGTGAGGGTAGAGAGGGAGACTTGGTGGACTTGGTAAAGACAAAACATCTTGTGCAAATTGAGTGACCTTTTAACAAACCCCATGTCTAAACTTTTCCATCATTAAAAAAGCAGAGAGCTGAAGGATGAATCTTTCAAATATGGACTTCTCAAATACAAAATATCAAACAATGATGAATAGAAGAGGGAAACAACAAAGTTTTGTATCCTTCCTTGCTTTCATGCTTTCTATTCAAATAAGATAACATTATTAAAAAATCTAGGAACATTCAGCTTCAACCTAAAAACCCTAAATCTTCAACCTGATAAAACTTCAAACTTCAAAATTACAGCACCAATGGTTGCATACAACAATGCTTAGAGCAATCACTACTTCATAGGATGAATAAAAAATGAACCTATAGAATAACAAAAAGGATCCAACACATGCAACTACAAACATAAAACTAAACCTTCCTTTTATCTTCTAAACTATGACTTGATCTACTAATCGATTTCCTTCTTTGTTCAGTGCTCTTGCACTTCTCTACTCTGCAACTGATCCAATCTCTATACTAATCTACTCAAAATGAATCAGATACATTCCTGTTTGTTTCCTGGCAAAATCATTTTCCCTCTTATTTAAAATTTGAACTCATAGGTACTAACATTCAATGTTTATGACTATTGTGTAGGCTATTAGGGTGGTAGGTGATCATTTGGTTCAAGGGCAACTGAACCACTACATTAAATTTCTAACATTCCCCCTTTATCTTAAGCTAAACAAAGAAAGATCACTCCCATCCAAAATCAACTACACCAAGACACTCACTTTGGTGTACACAAGTTTCAATGCCTAGAGGCTTAGTGAATATGTTTGCTAGCTACTACTCAAACTTGCAAAACTCTATCTTGATATCCCCATTCTCCACTAACTCTGTGATAAAGTGATATCTGATCTCTATATGCTTGCTTCTCCCATGAAAGACTAGATTCCTCGACAATGCAATTGAGGAGATGTCATCACAATAAATTGTGGTTCCATCCTCTTGCCCTTCATTTAAATCTGTTAAGGTCCTCCTTAACCAAATAACTTGACATGCTACTACATTTTTTATTATGTATTTGACATCTGTTGTACATTGAGCAACAATAGATTGCTTCTTGGATGCCCATAAAATTTCACACGATCCCATATGAAAAATGTAGCTAGAAGTGCTCTTCCTATCATCTAAGCTTCCCACCCAATCACTATCCATGTAACCATCCAAATTGAAATCATTTTTTGTAGTATACAAAATCTCAAATCCCTTGGTACCATTTGTATACCTTAGGATCCTCTTTCCTACCTGCCAATGGGAATCTTTTGATGTTTCCACAAATCTGAAATTTGAGCTTACTGCATGCATCGTGTCTGGTTGAGTTATAGTTAAATACATCAAACTTCCAATCATACTCTTGTATAGTGTTGGATCCACACTTTTGTTGCAATCTTCTTTTCTCAACTTCAAACCTACTATTTTTTGTGTTGGGGCTTCCTTGCTATTCTATATTTTGACTCTCTCCAAGATCTGCCTTGCATATTTTGCTTGAGAGATAAAGATGCCATTATGCATTTTTTTTACTTCTGTGCCTACAAAATACTTCAAGATACCTAGGTCTGTCATTTCAAATTCATTCTTCATGACCTCTTTGAACTTGCCAATTAGGAAATTATCATTTCTAGTTAGGATTAAGTCATCTACATATAAGACAACAATCAACATATTACCATTTTCTACCTTGATGTAAAGTGTGGGCTCACCATCACTTTTGCTAAAGTCATTTCTCATCAACTATGATTCAATCCTATTGTACCATGCTTGTGGAGCTTTCCTGGTCCTATAAAGAGCTCTCTTCAATTTACACACTTTGTGTTCTTCACCTACAATTTCATAACCAGGTGGCTACTCCACATATACTTCTTTCAATACAACATTCAAGAAGACAGACTTCACATCCATTTGATATACCTTCCATTTGTGATGGGCTGCAATTGCTATGACAATATGCACAGTTTCCATTATTGTAACTCAGGCATGTGTCTCATCATAACCTCTACCATATTGTTGCTTGTACCCCTTGACCATTAAATGTGCCTTGTGGCTATCTATTTTTCCTTTAGCATTGCACTTGGTCTTGTAAACTCATTTCAATCCAATTACTTGCCTCAAAGGAGGTAAAGTAGTTAACTCCCATGTCTCATTTTTTTCAATAACATTTATTTCCTCATCCATGGCATTACACCATTTCTCGTCATTCACAACTTCCTCAAAATAAACTGGATCATTATGAGAAAATAATGAAAAATTTACACTCTCATCATAATCTTCCTCATACCTTCCATCTTGGTACATCTCCCTTACACATTTAGTCTTTCTTGGAAATAGGGAGGCAAGAATGGGATCTAAATTTTTAGTATTGTTGCTACTATTATTTTTCATTATAGCTTAGGGTTGTCTTGATGTGCTTGGATCTGTTGTTCATCATGTTAAGGGTTGATTTACTTTTATCATTTGTCTGGAATCCATGTCAGTTGCTCCATCTTCTTGCTGATCACCAATTTCATCTTGTTCCTTTTCAATAGTAGGCACTTTATTTGAAGTGCTTGAGGATCCATCTATTGAGCCATCCCATGACTAATTTTCAAGAAATTTCACATCTTTTGAAATGATGATCTTCTTGGTAATTGGATCATATAGCCTGTAGGCTTTTGATTATGAGCTATACCCTATGAAGGTGCACTTCACACCTTTGTCATCCACCTTTTTCCTTTGTTCTTTAGGCACATGTGCATATGCTACACATACACTCTCAAGTGCTCAACTATCCATCTGTTCCTTGGCTAAGCCTCAAGAGGAATCCTATCATGAACTGACTCAGTAAGACACCTATTGATTAAGTACACTATTGTTGCTACATCCTCTCCCCAATATTTAGTTGGGAATCATTTTTCTTTCATTATGCTTCTAGCCATTTCAACAATGGTCATGTTCTTTCTCTCAACCGCTCCATTTCGCTATGGAGTATAATTGGTTGTAAGCTCTTTTTCTTATGCCATTTTTCCTACAAAAGTTTACAAACATATTGGAGGTATACTTGCCTCTTCTATTTTCTTTAAGGACCTTTACATATTGTCCACATTCTTTTCCAGCCAAGGCTTTAGATTCAACAAATTTATCAAATGCTTCAGACTTATTCTTCAAAAAATACACCCATGTCCTATGACTAAAGTCATCTTTGAATGTCATAAAATAAGTACTCCCCCTAATAGAAGTAGTTTGGATAAGGCCTACCAAATTAGAATGTACCAATTCTAATGGTGCTCTAGCCCTTCTAGAATTTCTAGAATTAAAGGGAAGCCTATGTTACTTATCTAAAATACAAGCCTCACACTTGTCATATGAATCTACTATACTTGAAAAACCATCTACCATTCTTTTCTTAGACAACAAATTTAAACTAGCAAGGCTAAGATGTGCATACCTAAAATGCCAAAGCTTGGGGGGGGTCTTCAATCATGCTCCTAAGAGCTGATTGCTTATGTACTACTGTATATGCATGCTTAGGAAGTGCAGCATTGACTCGAGAAGAGAAACATGTCTCTATCTTCAATGGGAACATCTAGTTCTTTTTCATTTGAACTATTGCAAGTAATCTATTACTCTCATCTTTCTCATGAATGACACACTTGTCATTTTACATCAGCACCTTGTATCCATTTTAAATGATTTGTCTAACACTCATCAAATTATGCTTCATACCAAGGGCAAGATACACATTTTGTATCTCCTTTTTCTCACCTTTCTTGGGCTGACTATAATATATCCTTTACCCACTATAGAAATGGTTGCATTATTTCCCATCTTATTTTTAGAATTAAAAATCTTATCAATGAAATATAATAAACTTTCATTACCACTTGTGGTTTCTACAACCTCTATCTAGGTACCATACCTCAAGCTTGCCCTCTTCACCTATGTTACAAATGATGAAGGTTGTGGGATTGTTTGCATTTCCCATACTCACATCAATGACATTAGCATTTTGCTTTGACTAATCACCATGCTTCTTTAGCATTCACTTGCATAATGCCCATACGTATGATAGTAGTAGCATTCAACATTGATTTCATTGGAGTTATAATTCTTCTTTCCTCCTTTAGAACTTTTTTGAGAGGTGCTTACTCCCTCTTGGTTTCTTGCTCATCCTGAGCTTTCTACACTAGCACTTCTTTGACCATTCCTTCCATAGTCTCTACTTCTTGAGCCTCTATTGGAGCCATTTCTTCCTCTCACCCTACCTCTTGAATTCTCTCGAGCCTTAAAAGATTGCTCTTAGGAGGTGGTTGTTGATTTGTTAATCTGGTGCTCATGGCTTTGAAGAGTTCCCATCAACTCATCCATAGTCAAGGTGGTGAGGTCCTTTGCTTCTTAAATGGTTTTCACAATGTTGTCATATTTCTGAGGTAAATTCCTTAGTATCTTCTCTACAATCCTCTGCTCTACATAATCTTCTGCATTTTGACTTGAGCTAGCTTATCAAAGTGGGGATTCATGAGCTAAACTTTGCAATAGGTTCACTGTCCTTCATCTGAAGGTTTTCAAACTCTCTTCTAATCATTCGTAGCTTCACTAATCTAACCTTATTTGTCCCCTTGAAGTTCATCTCAAGGATGTCTTATGCTTCCTTTGCATAATTTTTTGTTGCAATCTTGAGAAAGATTGTCTCTATCATTACTACCTCAATTAGACTTAATGCCTTAGCATCCTTTCTCCTTGACTCTTTCAACTAAGTCTTCTATGGGTTTTTGAGGACAACATAAAATCTTGGGACTATAACATCATTGAATCCATTTACCACAAACTCCCACAAATCATTTGTAACCATTATGGTTTTCATCTTAATTGCCCATGTGTCATAATTTTGTCCATTAAAGGATAGTGACTGCTGCCATGTCTTTCTTACATCTCCTACCATGTCAAACACTAAGAAAACAAATGCCCTAACTCACTATGAGTGTGGGGCCTCAAAGCTCTGATACCATGTGAAAAATGAATCACAACTTCATAAAATTTTACTTGGCACAAGGTAATGTTGAGTGACAAACTTGCTTGACACAAGAGGGTGTCGAGTGATAGGAAGATGGTGCCAAGTAAGCTCGACACAAGAAAGAGCCAAGTATCTTGACACTAAAGGTAACTTGGCATAGTGTATGCCGATTAATCTTAGCAGTGAAGGTGCTGAGTGAGCTTGGTCACCATTGCAAGGTGATGCTCGACAATAGAGGATGCCAAGTGAGCTCTGTTAGGGTAGAGAGGGAGACTTGGTGGACTCAGTAAAGACAACATGTCTTGTACAAACTAAGTGACATTTTGATAGACCTCATGTCTAAACTTTTCCACCATTAAAAATGTAGAGATCCAAAGGATGAAGCTTTCAACTATGAACTTCTCAAATGCAAAATATCAAGCAATGATGAATAGAAGAAGGGAACAACAAAGTTTTGTACACTTACTTGCTTTCTTTCTATTCGAATAAGATAAAACTATTACAAAATCAAGAAACATTTGGCTTCAATTAGAAAACCCTGAATCTTCAAGTTGATAAAACTTCAAACTTCAAACTTACAACACTAATGACTCCATACAACAATGCCTCGAGCAGTCACCGCTTCACGGGATGAATCAAACAATAAAAAATGAACTTATAAAATAACCAAAAGGATCCAACATGTGCAACTACAAACACAAAACTGAACCTTCCTTCTATCTTCTAAACTTTGACTTGATTGGTTGATTGACTTCCTTCTTTGATATGTGCTCTTGCACTTCTTCGCTCTATAACTAATCCAATCCTTGTAATGATCTACTCAAAATGAATCAGATACATTCCCATTTTTCTCTTGGTTAAAATGTTTTTCCTCTCATTTTGAATTTGAACTCACCTACTGGCATTCAATTTTTATGACTGTTGTGTAGGTCATTATGGTGGTAGGTAAGAGTTTGGCTCCAGAGGCAACTGACCTACTGCATTAAATTTCTAACATAACCCGATGGATTTTAAAAGGGAAAAGTCAAAAATCCTCTACTGTAAGTAAATTTATTTATTTATTTTATTATTATCTTATCCAATTCAATTAATATCCTTTCCAATCATCTTAATTCCTAATTAACTGATTACAGTGTCCCATATTATTAATTAGAGTTGCTCTAAGGGATATTATATATCACTATGTATCCAAAATTTATGAAGGGTGAACATGTGGATTACTCAATACTATTGATACACTCATCAAGAAAGGCCCATGCTCCATATCTGATCATGTTAAAATTTTTGATTTTGAAAATATAAATTATGTCATATAAATGGATAATGGGGACTTTAAAACATATAATCCTTTTTTTTTTTTTAGACTATAGGAATCGGTGCAACACGGCCCCCCTATAAACTGCAATGCACCTGGTAAACTTTTTAACGTGACCGGTAGCGCTGACATGACACGCCCACCGGTACCACAAGGACGGAGGAGACTAGAACCCGTGACCAAACCCTTGCAACAGGGAAGATTAAGCCAACCGAGCTAGGGCCCCTGCCCTATATAATCCTTAATTATTCACAAATTTCCTCTATTTCATAGAGTAAGCATGACAAACTTGTTATGCAATTATTTTTTGAATACTGTGATCTAGAGATTTTGGAAGTTAAGCTAGTTTCTTCGAAAAAATATCCCTCCAATATTAGCTACTACAAATTTGGATTTTTCAATGATTAAAATGAAGAACTCATGGAAGGGTGTGCATGGAGTTGTAATTGGAAGCTTAGAAGTTCAAGATTAGGAAAATAATAGAAACTAAATTCAGTCTGAGAGGCACATTGCATTTATTTACTAGCACTTGTACCTTTGAAGGGTGCAAGGGTTATACTGATAGTTTTATATATATCAAATAATGTCACAAAAAAATTTCTAATAATATTTTCTTTACATAATAGAACATTAGAAAGATAATTTTAGAATCTTTATTACGTTTTCTTCCTTTCTGACCATGTAATACACCCTATTTACCTTTCTTTTGTCAATGTTTGTCATTTCTTTTCAATAATTTATCTTCTATGCAACTTTTGTTGGTAAATAGAAATGTATCATGAATACAATTAAGTAGAGGAATGCTTACTTGTGCTTAGATGTGTTAATTTTCATTAATGATTACATTATGGGTGAGTATCTTGTTTATCTTTGTGACTAGATTGGGTTTGATGTATTGCATATAAAGTCAACTAAACATGTGGTGTAGAAAATATAGTTTCTCTAAGGATTTCCCATTGTGGAGATTTTACATGCAACCCAAATATGACAATGAGTTGATGATTTGGAATTATGAGAATACTAAAAAATGGATAGACAGCTGACCATTTTAAAGCTTGAATTTAGATGTTCCTTTGCACATCTTGGGTCGAGTAAATACCATGAAAGAGGGTATAGATTGGGGAGTGACATTTTTTCCATTGTGCTAGATCCAACACTCAAATTCTTGATGATGAAAAAAGGATTCGATGAAAGGAGAGGCAAGTAAAATGTGATATTAAAAGAGTTCAATTTAAAAATTCAGCCAATTAAATTAATCATAGGAGAAGGTTTGAAAAAACTTGATTGGACACAAAAAATGGATTGGCTCGCCAAGTATATACAAATGAAAGAATCATTTTAGACATCTAGTATAAGTATATGGTATATTAATTATCACATAGAATATGTCATGAAGGTTTGAATGGTTGACAAAGGTGTCCTCTAAATGATAAGATGTAATTTATACATGCTAAAGTAATGGGTATCTTTATAGTCAATAATCCAAGAAAATGTATTCACATATATATCATAATGGTGCACTTGGTCATGTCTGAACAAGCCCCAGAAACATCTGAAGCCTAAACATAAGTTCCCCTGGGCTAGATTTACATTATGCACCATGATGAATGACATTTTCCCAATCGAGATGGATACCCCACATTATTTATCAATTGACATTCCAACAAAATGTAGTGCTCATCTTTGTCATAGTTTTAAAAAGTGGGCACATTTTGTCATGTGTAAATAAGCACAAAGAAACACCTAAAACTTGAAGCAAACAAGATGTCCCCTATACTGTGATTGGGTGTCTAAGATTAACTACATTCCACACTAATTTTTCCATTTTCCAATTAAGAAGAAGGAAAATCCACACACCATGTCATCTTCACTACTTCTACTATTTTTCACACAGATTAACATAGTGGGTGTGATCATCATACTAAAACAAGCATCTCTGCCAAGTTGACTATTAGGTATCCCAAACGAAGAAGCATTTCCAAGGAAAGAGTGGATATTTCAAAGGTTTAGACGCCTATTTCATTAATGGATCAAGTCTGGCTGTCGACAATGTATCAATTGAGGTTGCTAGTGAATTGAGAAGCATCATGACATCAGCAAAACCACTAAAGTGAGATTGAAAATTATCAATTTCAAATAGGTAGCAACAAAAAATTCATTAAGGAAAATCGGGGAGCAACTTTAATCAATTAGACAAACCTAAATGAAATAAAAAAGATGATCTGATGCAGATCAACTTACCAACACTGTAGAAGGATTGATTAGGCGAAGAATTTCTTCGCTCAAAAACCAAACAAATTTGCAGATCTATTAGCAAGAAGTTCAATATTATCAACTCACCTAACCTTGTCTAAAGAAGTTAAATGTTTTTCTGCTGAAGGACAAAAGGCTGAGTGTCAATTGGGCTTCTTTGGATACACACTCCAACTCACAAAAATCAAAATGTACTATTCCAATTTTTTCAACATTCTTTTAGTAGCATATGACTACAGGAAAATTTCATCATTTAGGTAAATGATTCTCAAGGGGTGAGGCCTATGGGCTTAATTAAATAGGTAATACAATATATAGATTGAGAAAGTGTAGAATTTAGTATAATTGGGCTTGGGAATTTGGCTTGGAATAAAATCTGAAAATTAAATAAATATAAGTAGGAGAATGTGTAAATGAGTTTGATCTAAAAATTATAAAGTTAAATTTTAATAGCAATATCATAAGGACTAGAAACAATTTGATAATCAAAATGGATTAATAATATTAGATTTCCACAATCTATTTTTAATGATGTATTTTTGTTTCTGGATTTGATTGTGCACGGTTTTTTAACATCAATGTTTTGGATCACAGAGTTTGATTGTGTATGGTTTTTTAACATCAATGTTTTGGATTGGTTTTTTAAGATCAACTTTTCAGATCACAGAGTTGTGATCTGAAACATTGATTTTAAAAAACCATACACAATCAAACTCTGTGATCCAAAATTTTGATGTTAAGAACCCATACACAATCAAATCCAAAAGTAAAAATAAAGCATAATCAAAATGGATGTTGACTAAAATATTAGATTCTATTTATAGATAAAATTGTAGTGCTATTCGTGACAATTTAGATTTTTCATGTTATAAACATGCATGGGATTATGCCTGAGATTATTTTATGTCTCTTTTGTTCAAATAATGATAGTCATTTTCGATACAGAAAGTAGGAATTCTCATCATATTCTAAGGAATGTGTTCTCCAAATGTGCTTGGCTTCATAGCCTTCCTGTTGGTCATGTAGGCTTCCAACTGTCTATTTAATCTTCCCTTCCCTTACCTACTCCAACTACTTCATTTATTGCTTCTTCTCATCGAGAGTTCTAGATCTCTCATTTTAAACTATGCTTCTAGATTGTTAGGTTTAGGTTTAGGGTTTTTTCAAATAGTCGGCTATAATATTTTTCTAGAAGTTTGTAGATGTTTCATCTTCTCAGCTAATAGTAGATTTCTCTACAATATTGTATTATTTCTTATAATAGGTTGTATGTACTCATTTGATATTACAGTGGAATGAAATATAACATAGTTTATTGTACGGCAGCACATCGTATTGTTCTGTGTGTTTATTTTTTGTCCTCTGCCTATCCATTAGATTGATATCAGAGCCGTAAAAATTTTGGGAATTGTTTTTATTGGTAGATGTCATTGTGGGTGAAAGGAAAATGAGAGCAAAAAGATCTGAGGAGGAGATCATAGTTTCTATGTGAGGAAGGAAGAGAAAGGGTTTGTAGTGGTTACAAGTCAGAAAGTCTTACTGTTAAATCATGGTAGGAACTAGTGGAAGTATTTTACAGCCACAAATTCCTACTTTTAATGGCAAAAATTATGATTATTGGAGCATCAAAATGAAAACACTTTTTCGTTCTCAAGATGTTTGGGATTTAGTTGAAAGTGGGTTCTTTGAACCAACAGACCAGCAGGCATATCAAGCTCTTTCACAAGCTGAAAAAGATTTATTAAAGGAAAATAGGAAAAAGGATGCTAAGGAACTATTCTTTATTTAGCAGGCAGTGGAGGAAGCAATATTTCCAAAGGTAGCTGCTGCCACAAGCTCAAAGCAAGCATGGGACAACTTGCAATCAACATACCAGGGCACAAGAAAGGTAAAAACTTCAAAGTTACAAAATCTTAGAAGAGATTTTGAAAATTTGCAAATGAAAGATTCAGATTTAATAGACTCATTTTTCACATAAACAATGGGGATAGTAAATCAGATTAGATCATATGGAGAAACCCTTGGGGATCAACAAGTTGTAGAGAAAATACTTAGAAGTCTACCAAATAAGTTTGATTCAAGAGTTGCAGCCATTGAAGAATCTAAGGATGTCTCTTTGCTATCAATAGATGAGTTAATGGGTTCTCTCTTATCACATGAACAAAGGTTGAATCGTTCAGGAACTTCATCATTGGAGAATGCTTTCAAGACTCAACTTTCATTTGGAAGAACAAGAGGAAGATTAGATCACAGTAGAGGTAGAGGATGTTTTACACCAAGAGGAGGAAGAGAAAATCTACAGTTTGAGAGTAGAAGGCCAGCATCAAGCTCACAAACCAATTTCACATCAACAAGAGGAAGGGGGAGCAACCATCATCAAGGAGAAAGGTATGACAAATCTAACATCTAATTTCATTATTGTAATAAATTTGGACATTTTGCATCTGAGTGTAGAAAAAGACAATATGACATGAATAGGCAAAAGACACATTTTACAAATGAAAGTCAGCCCAACACTAGTGAGCAAAACACCATCTTGATAACATGCAATGTTGCACAAGAGAGTTCTAAAGAAGTATGGTTCTTAGATAGTGGTTGTAGTAACCATATGAGTGGGTCTAAGGATATATTCTCAACAATAGATGAATTAGTAAAATCAGAGGTTAAGTTGGGAAATGATCATCAAATCTCAGTCATGGGAAAAGGTTCAATTAGCATAAGAACTAAGAAAGGTGAAGAAGAGGAAATTCCTGATGTATATTATGTTTCTGGATTGCAACACAATCTCATAAGCATTGGACAACTAGTACAAAAGGGATATAGAATACATTTTGAAAATGGTGAATGTGTGATTCTAGATAAAAGACCAAGCAATAGGCTGATTGCAAAAGTTGAAATGACTCAAAATAGAATGTTCCCACTTAAAATCCAAAGTGAATTATTTTTAGAGCCAAATGTATTGCAAAAAGTAGCTCAATCTGCATTCAAAACTTTCCACAAAAATGAATCTTGGCTATGGCATTTAAGGTTTGGTCATTTAAACTTTAAAGGGTTACAATTCTTATATAAGAAACAAATGGTCTATGGGTTTCCATCAATAGAGCCACTTAAGACAACATGTGAGAGTTGTAGTTTGGCAAAGCAACAAAGAGAAAAAATTTTAATTGGAAAGTCTTATAGAGAAAAACATCCACTTGAGATAGTCCATTCAGATCTTTGTGGGCCAATGCAAACACCATCCTTAAGTGGAAAACTTTATTTCTTGACATTTATTGATGATTTCAGCAAAAAAGTTTGGGTTTATTTTGTGAAGTATAAATCAGATGTATTTGCTATCTTTAAAGAATTCAAGGCAAAAGTTGAGAAATAAAGTGGATAATCTAATAAAACATTAAGAACTGATCAAGGTGGAGAATACATATCAAATGATTTTCTGAATTTTTGCAAAGAAAATGGCATATGGAAACAATTTATAGTGAGGTACACTCCACAAAAAAATGGAGTAGTAGAAAGAAAAAATAGAACAATTATGGAGATGACAAGGAGTATGTTAAAGGAAAAACACTTGCCAAATGAGTATTGGGCTGAAGCAGTTGCATATTCAGCATACATACTAAATAGATGTCCAACAAAAGTAGTAATAAATAAAACACCTGAAGAAGCTTGGAGTAGAAGGAAGCACAATATAGCACATTTGAGAGTGTTTGGTTGTGTGGCATACTCATTGGTACCTCAAGAAGTGAGACAAAAATTAGATGATAGAGGAGAGAAGTGCATATTTTTGGGATATAGTGAGCAATCCAAGGCATATAGGCTTTATAGTCCTATCACAAAGAAGTTAATAATAAGTCGTGATGTTGAGTTTGTAGAAGAAGAAGCATGGGATGGTAGCTTGGATAAGTCAACTACAGTTGCAGCTAGTGTTCCACAAGAAAATGAAGAAAATGAAACTCAAGATGTGCATTCTACAACACAAACAAATGTTCCTAAAACACCTACAAGGGCACCTACCACTCAAAACAATACTACTCCAGCAAGCACTAATAGTAGTGAATCATCTAATCCAAGACTTGCTTCATTAAGATCAAGAACTATAAATACTTCAAGGAAGACACAAAGTCTTAGAGATATATATGATGAATTACAAGAGGCTGAAAATGATGACTTAAGCATTAATTTTGCACTCTTAGCACATGCTGATCCAATTTATTTTGAAGAAGCTATTAAAGATGACAAATGGATTTCAGCCATGGATGAAGAAATTCAGTCAATAGAAAAGAATGATACTTGGGACTTAGTAGATCTTCCTAAAGGCAAGGATGTGATTGGAGTTAACTGGGTATATAAAACAAAATATAATGCTGATGGAAAAGTAGAGAAATACAAAGAAAGGCTAGTAGCCAAAGGCTTCACACAACAACCAGGTATAGACTACAATGAGACATTTGCACCTATGGCAAGATTAGACACTATTAGAATGATTGTATCCATTGCAACTCAAAATAATTGGAAGGTTTATCAAATGGATGTGAAATCAACATTCTTGAATGGCATTTTAGAAGAAGAAGTGTATATAAAACAGCCACTGGGATATGAAATTTTGGGAGAAGAACATAAGGTATACAAGTTGAAGAAGGCACTATATGGCTTGAAGCAAGCTCCCAGAGCTTGGTATAGCAGAATAGACTCTTATTTTGTGAATAATGGTTTTAGTAAGTGTGGCTATGAACCAACTTTGTATGTCAAAGTGAACAATGAAGGAGAAATATTAATAGTTTTCTTATAGGTAGATGATTTGATATTCACAGGTAATATGTCAATTAACAATTTCAAGGCAGCCATGAAAAATGAAATTGATATGACTGATTTGGGACTCATGAGATATTTTTTTGGGATACAAGTAAATAAAAATTATCAAGGCATTTTCATTTGTCAAAGTAAGTATGCTAATGATTTGTTGAAAAGATTTAAAATGACAAATGTGAATTCATTCCCTACACCAGTTGCATTGGGTATAAAACTTAGCAAGAATGATGAAAGTCCTAATGTAGACTCAACTTTATTCAAAACATTAGTTGGAAGCCTTTTATATTTGACAGCTACAAGACCATATATAATGCATGGAGTTAGTCTCATTTCAAGATTCATGGATAAACCAAAAGAAACTCATTGGAAAGCTGGAAAAAGGATTCTAAGTTATATAGCTGGAACAAAGAACTTTGGGATCTTATATGCATATTGAAATGTGCCTTTTCTAATTTTGTATGATATTTCCAACCTCTAATCATATTTTCAAGATCAAACAACTTATATCACAAAGATCCACCAAATTTCTCAAGAAACCCCAAATCAGGTATGCCGAAAATAGTGCCAAAAGCTTCACAGCTTCACCTATTATTAATAAATCTAAAAATGGGCATTTTTACAGAAATTTCAGTAGCATAACAGCTTAAAAAATGATATTTCCAGATCTTTATAGCCTTTACACAATAATTCACAAATGTAGGACAAAAACTATGCTCATTGGGCTCTCGAAATTACCACAAAAACACTAATAATCTATCTCAGAAGTTTAATCACGTCCCAATACATATATTCAGCTCTATTTTAACATCTTAAAGTCTGAAATACAACAGCAATCCAAACTGATATGAAGTACTCAACTAAAAACACCAAACTCATACAAAAAACACACCCGAAAACCCACCAATCTGCACTGTTCAGCACAAAGGCAAACTCTGTACGAGCATGCACATGGAATGGCTTCAAACTCCAGTTCTTAGCCTTCCTGAAACCCTACAAATTCCCATTCTTGGGTCTCCCTAGAAACTTGCAAACTCTCGTTCTTGGGTCTCCTTCTCCACAGGTTTGGTAGCCTCTGAAGAATAACAAAGAATGAGCAAAAATCAAGTTCTAGCGTCAGCCCAAAATGCCTCCAAACCCCTTAAAAGAGGGCATAACCATAACTCACGTCCAAGAGAGGTTAATGAAACATATTTTAATAATAATTTTTATTTATTAGTCCAACGATTTCCAAAGATTAACCCCCTTTTCCCCAAACTTCACTTTCTTGGGCGTGCCTGCTTTAGCAAAGATTATTATTTTTTAATCATTTGAAAAGGGGACATGAAAAGTCCTCCCATCCCAACACTTGGATCCCAAATGTAGTCATGAACTATATTACTACCAATTAACATAGGCTCCTACAATATCCTCTGCAATATGACCAAGAGGAATCCATAATCAAACTGACAATTATAGCTCAACCAAACTCCAAAATCACCACTACCATAGTAAAAAACCCATTAGACACAAACTATTAGAACATCAGAACCCAAGTAAGGTGGACAAATCAAACTACCAACATAGTAAATACCATCAACGCATCCCACTAGCCTATACAGAATGTACAATCCAACTCTGCAACAATGGTGAATGCTCTCGAATGAAACTATACCAAGTATGGAGAATCCACACACTGTACAACTCCTGCTGTCAACACAACTCTGCAAATCACCGACCACTATCTCATAACCATAACTCCCATGCACTGCTGATGGTGAAAAGACATTACAAGATAAAAAGTAAGAAATGGAATCCAAACCAAATTTGCCTGCCATCAACTCCTCAAAACAAGGATCAGATGCTAACTGATGTACATACCTTGCAATATAATGTTGATTAAAAAAACCAACCTCAGTCAACAGCTCATCATGAACAAGTGATACAACCCACTGTGACTGATCACTAGCTAAGTTAGGAGATGTCATAGCCAAAGGAGTAGAATCAATAACAACACCCACTAAAGCATCACTCCCAAACTCCTACTCTAAGTCACATATTATCAAGCTGTCAACTACAGAACCTATCACCATGTCATGCCCATCACAACTCTCATCTTGAGGCATCAAACTGTCCGATAACTGATGATAAGCACTAGGAACCAAAGTAGATCTCTGTATCATCATCTCATCAACATGGTCATCAAAGGTAAATTGATGAGCATACCTCACAGTGTAATGCCGATAGAATTCACCAATCTTAGTCAGTGACTCGGACTGTAATCTAGATGAAACTAACTGTAATTGATCATTAACCATGTTGGAACTGACTACTACCTCCGAAGATATCACCAAGGGAGTAGTATTACTAGTAGGAACCATGCCAACTGCCGACTCACCAACATCACACATGATCTTTGATACATCTCTAGTCTCCGTGCCATTAGTACTAGAGGCCACCACCATGTCAGGCATACAACAATCTGCTACAACACCCAACTCATCTGAACCTGACTCTAGTGTGAATGAACTTGATATGCCAATGTTAGTATCAAGAATGGATGCATCCCCATCTCCACTGTCTCTGACAATCTCGGCCATGGACATCCTTGGATCACCAAACACCACAACTTGTGACTGTATAGAATCAGGTAAAGACTGTAGTCGCTCTAACTCCAATGTTCACCTTAGCCAAATGAAACTATGACTCCTTGAAAGCCAACTGTGTACTCTCAAGAATCTCAGAAGTCACCTCAAGCTGCTTAGTAAGCTCACTCACCTCATCTTCCTTGGCCAACAATGCATCATATGCTGTACTGCCCCACTCCATAAGATAATCTCTGTTGGCTACCAACTGCATATAATCCTGTCTCAGAATCTAGATAGCCTCCCATAAAGAGTGGAACTCTATCAAGGAAAGATAACTGCCTCCCTGCTCATCACTAGTAGGAGAACCCCATCCATAAACTACTAACAACTGACGAGCAACATCAAAATGCTGGCAAGTGATAACAATGTCTCAGTCACTAACTCTCAACTGATTAGACACATGATGGCACTGGCTTGACTGTCTCCTACAAACCTCCTCTGATGCACTGTCTAAAGGAGTATCCTCAAAGTTACTAGTCTCTAGAGTATTACCATCCATATCGTGTGAATCAAATCTAAGGCTCATATCAACATACAGAGTATCAAAAACATTAGCATTGCTGTCCAACTCCTCTATACCCAAGGAAACTAAGTCTTCAAAACTGCCCACTGCATCCTCCTGAATGTCATCAATGCCAATATGATCCTGGGACTCATCTATACACACTGCCAAATATAAAATATCATCAACACATTCCAGCAAGTATGGTTGACTGGATATATGAACAAAGCCCAACATCAGTGTATAAAAACTAATACCAACATCAGACAAGATACTAGCACAAGAAAGGACAACACCATGTAATCTGCTAACCAAATCCATGATAGCACCCAAACAAACACTGCTACCAAAAAGTGTTAAAGATCTCTAGTCAACTAAATCCCAAACGCCAATATAACAATCTTGAGTCCATATCCATAAGCTAGAATCAACTGGTAACTCAAGCAAACTCCTCACCTGAGTAATATGACCAATATCAACTAACTCCACATACCTGTCATGATGAGATAATGAAGTCACAATACTATCTTTGTTCACCTTCAGCTGGCTGGAAAAATCATGTGAAGTACTACCAGCCTCAACCTCATGTGATGAAGCATCTAACTGTGCCTGGTACTCTTTCTTAGCAAAGTAATGAATGCTCAATGTCTGCTCATCTCTACTAGGTATCTCACCATCCTGCATGACAACATCCTCATAATCATCATCTGAACCCACACTGTAGTCACTGTCTGTTGTAACTATACCATCTTGAATACCTGTGGCATCACCCTTTGACAACCTCTAAACAATTGTCTCAATTTGAGTATCAAGTTGACCGTTACTATCAATCTGTGTAATATCCTTTCCCACCACCTCCTGTGGCAGAGTAGAATCGGAGACCTCTACCTGGCTATCAGCTAGTTTCTCAAACTCCTCATGCAAGTTCTTGGGAATTGTGTCATCTGTCCTGTGAGAAAATTTTCCAAATAGAAATCTAGTCAACTTATCCACCTTAGCTAGGTCGGACAACATGTCATTCATTATATGGTGGTGCTCAACCAACTGTTCAGATATGTCATGGCTTATTTTCTTAAGTTTATCTCAAATGTCTAAATAACCATCATTTCTACTATTCTGACTCTGGATATCAATTGTCCAAGATCGTGCCCTCTGAGACTCTGCACTATACCTATCTATTTGGATAAAGTAGAGTGTAACCCCAATAGGATATAACTTCTTCAAACACCAAGAACTAACATGCAAATGATTAGAAGTAGCATGCAACCATAGATTTTGACATGCAACTGATTAGAAGCAACATGCAACCACCAAATTCACCAAGAACTAACATGCAAATTATTATAAGTAGCATGCAACCATAAATTTTGACATACAGCTGATTAGAAGCAACATGCAATCATAAATTATGACATGCAAGATCTGGGTAGTTGTCAAAACTGACATGCAAGATCTAGGTAGTTGTCAAAACTGACATGCAAACTTCTGCAACCACCAAATTCACCAAGAACTAACATGCAAATGAATAGAAGTAGCATGCAACCATAAATTTTGACATGCAGCTGATTAGAAGCAACATGCAACCATAAATTATGACATGCAAGATTTGGGTAGTTCTCAAAACTGACATGCAAACTTCTACAAACCCTCAGGCTGGCAAGATCATAGATCTGATACCACTGAAATATCCCTTTTCTGATTTTATATGATATGTCCAACCTCCAATCATATTTTCAAGATCAAACAACTAATATCACAAAGATCCACCAAATTTCTCAAGAAACCCCAAATCGGGTATGCCAAAAATAGTGCCAAAAGCTTCACAGCTTCACCTATTATTAATAAATCTGAAAATGGACATTTTTACAGAAATTTCAGTAGCATAAAAACCTACAAAATGATATTTCCAAATATGTATAGCCTTTACACAACAATTCACAAATGTAGGACAAAAACTATGCTCATCAGGCTCCCGAAATTTTACACAAAAATGCCCGGAAACACCACAAAAACACTAATAATCTATCTCAGAAGTTTAATCATGTCCCAATACATATATTCAGCTCTATTTTAACATCTTAAAGTCTGAAATACAGCAGCAACCCAAACTGATATGAAATACTCAACTGAAAACACCAAACTCATACAAAAAACACACCCGAAAACCCACCAATCTGTACTGTTCAGCACAAAGGCAAACTCTGTATGAGCATGCACATGGAATGGCTTCAAACTCCCATCCTTAGCCTTCCTGAAAACCTACAAACTCCCATTCTTGGGTCTCCCTAGAAACCTGCAAACTCTCGTTCTTGGGTCTCCTTCTCCACGGGTTTGGTAGCCTCTGAAGAATAACAAAGAATGAGCAAAAATCAAGTTCTAGCATCAGCCCAAAATGCCTCCAAAACCCTTAAAAGAGGGCATAACCATAACTCACATCCAAGAGAGGTTAATGAAACATATTTTAATAATAATTTTCATTTATTAGTCCAACGGTTTCCAAAGATTAACCCCCTTTTTTTGAAACTTCATTTTCTTGGGCCTGCCTACCTTAGCAAAGATTATTATTTTTTAATTATTTGAAAAGGTGACATGACACACATTAAGATCATTGCAAGCTAATTGGCTATACAGATAGTGACTGGGTAGGTAGCTTTGATGATAAAAGAAGCACTTCAAGACATATCTTTCACCTAGGGTCAGGAGCTATTTCATGGGCATCAAAGAAGCAACCAATTGTGACATTATCATCAGCTGAAGCAGAATATGTTGCAGCAACATCAGCAGCCTGTCAAGCAATATGGATGAGAAGAGTACTTTTAGACTTGAAGCATCCATAAGAAGAACCTACAAGAATATATTGTGATAATAATTCTGCAATTGCTTTATCAAAAAATCATGTCTTTCATCAATGTAGTAAACATATAGATATAAGATATCATTATATTCATGAATTAGTGAACAATGGTGACATATGTCTTAAGTTTTGTAGGTCCAATGAACAACTAGCAGACATTTTCACAAAGCCTCTTGCAAAGAATGTCTTTGAACATCTTCGAGAAAGTATTGGTATTATAGATATACATGGTAGTGAAGATTAAGGGGGAGTGTTGGTCATGTAGGCTTCCAGCTGTCGGTTTAATCTTCCATGGCCTTACCTACTCCAACTACTTCATTTATTGCTTCTTCTCATCAAGAGTTCTAGATCTCTCATTGTAAACTATGCTTCTAGATTGTTAGGTTTAGGTTTAGGGTTTTTTCAAATAGTTAGCTGTAATATTTTTCTAGAAGTTTGTAGATGTTTCATCTTCTTAGCTAATAGTAGATTTCTCTAGAATATTGTATGCTTTCTTATAAAAGGTTGTATGTACTCATTTGATATTATGGTGGAATGAAATATAACATAGTTTATTGTGCGACAGCACATCGTATTGTTCTGTGCATTTATTCTTTGTCCTCTGCCTATCCATCACTTCCATGGTTGGTTTGTCAAATTTGGTTGCATACTCTTTTCACATGTTCCAACAGTACAACGAACCAAACTATGATCACTTTAAGTATCAAACAGAAAGTAGTATTTTTTGTATTTTTTATAAGGTTTGGCTTGATAAATCTACAGAACTATACGATCCAAAACATTACTTCATGTTGGTGTTTGATACATGTTTGAGAATGGATACCACACCTTGAACTATGATTGTGGTGTTTGTTGTTTCTGTTGTTATATTTTATATGCGAGGTCTCTCCATTTTTTATGTCAAAAGACTCAATTTACTAATAATAATATTAATCTTTGATGCTTATTTGTTTGTAATTTTATAGTTGTTTTACTAATTATGAATTTGGTGAATATCAACAGCATATGCCCCTCTCTATTAATTTTCTTCTATATTGTTTCCCTGCTCTGCGTTATTCACTATTTAATTTTCTCTCATGTTTAAACATTTTGACCCTTTATTTGTTGTTTAATTTTCTCTTCTATTTAAACCACTCAATGCCCCCTTTGAGTCACAGTTTACAATCTGCCTATAGTTTTGATTCCACATCCCTTGCATTTGAAGGCCACTTTAGCTTCATTCGATGGCGCTTCATTAAATTGTATTAGTCTTGCACACCTTACGAATGATTTTAACTTGGTTTTGTTGATTCTCTTTTGGTTCACTCCTACACCAATCCTTTTCTTTCGACACAATATGGCTTATTCATCCCATAATAATTTATATGGTTGATTAATATGTTAAAAGCTAATGACATTTCTCTAGCCAGCCTGGAGTACTTTGTGGATAACATATTGTACCATATGGCTAGTGAAGAGTTGGATAAAATCATAGAGGAAAGTGTGGAGTTTGAAGCCAATGAAACTTCCTCACACCTGGGGATAGAAATCCTGACTTTAAATGTATTGGACTCTCCTAAGATTAGTGCTATCTCTCAGACTGATGCTAAGAAGGATAAGATTAACATTCATAACCTTCCCAAAAAATCTAGAAGTCGACTAGCCAAGACAAAGAAAATCTCAGAAGTAATTATAGCAAGAGTTCACCTTTCTCTAAATTTTGATAAAGTTCCAAGAAAATGAAAGGAAGAAGAGGCAACCTTAATTGCAAAACAATTAGAAAGGAGAGTGATGGGGTCTCTGAGGCCTCAATGAATCTAATGTTGTGGAATGTTAGAGGCATTAATGTCTCTAACAAGGTCGTCTGATGAAGGATTAGATGATGAAAGCAGAAGCAGATATTATTTTGTTACAAGAAACGAAAATGTCAATAGATAATGGCTCTAAATACTTTAATTCTTGAAGGGGATGGGATTTTTTTGACCTCTCCCTCTCTTGGGGCCTCTAGAGGACTAGCTACTATGGAAAACCTCCACCTATCCTCTTAGATACAAGTTATTTGCTCCTCTACTAACTGGTTAATCCTTCATATTTCAAGATTTAATATGGATTTTTATTTAATAAATGTGTATGCCCCTACTTCTATTGCTTGGAAAAAATGACTTTGGGAGTTTCTATCCCAAATTTTATTAGAATTAGGGGACTCAAAAGGTATTTTGGGAGGTGATTTCAATGCCTCCCTAGGAATAGAGGATAAAGTGGGACAAGAAAATGCCTTCTCCAAAGGTCTCTCTAGATTTTAGAGAGTTTATTGAGGGAAATTTCTTGCTAGATTGTTGTCTAGATAATGGCATGCTCACTTGGTCAAATAGAAGGAGAGGTACTAAATTTTTGTGAGTAAGGTTGGAAAGGTTTTTACTGAACTCAATTTCGGTGCTTGAGTGGGTTGTTGCAATTATTCAATCTTGCCATTGACAAGCTTTGATCACTTTCCAATTATTTTGGTTGTTACTTTGGGTTCTAAGCCTAGACCAAACTCTTATTTTAAAATTGAACCAATGTGGTTTACTAATACAGAATTTTTTCGATTACTTTCAAAATGGTGGAATGATTGACCCTTTGTTCTACGCTCAAGGATGTTCCAATTGGTCAAGAAACTGTCATATCTAAAACAATACATTAAGGCTTGGAACATTTCATCCTTTGGAAATATTTTCAAGGATAAAGAGTGTTTGTTACAGGATTTGGAGCATTGGAATGAGGTTATCATTTCTCAAGGCCTTAGGTCGGAAATATACAATAAATAGGAGGATTTGAAAGCTAAATTGAAGTTAGTTCTTCTGAAAGAAGAATTATATTTGGAGACAATAGTCTAGGGAATTTTGGCTAATGGAAGAAGACAAAAATACCAAGTTTTTCCATGATTCAACTAAAGCTAGGAAACATAAGAGTATGGTCTTCCAAATGTTAGATGTAAATGGAACTATTCTTCATGAGGAAGAGGATATAGGCAAGGAGGTAGTCTCCTTTTTCCAAAATTTTCTCTTAGATGAGAGTAATTCATTTTCATAGGATGAGATTCTAGATTGTATCCGAACTTTGATTACAGATCATCATATTGTAGATAGAGTATGATTAGAATGACGACATTCATTCAATAACTAGTTGAGAGTACACTAGGAGTGCCTTAATATAAAGGCCTCAAGAGAGCTTCTAGAATGCATAGAAGTTAGCATCGTGATATGTCATACAACCAGGCATATGTCCACCAGATATGGGTTATCCTCCATTGAGCATGGGATTAAGTGTGACGATGTTAAGATAAGCCTACAATGGTGTAGCATGCAAATCAGTGGTGTAGACAACATGTGCTAAATGAGGAGTGTGGATAATTGTGTTGTCATCATGACAACTCAGTGAATGATGCATACTCCTATGTTGTAGACACCATGTGCATAATTAGAGTTGCATAACTCAATGAGAGTAGACAAACTCCTAAGTGTCTCACCAATAATAATAATAAAATAATGAAAAATAATTAAATAATGCATTAACCTAAGTAAAAATTAAGTAATTGTAATAAGTAAATACTTATTTCACCAACACCCCCCCTTAAGTGCAATTTAGGGGAATGCATTTAAGCTTACAAAATATAGGATGCAATGCAGTATGGATCCCGACTGCTAGGTCATATTAGGTACCCATGTACATAATGATGTACAATCTCCCATAAAGTGGGGAAAGAGGAAAAACCTCATGGAAAAAATTGTCCCCCAAAAAGAGAGATAAATAGGGATGCATGGATGGATGGAGTAATCAAGAACCCCCCATTACAAGATACTTCCAATATATACATAAGAGAATGATGAGAAGAGGAAGAGAGATAGGATAGGCTCCCCCCCCAAAGAAGAATGTCAAACAGTGACTACTCTAATGAAGAAGTTGATCCAAGATTGCAACATGGTGTTCCTCCCCTTAGGAAGAAACAATGCCAAGGGTACAAATGAGACACTTCCGCTATGTGTGGAAAGAATCCCATGGATGAGTGATGTCTCTAAAACTTGCTCAACTGACTAAAGAACCTATTCCAAAGAACTGTCTAACTCTGCAATTGATGAAGAACCCTACTACAACTGCTGATCATAAGTATCCACAATCACTTCAACCTGTGAGGATCGATCATGTAGAGAATGAACAAAATATTTAGATGGAACCCTTGTGACAACTGAAGAAGGTAATTCTGCATCAAGAAGAAAAGGCAGATCATGAATACTATCTCCCAAATCTTTCACTAAACCTATATCTAGAAGACTGGATGTACCCTACTATTCTGGACCTATCACTGTGGTGATGTATGCATGTAGATTGAACTAATGAAGTGACCTCTTTCTGTAATTGTTGATAGAACCCCATGTGTCTAAATTTTTTGAAGCACTATTGCTGAAATCACTATCAATTTCCACACTGTATGATGTGCGAAGAGGAGTAGAGGACAAGCTTGGTGAACTTTCCTCAAAATGTACATCCTTCTCCACAAAGATCTGATGTGTCTTAGGATCTAGAAGTCTATATGCCTTTACACTATCTTCATAACCAATGAAAGTACAAGGCCAAGGTGAATGTGCCTTGCATCCCCTGGAAGATCTCTTTTCCCATGCAAGACAACCGAAGACTCGAAAGTGTGTCACAATAGGTTTTCTATTGCACCATGCCTCAAAAGGAGTTTTTCCATCTAAGGCTAGATGAGGAGAATGATTAAGAATGTGAGTGGCACTAGAGATTGCTTCAACTTCTAATGATGGATCAAGAGACTTGGCATGAATCATGCAACTTGCCATAGACTTAAGAGTTCAGATCCTCAATGCTGCAACATCTATCTTATGTGAATTGAATGCTGAAGGATTCTGAAGATCAATGCCCTCATGTCTACAAAAGTCTTTAAGTCTTCTATTCACATCCATGTTTTCATTATCCATGTGGAGTACTTTGATGGCTTTCATGGATTTCTGTTCAACATGAGCCTTAAAGTCTAGAAACATGTCCAACACTTCATTCTTGTTATGTAGAAAGTAGACCCAAGTGAAACTTGAAAAATCATCAACAAAAGTGAGTATGTAGTGACCCTGGCTGAATGCAAAAGGACCTGCTAATACCATGTGAACCATCTATTGAACACCTGTTGCTCTAGAGGACTTCCCTCTTTGTAACTTCCCCTCTAGATGCATATCCACTAAATCTATTGAACATTCACCCTTAGAAAAGTTGATTTGAGGTAGACCTTTCACCATGTGGTATGTGCAAAGTTGTTGAAGATAGCGGTAGTCAAGATGACCATACCGCTCATGCCATAATTGCATGTTTGAATTTGATTGAGATAACAAGGCCTTTGAAGGAGACTTGGGTACAAAATGAGAGAAAGAGTACAACCTCTTCTTATCATTCACTTTTGCTAGTGCAACCAAGGAATCATCTTTGAGACTATGCACTATTCTGAGCCTGGAAGGAACTCAACTCTATGTCCATCTCCAAGGTGAGTGATTTGGTAGATTTATAGGAGATTTGAACTTAGGTTTGGAACATAGAGAACCTCTTGAAACTCTCCATTTTCCATCTCCACATTTCTTTTTCCTTCAACTTCCATTTTTCTATCATTCCCTATGAAGATGTGCAATACCTTTGAGTGATTCAATGCAGAAAAATCCTCCTTTGAAGAACCCATGTGATATGAGGCACCTGAGTCAAATATCTATTCCTTTGATGAGTTTGCATTTTCCATGAATGCTTGACCCTTTTCCCTTTGAATATGAAGATGATCCTTTATCCTAATAAGCATTAGGCAATGGAACATTATGTTTCTTCATGATGTTGGTCAACTCATCAATCTTCTTAAGATAACACTCACGCTCTTCATGACTCATTTTCTTGCAATAAGAGCACTTCTTCTTCTCCTTATTATTTTTTTCCCCCTTCTTGTTGGAATTAGAGGACTTTCCTTGTTGATTAGATTGTGGTGTTTTCTTTTCTGCATCCTCAGATTTGTCCTTCTTCCATTTCTTCTTACCCTTTCCTTTATTTGTCGATTGTCTAGCTGAATGTTGAGAACCCTCATTGTTGGCCACCAATGCTTTGGATAGAGGTGTTTTGAGAGTCCCCATTGATTTCAACTTCTTTTCTTCATCATCCAATAGTCTAGTATATTCATCAAAAGTGTCTTTCTTGTAGGTAGACCCTAAGGTAGTCTTTGAGGTGTTAAAATAAGATACAAATGTGGAATACTCTGATGGTAGCTTGTTATGGATGAGATAGATCAGCCTATCATCTTTTATACAACTCTCACAATTAGTAAGCTTTGTCCTTAATTCATTCACCTTAATGATGAAGTCATGTATTGAGTCATATGACTTAGGATCTAAGGATACAAGCTCATCTTCAATTTTGAACACATCCTCTTCAGACACTTTCCCATAAAGGCTTTCAAGGGTATCCCAAGCTTCCTTGGATGTAGTACATTTCTTGATTTGATACATGATTTTATCATCTACCCCCAAACATATAGCACCTAGGGCTTTCCTATCCATTGCTACCCAATTTGAAATATCACTTGCAAAAACATTATCACCCTCTGGTTTAGGAAGAGTACCATCTACATATTGTGAAATTTCATTATGCATTGAGTGATACAACATTTTAATTGACCACAAAGCATAGTTATTAGGAGTTAATTTAGGAAACTTAAAGTTGTCCATAATGTAGAATATCAAAGAAAAGTGCAGAAAAGAGAGAACACAACACCAAGAACACCCACACTTTTCACTAAATCAAGAAACCCTCCCAAAAATAGATGCTTTGGGCACTTTATCAATAGTTTGATTACAATGGGCCACTTCCCAATTTTGGCCTTCATGGACTTCTAATTATGCATATTACAACTTCTTAATGGAGTAGAAATCGGAAACTTTACAATGTGCTACAATTCTGAAGCATTACAAAGAAAAGAAAGGCCCTATTGTTGAAAGTGACAATTTTGTCCACTCAACCCTATAATTTGATGCCAGATCTAGAAAGTAGATGAAAAAATATGCACTTTAAAAAAAATGAAACCTTTTTTTGACTCCAGATGTACCTGTATAGAGTGTTTGAAGTTGCAAAATGAAGGATTCTCTAGGTATAGTCACCCAAAAATACAATTTTCAAACAATCCTTGCACCAAAACTAGAAAATAGCTATACCATTGAAAAATTTAGAAAATTCTACCCAATTTCAAAAAAAATTGCACCTAATTCGGAGTTCGAATGTGCGAGTTATGTCTTCTCAAAGTCGGACTACAAAATCAAAATGAATCTAAAGAGGAGTTGCATCAGTGAATCATCAAGTTAAATTTGATGGTCATACGAAAATCACAACAGTTATAATTTGGCCTATTTTGACATCCAGATAGGCATCAATTTTAGGCTAGAGAAAATGATGATGTCAACAAAATTCCATGCCCTGATGATGTGGCAGATGATCTGTAGGGTACCGTATCGTATGGACTATACAGAATTGTACATAATATATCCAAGTGGTAGAGTACATGGTAGCTGACTAGGAAATGCCGTGCATATCTATCTATGTTGACTGGTTCACTGTGTTGGATGTTGACTAGGTCACACGGGAAAATGTTTCGTGTCACCAACTATCTACGTGGCAGATTGTGACTCGTGCCGCATGGCGAAAGAATGGGGTGGGATTGGGTGATTGAAATATCACATGTCTGATGTTTATATCTGTAGCCTACATCAGGATATCACACAAACTGCCAGACCGTACAAGCACGGTAGCAAGATTAACGACAAAGTTGCCATAGTTAAATTGCAAGTTCCAGAGTTTAAAAACTGTGCCAAAGCTTCTACAAATATTGTTGTCAGTTTTCCTCAATCTTTGTTCCACATTGGTGGGAGAGGGAACTCTAATGGAGTTAAAAACCTACCCTTCATAGAAAGCAAACAAAGAAGCCTATGGGATTTGGGTAGTCCAACCGGTTGTTGTATTGTGGCCACCGTAAAATTGTATTTACACTGGTTGATGTGGATTGTGTTCGATCGCTGAAACTGCCAAATTTTGTAGTTTGCAATCTCAAGATTTGTAGGGTTTATGGATGCAGTATGACTTGCTTATAAAACCCTGCAATAAAATTAAAATTTCCCAAAAATAACAGAGCTGAGCTGAGGTGTCACACCCAAGTTTAGCCAAAAAAAAATTTCGTCTTTGCTAATAAATTCGAAAATAATTTTGAAAATACAAATAAATTGCAAAGGTTCAAATCTGAAAAATAGTTAATCAGATCAATTAAACAATCATACCCAAATTGCAAATCGAGGCCTCCGGGTTCTGATTTGGAAAAAAAAATTGCCTCACGATCAACTTTCACCTAATATAGGAAAATTTATAGTCAATCTTCACCGAATCGATGCTCCAAATGCAACAGTAAGGTCAGATCTGGCTCTAGACACTCCCAATTTTTGTGGATCCTTCAGATTCATGTCGAGGTGCTGAAGCATTAACAGTCTCAAATGGCTACGTGTAGAGAATCTCCCTCAGCTCTGATACCATGTAAGAATTCACCCAAGAACTAAATAACTCAACACAAGCACACAATAGACCAAAATAGACAGAGTATGATCAGAATGACGATATTCATTCAATAATTGGTTGAGAGTACACTAGGAGTACCTGAATATAAAGGCCTCACAAGAGCTTCTAGAATGCATAGAAGTCAGCATCATGATATGTCATACAACCAAGCACATGTCCACCAGATATGGGTTATCCTCCATTGAGCATGAGATTAAGTGCGATGATGTGAGGATAAGCCTACAATGGTGTATCACACAAATTAGTGGTGTAGACAACATGTGCTAAATGAGGAGTGTGGATAACTATGTTGTCATCATGAAAACTTAGTGAATGATGCATACTCCTATGTTGTAGACACCATTGGCATAATTAGAGTTGCGTAACTCAATGCGAGTACACAAACTCCTAAGTTTCTCACCAAAATAAATAATACAATAATGCAAAATAATTAAATAATGCATTAACTTAAGTAAAACTTAAGTAAGTGTAATAAGTAAATACTTATTTACACCAACACCCCTAACAATGCACTTGGCTCAGATGGTCTCACTCCTCTCCTTTTTCAAAAAAGAGCTAGGACTTTTTGGGTAAAAACATCCTCTTGAAAACTGAAGAATCAAGAATCCATTCTAATATGCTTAAACAATTTAATACCACTTCCATTACAGTGATTCCAAAAAAGGATAACCAAATTACATTTGTAAGTTTTTGTCCTCTCTCTCTCTCTATGCAGTTCACAATTTGTAAAATCTTCACCAAGGCTATTACATCTTGATTGGCTAGAACCTTGCCCCTCATCATTTCTTCTCAGCAAGGGGGCTTTTGTCTGTGGGATAGAATCCATGGAAGGTGCTTTAGTAGCTCATGAAGTCTTGCACTCTATTAAGTTGGAAAAGTCTCCCTCAATGATTATCAAATTAGATATGTTGAAGGCTTATGACAAGTTTAATTGAAACTTCTTACATTAGATTCTTGCTAAATTCAGCTTCCACAAGAATTAGATTAATGGTTCTCATGGTTTTTTCTCAGCCTCTAGGGGAGTTAGAGAAGGTGACCCCTTATGCCCCTCACTCTTCATCCTTATTGCAAAGGGCCTTATTAGATTTATTTCTACTAAATAACATGCTAGTTTGTGGAAGGGTTTAACATTCTTTGGATTGCGGCTTACTGTCACCAATAATATGTTTGTGGATGACACCTTGTTACTAGGGGAATGTTCATTTGGAGAAGCCAAATTCACTATAGATACTCTTGATTACTATTACAAGGCTTTTGGCCAAAAAGTGAACTCTAACAAGTCCGAAATCTTTTTCTTTAATGTCAACAACACTATATAAAGGCATGTCCAAGAGTGTCTTGGTTTTTGTGAGGCTAAAACTCCATGTAAATATCTTTGGGTGCCATTCTTTGAAGGCCATTGTAAATATTCTTATTGCTATCAAGTGTCTCAATCTATCAAATATAGAATTGCCTCTTAGAGAGCTTGTTGGCTATCAATGGTAGGTAGACTTAATTTGGTAAAGTTAGTTCTTAGCTCCATTCCTAACTATGTAATGCCAGTATTGCTTGCTCCAAGAGGATTCATTTCTCTTCTCCAAAAACAACTTAAAGATTTTATTTGGTTAGGGAACATGGAAAACAACAAAAAAATCCCATTGATATCTTGGGATAACTTATGCCTCCCTAAAGTTGATGGTGCAGTTGGAATTCATAATCTAGAGGTTAGAAACTTTAGTGCTGGGAGCTAAATTTGCATGGAAAATGTATACACATTCAAATGCACTTTGGGTAAGAATTATGCACATAAAGCACCTTGGCTAGGATAACCCAATCTATTTTTTAAATTATCTATAACCCTTCAAAGGGATCTGTTATGTGGAACTTCTTGATTAAATGTAGAGATGTTATCACCCCACACATCACCTAGGAAATCAATAAGGGTGATCAAGCTAATTTTTGGGCCAACTCATGGAATGCTTCCCCTCTAATAGAGTTGATGGGATTATTCACTAAGTCTAAGGATATCCTTGAATTGACCTAGGGATCGAAGGTTAGTAACTACATCAACATTCAGAGCCAAAACGGTGTAAACAAGTGTATTCAAAAAAATTTTGCTGGACTGAATTTACCCTAGGATGAAGAATCAACATTTTTGACAATTCTAAAGTCAAGGTTTGTTACTCTTAATCCCTCTATAGATAGAATTGTGTGGACTCTACACAAATTAGGTTTATATATAGTTTAATCAGGTTATAGGTCCTTGATAGAAAATAGATGTAATAGGGGGGGATACAATAATAAAGTGGTAAATCTCCATTGGCACCCTATCATTCTTCAAAAAGCTGGAACCTTTCTCTGCTTGCCAATTCATAAGAGACTTCTTACCTCTGATAGATTGTTAAGATTAGGTATTGCTAATGATTCTTTACAATGTGTCCTATGTTCTAATTGTAGGGATGATGCATACCACATTTTCCTTAATTATGAATTTGCTCAATATTGTTGGTACATGACTCTAGAGAAACTTGGTTGGTATGGTCCCCTTCCAAATTCCCTTCTTCATCTTCTCTTGGAATGACCTATCTTGAATTTGGGTTCCTTTTTTGCAGTCATTTGGTTCATCATTCTAGCTACTATTATCTAGGTTCTATGGTGGGAGAAAAATAAAAGAATCTTTAGGAAACAAGAATCTTCATTGGAGCTAGTATGGGAGGTCATCGAAGGCTCTATTACAGAAAATCTAAATGCCTTCACAAGAAGGACCAAATCTTTATCTTCCCATTTCCACTTGGCTAACAACAAAATATTAAATGGTTGGAAGAGAATTTCCATTCCCCTCAAGGGGGTCCTAATAAGTAAACTGACCAAGTTAGATTGCAAATTGCAGGCTAGATGACACCCTCCAATAGGGTCTTTAGAAAAACTAAATATTGATGGTGCTTGTATAGGAAACCTAGGGAAATCTAGCATTGGGGGTCTCATAAGGAATTCTAAAGGGGAAGTCATTAGTTCATTCATTGCAAAGATTCCATATGGTATAAAAAACTAGGCCGAAGTGAGAGCCCTTTTGGAACGTGTTAGGTTGGCTATTTTCATGGATATCTCACACCTTTTCATTAAAGATGATTCTCAATTAGTTATTTTGGCACTTGCAAATCAAATCCAAGTTTTGTGAGACCTTCAATATATCATTAAGGAAGTTTGGAAGCTTCTTCCTAGGTTCTTTGAATACATTATTGGCCATTATTTTAGGGAGGCTAATAGCCTAGCCAATTGGTTGGAAAATATTGGTGTGAATGCTAATAAATATTTGAATACATTTAATGGTGATTTTTATGAGGTGAGGATTGTGCCCTAGGTGATTTTGATGAGGCCAGGATCATACCCCAGGTGATTTTGATCATGTAGATTTCCCTTAGTCCTCAGCTCTAAGCTGAAGAGGTTTTAGGCATGAGAGGGCCCATAATAGGTCCCTAAAAATTATATGGTGTAGCCTTCACTGGTTGGTAGCTCACAGGCTTCATGCCTCTCTTGTCTGAACCCTCTATCGAAAAAAAAGGATTGGATAGAAACAACCTGAGTTGGAAATTAGTTGAGATCTTACTAATATGATAAGACCAAAAGTCATGGTTTCTATTGAGATTAGAATAAAATATTCTATGTCAAGTGAAAATTCAGAACCAAAAAGGACATCAATTTGAAAGAAAACTAAGTTTAGAAACTTCTAACTTATTCAACCAACACATCTTTATTGCCACCATAAGAAACTCCAAAGCAAATAGCGTATGGGACAATCTACTTAGGTGATTTTCTTATGCCACCATATTCTCTCCAAATCCCCCTTCCCTTTTTTAACATGTTGATCATAAGGGATGGAATTAATATTCATAAAAGACCACTACTATAGTAATTCACTCCCTCTAAGGGTTCTAGTTGTTTTAATTTAAAGTCAAGCATTTTCACTCACCAGCTATAGCAAGAAAAATGGTTTCTCTCATAGTTAAATTTAATTCTATGTAATCATGAACTCCAATATCTAATACATCTGTTGTTTCAAGAAGTGAATGAGGAATAACTCTCATTTTCTAGATTGATAGTTGCACTCTTACTTTTAATAATATATTTAATAATAAGTTTATATATAGAAAATGAGAATAACTTCTTACTAATATCAATACTAAAATAATTATGAAAGAAATGTAAAATTCTTGAGCATCAATTTCTTTTAAAATAAGAATCTTTCAATTCTTTTCATGCATGTTCTTCTTCATTAAGAGGACATGCACAAAAGAGTTGAGTTTCAAACTATGATGGTAGCTAGAAGAGTTGATAGATTGGCTAAATTAGATGGGGAATTTTTTTGAATGGAAGCCTATGATGAGGAAAAGAAGATGAATTTTGGAGGCAAAAAATTAAAAGGACATGCAATGATATGGTGGGATCACCTTCAAAAGGATTAAACCAGAAAATAAAAGGAAAAGATCAAAACATGGAGCAAGATCGAGAAAAAGATTGAGGAAAACTTCTTACCCTTAGATTACTCAAAAACCCTCTTTTGTTAGTTCTAGAATTTAGAAAAAAAAATTTTCTCTTGTACAAGAGTACACAAATGAGTTCTATAAGTTATCCATGAGAATACAACATCAAGAAGATAATGAGAAAATAGCATCTAGATACATAAATGGCCTAAAATTTTCTATCCAAGATGAATTGAGCATGCATCTTGCTAATAGTATGGAGGAATCCTACCAATTACCTCTAAAGGCTGAAGAAAAATATAAAAGGAAATATATCTTGAGGAATAGAGGTGGTCAAAGGGGTACCTCAACTCCATTTTGGGGAGGTTCGAATAATAGTCAAGGATTTGAATAAAATATACACACTAGGCAAGATCCTCCAAATCAAGAAATAGGAAGGGGGTTTCAAAGAGGTTGAGGCTAGGGAAGCGGAAGAGGCTAGGAAAACTAGAGAAGGCCTCTCACTTATTTTAGGTGTGGAGAAGAAGGACACATGGAATTTGAGTGTTCCAATTTTAACATGCAAGATATAAATCAAGGAGTTTCATCTAGAGTGAAACTAGCCCCAATTGCCAGTGAAGGATCTAAACAAGAAGTGTCTATGGATATTGGATAAAATCTCATGATGAGGAGGATAATGATTATTTTAGCCAAGGAGGATATAGAGGAGAAAGGCATTAATTATTCATGGCTCGGAACCAACATATTTCAGACAAGGTGTACCTTAGGAGGAAAGGTATGTCAAGTAATTGTTGATAGAGGCAATTATGAGAATATGGTTTCTAAAGAAATGGTGGAGAAACTAAAACTCCAGTGTGAAAGGCACCCTCGTCCTTATTAGATTGCATGTTTTGAAAGGGGAAGTGAATTCATAGTCAATAAGAGGTGCCTTGTTATGTTTTCCATAGGAAAGGTCTATAATGATGAGCTATGTTGTGATGTGATTTTGATGGACACATGCCATGTCCTTTTGGGTCATCTTTTGCAGTATCACACAAAGGTTATTCATAATGGGGAAAATAATACTTACACCTTTTGGAAGGATGGTTCTAAGGAAATCATTTTTTTTTTAGTCAAAAATGGACAAAGCCATTGAGATTTAATATTATTAATAACTAGTTTGAAAACTCCATAGGGAAAGAACTAAAAAGAAAAACCTTTCTTCCTCATTCCTTTACAAGGAGAAACTAAAATTAAAAGCTACAAGCATAACCAGCTATTTAAATGGTACAATGAGGCTTCCTTGGAAATTATAAATTGTAATTTTAAAATCTGAATACTCAATCGCTTTCTAGCTCTGGCACCAACCAAAATCTGACATTGCTCAACTAATTCCCAAGCTCCTAAGTTGTAGAAGCAATACCTTTTTCCAAAAGCATACCCAGCTATTATATCTAAGGAAATCTTATTACCTCTTGGGGGTGATAGAAAAATTGAAAATATATTATCCAAAAAAGAATTTACCAAGGAAATTAAAGTAATAGGATGTTTTTATGCATTGGTATTACAAAAGGGGAAAGATGAAGACTTACCATACTGCCAGAGGAAGCTACCACACTAGAAGAATATTCAAATGTTATTCTAGAGGAATAATTACATTATGTAAGCGTTAAAATATTATGTTCTGAAGTCATACGACATAGAAGATATTAAATCTTAAAATTTCTCTCAATTCAAGATGTGTCTCCATAATGAATCAATCATATGAAAACCTAGAAATGTGTTTAGCCATAATTTTACCCTCAAAATTGTTAAGCAAAGCAAAGTAAAAGTGCATTTGAAGGTGAAGTTTTATAGAATAGGACCAAATTACCACGATTCATAATTACTTCTTCAATCTTGCAAGGTTCTGAAGAGCTCGTGTACAATGGAAGCATAAAATATCGAAACAACACTGCCAAGGTAGAGCATATTGCATGCACAATAAATTCTAAAAATGTATTGAGGTGTCCAACATGATTCTATTTCTAAAACCTGCATGCGAACAACATGGGTATAAATTGTTGGAAGTATCACAATTCTAAGAGGGGGGGTTGAATCAGAACACAATTAAACTATTCCAGAATCTGAGTTCAGTTAAATTCAATTCACAATTTATAGTAGCAGTGTAATCAAATCATACTAAAATATAAACATTCATGATAAATAGAATAATGTCAACTCACAAAATGAAGACACCAATTTTTTGCTGAGTGGAAAACCCTCAAAAATCCTCACAGTTTTGTCATAAGGAGAAAAACCACTCCATGAACCTATATCCTTTATTGAGTTCCAACTCTTTTACAATCAGCAACTAGTAGTGCTCAAGGTATTTAACCCTTTTGCAATGCTGTAATTTCAACATCATATACATATACAAATGTGTATATGACATTTATACATGTATACAAGTTTATAATAAAACTTTCAAGTTTTTCAAATCTCTTCAAATGTATATATGTCTTCTTTTATGCTTTTCACAAACATACATTTGAGGATTACAAATGATCTCTATATATAAAGATAAAATTTGAAATTGAATAGTTACAAGGAATCAAATTGAACCAGTTAGGGTTGTTAAGAAACCCTCTTTTTAAAATGTTGTTTGAGAAACCAACTAGAATCAGTTAACACTCAAATGTGTTCTTTCCTTATAAAGTTGTCTGCCATATCTTTCTTTGTTTTGACCAAAATAGTGCATAGGTTTAATACCCAAAAAAAATTATTCTACCTGCCATTTTCTTTCTGAATAGCGACTTTCAAAAACTTCATTTTTTTCATACATATTATCTTTAAAGATCTTCATTTTAGAACCTATTTTGATACAGTCATACAAAAATTTTCTTTGATTTTCATTTTTAACCGTCTTCTTTTTAAAAAAATCATTTAGGGTTTTAAAAATACCCTAACAGAAGTACCATTTGAAAGACCTGACAGCAGCAATGAAGGAGAAAATCATTTTATCAACTAAAACTCTTTGCTCCCTTGAAAAATTGGTATTCTTTTGATTGAACAAACTGTCTTCTTTAAATATCTGAAGAAACCTTTAAAAAAAAATTCTTTTGAAAGCTTTGATAAAAGATTTTGCTTCCTGACTGTGCTTTCTTCTTTGGATTTGAAAACATTTTCTCAAAATCAAAACTGAGATCTTACTTCAAAGTCCTTTAACAAAAGGTTAAGAACTGAAACAAAAAATTTTATGACCCAGTCTCCTTTTTAAAAAAAATTTGACAGAACTGAAACTTACGTTTTTGCCCCTTTAAGACTGACTACATTCTTTTTGGAATTCTCAAAACTTTCTCAAATACAACTGAAACAGGAATAACTAACATCTAATTCCTTTTATTTCCTTTCCTTTCAAAAAAAAAAGAATGAACTGCATTTGCATTGTGACATACCTGAATTTTTTTTTCATTACCTTTGTTATCCTGAAATGCATTTGAAGATACCTATTTCTTTTAAGAGCATCTCTTTCATTTTAAAAATGAACCCATTGTTCATCCCTCGAGCATAGTCTCTTTCCCTTTTAAAATGAATCCATTGTTCATCTCTCGAATATCAAGACTTGTTTTTGCATGTCAAAACATAAGCAAATTTTCTGCAAACCTTTCCATGTAGTCATTTAAAAACAAATTGCCTCCTCAAGTTTTCATTCACAACAAATAATTTTTGTAGAGAATGATTATCATCAAACTTGCGGAAAAAATGAATCAAAACTAATTCGTATTGCTTTAGAACAGTACCGCCAACCTTAAGCCTTTTTAATTTTTATTTGAAGTCCGCCATACAATATGAACATTTGGCGAAAACCTTTCATGTCATGCACACCCTCCTTAAATGCCTGCGTACTGTCAGTAGAAATGTTTACTGTGCACGTGCCACGTTATTACCTGACTTCATGTCATTTTACGAATGTGCCGTCAAACAGTTCTTTTTAAAAACTGCCTTTAATATATGCCATGTTTACAAATTTTAATGCATATGCCGAGTGTTAAATGCCTTTTGATTTTGCCACCTTTTATATGCACATTTTGCCGCATTTTGCCACCTTTCCAAAAGGTCATCGTGGTCAACATAAATATAGGAGCCATTTGCGTGTAGGTTCTCCCTCCACAACATCGATTTGCATTTAGCTGTTTATCAACATATTAGTTCTTTTTCTTTCATACACAGAAACTCCCATTGAGGCTGAGTTAAATGCGGGTCTTCTTTCATTTTTTGATTGTGACCGCTTCCTCTGTAGTTTAAATAGAAGGCATTAGTAGAAATGTAGATTTTATGTACTCCAAGATAATATGGGATTGATGAGACTTTCTATTTGGAGAGTCACCACTTCCGTTTGTCTACTTCCTTCATTGTGCTTCATCTCAGGTGCTTTCTCTTAAAGAAATATGAAATTTGGAAAAATTTAAGAACTGTGTTGTTATATTGCTTATACAGCGGGATGAAGGATTAATTTTTAATACACCTTAAGTTCAAAAAATTTGCACAAATTTCATCTTGATCAAAGAACATAGATTTTTTTGTTCTTCTACAATCACTCTCTGGCTAGTTATCGTTTTGGGAATTAGAGCATGGTAGATTTAATTTGATTCAATGTTTCTTTAAATATGAATTTTTTAGGTCAATATATGTCATAGTGTAGTCTATTGTTAGTTTTTACTAGATCATGATGAGATTTGCTTGTTCTTAGTAATAAAAAGTTAATTTTAAACATATTTTTACATCAGAAGGAATATATACTGATCAATTTCTAGTCTGAGGAGAGCTCTCAGTGCCTTTCCATTCTTATTGAGAGCTTAATTGCACCGGTTATTGCATGAAACAATTTTTTCCTTAACATTAAAACTATTTTATTTCCTAATTCTGAGTGCTAAGAAAATGCCTTTAAAATCAGTTAATGACGTAAACTTTTGCTACTATGATGCAAGCCTAAACATTTTAGGCGAGTCATCTAGCTCAAATTTAAATCTTTAAATCATGTTGATTTTTTACAACTTAGATATCCTGAGTAGTTTATTTTTCTTTATAATTGCCATTAGCATAGAAGTCTAACTTCTTGACTTCTTCACAAGTTCTGGAAAGTGAGAAGTTTAGTGGGCTAACTATTACTTATCAAATTTGCACTATTGTCTTTTAGAGGTTAATGTTATTGAATTGAATTGATTGAGATTTTTTCCTCTGTATGCCTAATTATCTCATTATTGTGGAGTTTCATATATGTGATTTACTTGGTAAACTGAAAGTAAGCATATATAAAACTAGTGAGGTGGATGAAAAAAAGTACCCGCCAACCTCCATTGGTTTCACTATGAAGAAGGTGGTGGTTCAAATCCTAGTTAGAGGGCATATGGGAGAATTTCCCTTCCTCTTTAAATCTTACATGCGAGAAATGGCAGAAAGAAAAAGATCTTACAAATTAGATGAAAGACTGAAACTCAGTTTGTAAGAGAAGAGTTTCTTTGTTTTTTTAATAAATATGGGAAATGTTGATGTGGCAAAGAATGCATTTGTAAAGTTTAGTGCGTCTAATTCTATCTGACAGAACGCATAGGCTGCTTTTCATGATTACTCTTATTGTAAAAGAAGTAATACATGGACTATTTTCTATTATCAACATCTATAGTACTAACTCAAGTTCTGCAGAGCCCTTTTTATATTTATATATTGCTTTCCATCTGCTTACTTTTAATTTCGACAAACACTGGTATTTTTGAAGGCTTGATATTTCATTCATGCAGATCAGAAAAGCCCTTTTCCATAGAGCTATTTCAGATCTCAACAGAGACAGGCTCACTTTACAGATTGCCATTGCATAAAGGTATGCAGCTTATATAGCTTTTCTCTAATACGCGCTGATTGTATTGAATTACAGTTTTGGGCAATATGTTCCTTCACTGCAAATATATGGTGCTTAAGGCATGACACTTCATATATATTAAATTAATAGCTGCGGACTATACAACTACCAGCTATGCGAATCTGGGCTCAATTATGAGGTGGAGAGATAATCTGTGAGAGGCCAAAACTGATTAGGCAGTTGAGATATTTCATTCATTTAAATATGCATGCAGTTGAGATATTAGCTTACCATACTCCCCCTTGATCCTAACTTCCAATTCCATTTTTCTTCATTACATCTCTAATTAATTTTTTCTATAAATCATCCATTTCTTTTCTCATAGTGTCAACCTCTTTTCTCAGCAATCATATATATTTATATATCACAATCATTGTTTGAACTTTCTTCTTATCTGATCATGTCATGAATAGTTCTTAATGTTCATAAAAATAAAAATTGTACATTTATGGTAAACAGATTTCCCATGTTAATATTAATGTTGAGATTTTATATTTATTATTTTACAATTATCTTTAAGTTTCTTTTTTTTCAATATTACAAGCGACAGGTTGCAACAAAGATATGTAAAATGATTGAAGAGAAATTGAAAGAAGAAAATGCAGATGCAAATTGGAAACACAAAGTTTCTCATATAAAAGAAGACAATCGAAGGGCACAATTATCTTTGGAGTCTGCCTTACATGAATATTGTCAAGGGTATGATTTTATGGAAGCTGAGCTAGACAATGCTAATGCTGAAAACTTAGTTTTGAGCCAAAGTAATGCCAAACTCATGGAAGAGCTGAAGAAAGCCAATGAAAGAGAAAATTGCACCAAGCAAAAACTCGAGAAAACAAGAAAGAAGCTTGAGAAGCCTCAAGAAAGAGGAGAAAAGAGGAAAAGTCATGAACAAAATGTAGGCCACAGTGGACATTTTACTAAAAGAACAATGTTAACAAATCTGCAAAGATCGAAGGCATACAAAGGCATTCCACAAGCTTCAGAATAAGCCATCATGTGCTACTGCATACATTTTAGAAGATATCTGAAAGGTAGACTACTCATCTAATCATGCAGCATTTATGACGAAAATAATAATGATAAGAAATAAATTTTTGTAAATTGTTGTTTACGTTCTGATTATTTAAATCAATTTTTGCAATATCACAGTTTTTATAACTGTTAAAGTTTTGACCTTGAGTTTAATGTATTAAGACTAATTTCTATTAGAAATATATTTCACTGCACTAACATACATCATCTGGATGGAGGGTTTGGTAGATATTTTATTACATTTATTGTCAATGATACAATGAATGTTTATTGAGATATAAAAGTGAAATAATATTTCAATTTTTAAATCTTTGTAATACCATAAATAATGGTAGGAAAATTTATTTTTCTTCTTCCACATATTTTCCATAGGAAGCAAATAAATTCTTCAAGAATTTTACTAAATTTAGTTGTTTGAAAAATATGTTAAGATATTTTAGAGTTTCTAAGAGCATTGTAAAAATATGGTCTTATAAATTTATTGCAATGAGAAAGTTTAAAACTTCATACTCAAATAATATTTTCTATAGGAAAAAAGTTTAAGGCTTTATACTCAAATAATATTTTCTAGAATTTCCTAAGAAAAATAATACATTATATATGCACTCCAGCCATTAATTGAAATCTCTAGATGAACTCTTCTTTAGAATAAAGCCACATTAAAATTTATCATAACATTAGGAACATTTTCCAATTGTAGACATCTTAATCTAATATTACTAAATGTCATAGTTTTAATTATGGAAGAGGTGTTTAGTATTATAATCTAATATTACTAAATGCCATAATTTTAATTATGGAAGAGGTGTTTAGTAATATCTGTAATATCCTTTCTGTAAAAGTATTTCATGTTGACATATTTTAAAAATAATATATATTTTATTAAAAAATATTTATTATTAAAAATAATTTCTAACTTATGTCAGAGTTGTATGCTAATGTATTAATATGTTGAGGTGTATTATATATTAATATATTGAAGTATATGAATCTATTAAATATATTTTTATCTTATACGTTAATATATTTGTTCATTCAAAAATATGGTCTTCAAATAATAAATCCACTCCTGAGCCAATCCATTGGAAGTAAAATACTTATCAAAATTTATGTCATAGTTGTATGCTAATGTATTAATATGTTGAGGTGTATTAATATATTAATATATTGAAGTGTATGAATCTATTGAATATGTTTTTATCTTATATGTTAATATATTTGTCCATTCAAAAATACGGCCTTAAGAGTAGTGTTTCCTATAATTCCACTCGTACAACACCAAAATATATGAGCCAATCTATTGGGAGTAAAATACTTATCAAAATATTTTAAAATTAAAAAACTAAAGTATTTCATGTTGACATATTTTTAAAATAATATATTTTTTAATATAATATATTTATCGTTAAAAATAATATTTAATTCATGTGATAGTTGTATGCTAATGTATTAATATGTTGATGTGTATTAATATATTAATATATTGAAGTGTATGAATCTATGAAATATATTTTTATCTTATATGTTAATATATTCATCCATTCAAAAATACAACTTTAAAATATAATAATGCTTCCTATAAATCAACTTGTACAACACCAAAAAAATATTAGCCAATCTATTGGAAGTGAAATATTTATCAAAAAATTATAAAAATTTAAAAAATCACATCCATACTTTACAAAAATCAAGAATAAAAAATCATAAAAAAAAATACTAAAATGTAATTAGTTGAAATAAAAAGAATTATTTGCTAGTTAGTGTAAAAACCATGTCCTAATCAAAAGATGCCACATGATACATCTAAGAATTTTATGGAAAAGAAGCCAATCAAATATAGAGTTGAAAAGTCAACAACTCATTCATATTTATTAATTAAATATAATAAATACTATTTTGTTTGTCAACTTATACAATATAGCTTAATAGCTTACAATCTTTTATGATTACATCATCCAATTATCAAATATTACATCATTTGAATATAATCATACTCATCATCAAGATGAAGGTACAAGATCATGAGAAAGGTTAATGAAAGTTGACATGTGTCCTTCAGTGTATCCAGTCTCCAAAGCCATCAGATGTCATCCATCTTCTATCTCAGATGGGAATGTGGCCTCAACACTTTTACCTCACTAGCCATGGAATGTATACTACCTCGAGATTCTTCCTAACATGAAGAATGCCATGACCCTGACATTAAAAACTTAGCTTCCTACAACAAGATGGATCGGATGGATTTGATGCAACTATGAAACATACTACATACAACCATGTTCCTAGTAGCCTAATCATTATAATGAACACTTTTTGGGGGTCAATCATTTATTTATGAATTTGTATCCTTTTTGCCATATTTTCTCTGATAATTACTTTGACAGGTGCTAAACTTCAACACTCACACCATTGAAACTAAGAAAGAAAGCTGCTCAATTTTCCATGGGTTGCTGTAATGACCCATTTAGGAAATTTTCTTATTCACTTGTCCTTATTTAGCTTATTGGGTATCTTAACTACTACACATTATTTTAAAATGTTGAGTAGATATGTGTAGATGTTAATTAATTATTATATTACCCTTAGTAACGATCCAAAGAATCAGCTCATTTCATCTACAACTTTGAATGTTGTCAATGGCTTGAATATGTATTCTTGATGAATATCTCCTAATCGCTACCTCTAAACATATCTTTCAATTTGAGTTGATATCTATTGAATGTTTATGTAATATTCGAGCTCAAGTCTATTTTAGATATATTGAAGGATCATTATATATTATTGTAAGATTTCAAATATCTGTCCACAAAAATCGTGAGAGAACTATGGCTATGCTCTAAAAGATATCACATTGTATGTAGAAGACGGTGGTGTTGTCCACTCCTCTGACTAGACAATTACACCATTAAATGATGCTCCTTTCTTTAAGAGATCCCACACCTTGGTAACTTATAATGGATTCTCATTATTGTTAATGCTAGTCTTCTCCCTTAATCAATTAATTGTCATACTAGAAATGGAAACCTTAGGGAGTTGTATGCTCTTCTCATGAGTTCACAACTCCTTGTTGCTACCCAATTCTATGCTAACCATATTCCTCTTGCATCGATGGTTTGTACGATGCATTTTCCTCTTTATTTGATGTTTAATTTTGTATGTAGCATTTCATGATAACAATCTTTTATCATCTATACATTTAAGTATCTTGGAATATGGAAAATATTGGAAAATATTGTAATTCTTCTTATATTAGCTTTTCCGCTTGTATTACCTTTGTCATGACGAAACTGCTTCCTAATTTTATCTGTTTATTAGACTAGTTTCTACCTTTCGTCTATTTTTTCTCCATATACCTAATTCCTTGTAAATTCTACTAGTTGTGTTTATGGATTGAGTCAAATGTTGTTTGAATAGTTTCTTTGTCAATAATTTGATGTTCTCATGCACTATTACATATATCTTTCTTCTTAGTATTGCATAAGAAAAATCATGGATGCCTAGATAGGATCACAAATATTCCAATGTGTCCTCAAAGTACCTCTACGTTGAGTAATATATGATGTTGCTTGAATCCTCCACTTCATATAATTTTTTGAACTATAATCTATTGGCTGCATACATTCCCCTCATATAGTGCAATTTGTCTAGCCTAGTACTCCTATGATCTTTGTAATGGATTTGATATCATGTATATATACATTGCAAGATTTAAATGTGAATTCTTTGAAAATCTAAGAGATGTGTCCTTTTACTTCATACTTAAACTTATTCGATAATCATTGATAGATTTAATATTATCAATATTATTTTTACCTTTATTGTAATCTTGTTATATAATTTTGTTTACTTAATTTATTCATCATTTATTTATATTATAAGTACTATATTATCATAGTTAATTTTACATTATCAAAGCTCCTTGAATCCCACTTCTTTTTCGATGGAAACCTTGAACATATATATATATATAAGACACTCAATATGATAAATAATTATATATATAATTGATATTGAATTAATTACATACTATTATAATGGTATACTTACCTGCTAATATTATATGTCTATAGAATCTTTACTTTCTTTATTAATAATATTTAATTCTCAATTATATTATAATATTATTCTTGAATATGACCATATCATAATATAACCCATGTAGGTATATTATAAAATTATTATTGGTATTTGATATTATTTATAATAAAAATATTTATTTGTTATAAATATTACATATCTCATAGATTATTATATATTATATTTAAATATATCAAATTATATATTTATCTAACTATATTAATCTCGTATTATTATTTTTCACTCTAATTAGAATCTATAACAGGGGACATCACAATCTTCCCCTCTCAAAATTTTCTTGTCCTCAAGCAAAGATAACTTATAAGACTATCTACATGTAATGTTAATATCCTTATGATGTAAGAAAATATAAGCATATATTGAATATAAATATTGATGCATAAATACATGAAGCAAGCACGAAGTAGACACATGAATGCATGAAAACACAAAGCATAAATGATGAAGACATATGATGCATGAAGGCACAAAGCATGCACAATGTAGACATATCATACATTCTTTTTTGATTCTCTATAATTTAATTTTCACAATGAAGTAAAGGGAATGCTTTATAAAATATAATTCCTCAATACACCTTTTGACCATGGATCCCGCAGACACAAATAATTATTAGCATATAATAGCTCCAAGAAGGATGAGTCTTGTGATAATCCCTTTTCTCATTTACATAATCATTTGGAAGATTTCTTCATATAGGGCATATGAATTTTTCTCTCTCCTTATTACAATCATCGTAATATGGAAGACTTATAATTCCAATGGGTGCGTGAAACAAACTACAAGTAGTTCCCTAGAGGATATCCATCACGTGCCTAAAATTACTCTGCCTCTCCCTCCATAAACTCCCTACCTTAAGATATCTTAATGTGGATGAGAAGATGAGTGTTAATCTAATGAGCATAATCATTTGGAAGATTTCTTCATGTAGGGCACAAGAATCTTTATCTCTCTGTATTACGATCATCATAAGATGGAAGACTTACAATGCCAAAGGGCATGTGAAACAGACTACAAGTGGTTCCCTGGAGGATATACATCATGTGCCTAAAATTACTCTGCTTCTTCCTCCACAAACTCCCTATCTTAAGATATCATAATGTGGATGAGAAATAAACCCTTATGTACTATAATTGAATTATGTTCCTAATGTCATCATGATTCTTAACATGTAAACTTCATTTTGATAGTAGTCTAAATATTTCTCCAAATATCTAAACACCCAAAAATAGTGTGTAACATTTGTGTTAATCAATCTTACAATTATCATCAAAAGCATGCTTATAAGTGTTACAACCAAGGCTTGATATATAATATTTGTTTGAAGATATAATCATTGCTTGAACTAGTCATTGTATTTTATGCTAGACTTTAACCAAGAACTTGATACAATATTGTCAACGATATCTTGTGTAGAGGTGTTGGGTCATCAATATCATCGCCAATAAAAATAGACCTATATATTAGCAATAATATATCTCCATGCTATTCAAATAAGAAATATAGTTTTTAAGACATTTGTTGGTTATGGATGGCTTTTAATGTAGCTTAATTTTCCCATATATGTATGCTTGACAATATAATTCTATATGTCATCAATTGAGAGTGCAAACTAATAGTCCTTTATACCTTTGTACATCCTTTTTATCTTCCTTTAGTCGTACAAGTGGCATACTTGAATGTGACTATCAAAATAGGGAGTTATTGATTGAACCCACTACAACAAGTCCAAAATGAGTCCTCCATTTGAAACCTAAGTTATTCTTCTTTCCTTTGATGTAATATTTATCTAATTTTCATATTTCATATTTTCACATATATACTTGTGTATATATATATTTGCCATGATTTGTTTAATACCAAACTTGATTAATTTATATATATATATAATATTAATCGTCTTGTGTAAAATTTATGTATTCTTTCCAATAGGGTTCATTTTTTGCAAAGTGAAATTATGTCGACACTTCTGGGAGACCAACAGAGCCGGACATTGATCATCGATGGAAATGCTTTTGTGTGTATATGGGCACATGAATGGGCGAATCTTTCTTGACTATTTGCAAGGGTAACACAAGAGTGTCGTGATTGCTTCCAAGGCATGTGAACTCTGTGAGTAAAATACTTCAGAAGGTGTCTGCAGCATATGCACAGATGTAGGTTTGTTCAATGCTGCTTTGAAGATGGCATCTCAAAAAAATGAGCCTTGTAGTGTGTTGTATTTTGCAGGTTGCACACCAAATGATCTTGGGCGAAATGATTTTTGTAACTATGTAGAAAACACAATGATTGCAACAAATATTATTGGCTAAGATGGGAGACACATTGGCAAGTCTATACAAATGGATTTTTGAAAGGACTTAGCATTTATAATACCAGATCCCACCATACTTGCCAACACCGCCTTTACCTGTAAAGTAATGGGCGTCGTTATGATTACAGGAGCCCTGCCAAATAGATTTGTTGACAAGATTTTGTTAGCATTCAATGCAAATCTTTTGGCAAAGCTAAAGCCAGATTCAAAGAATTTTGCAAGTGTTCATCATTGCCTGTGCCGAAATGGCACTTTTTGGCATAAAAATCAGAACATATGATTTGGGGCTTTGGATCAGAATATATGTTTGCAAAGTGCTGGAAGTTCAGACAAGGCACATAAATTCTAAAGGGGCACAACTGTAACAATTTCTGCATAGTCATTACATGACATTTTATATTTTTAGAAACAATAACCATTTTAATTTCCTAGTGATCATTATAAGACTAGTCTAATCTAGTTCTCAGCATGCGTGACGCAAGTGCATAAAATTGGTAAAGTTGTAGGCATTAGAACTATCCCTTATTATATATCTACACAGTTTTGCCTGTCAAAAGATTTATTATGTGTGCAAATTTATGTTATTAGGATCACACTTCTGAGTGTTGAACTCAAAAGGAAGCAGGTGTCCAAGACAAGAAAATCTAATCTTCTGAAATATTCTTTTTCTTTCAGATTTTAGCCTTGTCCATTGGAATTAATGCCATGTTTCTACCTGAATTCTTGAATGATTTATTAATTAATTTTTATTCACAAAATGGAAAGATCATGTTCTGATACCACTTGTAATGAACTCTTTTTGGAGGTCATTCATTTATTTATGAATTTGTATCATTTTTTCCATATTTTCTCTGATAATTACTTTGACAAGTGCTAAATTTCAACACTCACACCATTGAAACTAAGAAAGAAAGCTGCTCAATTTGCCATGAGTTGTTGTAATGACCCATTTAGAACATTTTCTTATTCACTTCTCCTTATTTAACTTGCTATCTTAACTACTACATCTTATTTTAAAATGTTAAGTAGATATGTGTAGATGTTAATTAATTATTATATTACCCTTAGTAACCATCCAAAGAATCAATTCATTTCATCTAAAACTTTGAATGTTGTCAATGGCCAGAATATGTATTCTTGATGAATATCTCCTAATCGCTACCTCTAAACATATGTTTCAATTTGAGTTGATATATATTCAATGTTTATGTAATATTCAAGCTCAAGTTTGTTTTATATATATTGAAGGATCATTATATATTATCGTAAGAGTTTGAGTATCTGTCCACAAAAATCATGAGAGACCTATGGCTATGCTCGAAAAGATATCGCATTATATGTAGAAGATGGTGGTGTTGTCCATTCCTCTGACTAGACAATTGCACCATTACATGATGCTCCTTTCTTTAAGAGATCCCACACCTTGGTAACTTATAATGGATTCTCATTATTGTTAATGCTAGTCTTCTCCCTTAACCGATTAATTGTCACACTAGAAATGGAGACCTTAGGGAGTTGTATGCTCTTCTCATGAGTTCACAATAGGAGAGGGCCGTAAACCCAAAGCTACAAGTACTTAATGAAAAATCCTAGCCATTACAATTGAGAAACTTGACAAAAACCCTAAACCAACAAAGAGATCACTACCATAAAATAATAAAAAATAGAAACCAACTACCAAAGAAACTAATACAAAACATGAGAGCAATAGTGAATGATGAAAGATAACATCAAACTATACCTACTAAACATCATACTACAATAGAAATTGACCCAAAATATAGGATTTGATACTATCTCATTACAAATAACAATGCTACATAATAAAAGTAAGTCTTAAAATGGCATAAGCAATTATCATAAAAAAACTTAAAGGTCTTAAAGTTGTTTAAGATCAAAAAAAAAGAAGGAAAATTTAACTTAGGTCTAATAAAAAAACTCATGCCTGTACAAGAGGTAACAAGAAAACTAAAACACAATCGACAGCTAATATTTTTTAATATCATTCCATTGTTTGGTTAGTTGGGCTAACTTGCTATGCTAATCCATGACTTCTCTGCCCTCTTATTCCCAATCCATGTCCTTCATAGTACAGTCCACATCCTTGGTATTTCATAGCTTTTTCTTACAAGTTACCACCCTTAGAACTATTATTTTCATTATCTCCCTTTGGAAACTACAGATAGTTTCAATGAAAACCCGCAATTCTAGGTTAGTGATGGTATCTTTGTACATTTTGTCTAGGGATTCTATTTTTATTTTAAGATCATCTAGTCTATACAAAAATTTTCTTTCAAACTCTATAACCATGATGAGGAGGGAATCCCTATCTATGTTTCTATCCCACTCTTCTACATTATAGCCCTTATCATCTTTGTTCTTCTCATTGACCTCAATTAGATCATTTTGGTTCTCAACAATCTTTTAAGGTCAACCTCAATATTCACTTTCTATTCAACCATGTCCACATTCTCATCTTACCCATTTTAGTTGATATTATCTTTCTCTATATAGTCCACATCCTATGTTTCCTTGTTATTAGTCTCATCTTCTACTTCAGTCACTACCTTAAGTAATTTATATTCCTCCAAACCTACTGAAGTGTCATTATTTTAATCTTTTGTTTCTTTTATCTCTTTTGTTCTTTTGGATTCTTTCTAATCTTCTTTTCATCAAAGTTACCTCTTGTTTTCCATCTTTCCATATAATAATGCTATTCTTTATCTCTTCCTCCCCAATATTATTTGTTGAAGTTGATGAAAGATCAACCCCACAACTCCCAAGAATCACTTGCATGCAAACATTTGTCACAAAAAGAGAGAAGTAAAAGCTATGGAGGTTGGAATTTTTAGATCTATAGATGAGACACTCTTGATGAGAAAAAAAGAGATTTTTATTATCAAAATTGAATTAATTAATTACAAAGAGATCAATCCTTGTGAAAGGAAATCAAAACCCTAACAGGAAAAACCTAAGTTGTATGATAATAATTAATAAAGAATAAAGTATTAGATGAATAAACTTTATCTTAAGTAAACTAGAGATAATAAGTAAATATTTTATTACTCTAACACCCCCCCCCCTCTAAAGATAAACTTAGGGAGTAGTTGAAAACCTAGAAACCACTACTAAAAGTAAATTTGGGTCCTGACAACAAGGCCTGATGAGGTACCCAAGAACAACCAAATCTCTATAAAGAGGAGAAATATATAAAAGCACATGGGAAAAACTCTACTCCAAAAAGAGATGGAAAAAATGTTCCAAAATATAGGAACAAATGGATAATCATGAAGAACACCACTAAATCAAAAAGCTGCAAACACTAACAAACTACTGATCTGAAGTACCTCCACTATATAGAACATGACCAGGTAGACAAGACTAAGTTTGAAGAGTTGATCAACTAAAGATATAAATTATCCTCATGGCCTCCAAAAATATAAATGAAAGAGTTTCTATATGGTAAATGATCCATCTCACCAAAATACATAGGTATTCAGCCACTACAATTACGTAGTACATAGGATCAAATACTAAATACATAGCTCACTCCATCAAACAAAGAAATAAATAGAGCCAACATAACCTACTATAATGTTAAGAGGTAAGGCATGAACACTAAAACTGAATGCAATATCTCCTATAGAAAGAAGAACTAGGAACATCAAGAGTTCAAAACAAGTAAAAACACCTATAATGGCACGTGTCATTGGCACATCATGAGGCTAATGTCATGGAAGGAATAATCACTTGACAAAGGAAGATGGATAATATGAACAACATGAAACTCCCCAAGGTAGTTTGTAATGTATTGCGAGTACAACAATACACAAAGATGTGCATGATCCCAATGTGTTTGCAAAAATACTACAAAAGAACGTCAACAAATATCAAAAGTGACATAAGGCTAATGCAATAGATAGTAGAACCCATGATGAATCATTTGAGCAAACATAATTGATTCTTGGACTTGAATAAACCAAGATATCCACGAAAATGTAAAAAAATGAAAAAATTGAATGAGATGTGCCTGGAGTAGAATCTAAAAAATAGAATGTCTTAAGATATGTCTCTCAAAGTGCAAAATAGAACTCATAAATTTTATAGCCAAAACAACCATCAAAAGTAAACTAAAACTAAAAATAACTCACACCAATGGAACAAGCTTAGAACAAGCTTTCTGATGATATCTCATTTGAAAAAAATGAAGTCTTAATGAACAAGTTATGGTCAAATAACCACATGTAGGTCAAAAATATGTTGGAATGAAAAAATAAATTATTACTAACTTAGAACCCATGCCAAAATATCTCAAAAAGTGTTCCCACCAGCACCAAAAATTACCTCGAGAAGCATGCCAATTTTGTATCGAAATTGTCTTGATTTGTGTGTCCAAAAATCTCATTTTACATGACCAAAACTATTGATTTAGGCACCAAAAAAATATTTATTTTGACCCCAAAAATCACAAAATCATCACCTGAAGAATGTGCAACATCTAAGTTTTCAAAAAATCATATTTTACATGCAAAAACTTAGAAAGTTAATTTCTTAGAAAACGTGCATGAAAAATCATAAAATCACCATTTTGGGAAGTTTCCCAAAAAATCAAAAAATTGCCACCTTGAGAAATGTGTCAAATTAGGGAGCAATATCTTTTAGCCAATGTGAAATTAGGGGGTTTTGCGCACTCTGAGCTCAACAGTGATGTTTGTTTGGGCTCAAAGTGCACGAAAAAATTAGTGACCCCCCAAATTCAATAAAAAAAAACTCAACGAAACAAAACCCTCTTAAAGAAAAAGCATAGATTTGAAAGCCAAGCTAGACCTCTCATAAACAAAATAGGAAATGAAGATCTAGAGCTTTGATACCATGTTGAAGTCGATGAAATATAAACCCTACAACTCCCAAGAATCACGTGCATGCAAACATCTAGTATAGAAAGGGAGAAGCGAAAGCTATGGATGTTGGAATTCCTAGATCCATAGGTGAGACATTCTTGATGAGCAAAAAATAGATTGCTATTATCAAAAGTGAATCAATTAATTACAAATAGATCATTCCTTATAAAAGGAGATCAAAACCCTAATAGGAAAAACCTAGGTTGCATGATAATAATTAACTAAAGAATTAATTGTTAGATATATGTTAGCCATTTTTGTCCTTCCGCCAATATTTTGAGTTTTTCCTATCAAGCATGGCCAATGATCATATTTTCAAATATTTAAACATTATTTTTTTATAAGGATACATTAAAACATCTTAGCTTATCCTTATATCCCTATATTTCAATCCCTTCATGATATATCCTGGTGAATGTTTCAAGTTGTGACCATGCAACTACCTTTCATCTTCCAATTGCACATAGTCAAGGCTCATCCTTCTTTTTAGTTGTGATTGAGCGATTGTGGTTTGAGGTTGGCTTTATCATAAGGTCAAGTTGAGTTAGGGGTTGATTCTGATCAAGGTCATGATGCTACATTTTTCTTTGTTCCACACATTCATAAGGTTAAAATATTTAACCAGGGTTAGGTGGTGATGGAGCAATTCTCTTTTGTTCCCATGGTCACATGAGTTTTAGCCTAACCTCGAATTAAAGGTGTGAAGTGGCAAAGCATTGTATGTCACATTATTATAGAGGTTAATTGTTAATAATTGGTTAAGGTCATAGAGTTGCAGCATGAAGCCATATGGATGAACTCTAATGATGTGGTAGTGTTGAATTTGTCAGAAGTACTGATTTGGGTGGTAAACTATGGTTTTTTCTTAGTTATATAATCTACCAAGATAAATTCATGTCCCTACATCACTAAGAAAAAGTGCAAGATGAAAATGCATGGTGAGATAGTGACAATGTGGCATGTGTCTTAGTAGACCTAGTCATGGCAGTTAGGAGAAAAAGTTAAGGACAACTTGCAAAGAAGCAATATGCTCAGTCCTGGTTTTGCAAGGCATAACAACTAATGAAGAAAGTTGGTTGTGAATCCGTGATCGATTAGTTATAGGTCAAACATGAAAGATAGAAGAGTAGCCAAGTGGTAGAATGATAAAATATGATTGGTCTATGTGGCGAAGCCTTAGGATTTACTCTAGTTGACTGATGATATGGCTAACTTGGCATGCTAATAGCAAGAAATACATAGCTCTTAAATAGAAATTTTGATCTTCTTGATTGTTCATAACCACTCTTCAATGTTCCCTATGTCTGATAAATATAAAGGGACATTCTTCTCACTACCTTGTTATCCATCTACCTAATAAAATTTGTTAAAGTAAATAATTAATTTAATAACTATTTATTCTATTTACTTAATTTTACTTAGATAAATGCATTTAGTATTTAGTTGTCATCTATGAGTTTGTGTCAAGTTTTTGACAACATGGGAGTTTGTTCCTGCCTACCTCATACTTATCCTCTCACCTTATTTGAGGACTCTCCACCTTATGTGGACATATTCTTAGTTGTCACACTTATCTCCTAGCATTTTCCAGCTTGTTCTACAAGCTTCCATGAGACCTTTATATTTAGGCTCTCACTTTGTATATCACATCTCTTTTGCATATTGTAAATACATTTTCTTATTTGCAATATCTTCTCTCTCATGTCCATTTAGGGCTTTTCCAAGCTCCACCTCTTGCTTCATTGGTTTCCCTTCAATAGGTCATTTGCATGTAGGTGACCTTGGTGACTATAGAGTTGTATTTCATCAACTCCTACATCATATTAGAGCCTTCCTGCTACTTTCTTGTTGGAGGATTTTTGAAGCTCTAATTTGGAGACAAAAACCCTAGTTTGTTTGTGTATTTTTCTTCAATCCAGGGGAAGAGCAATTTTTTGGAGCACATTGGGCCCAAACGGACACTACCATTGGATCCAAAAGATGCTTTATAGTTAGGATCCATATAAAAAATTTTGATTTTGGTTGTAGGACTCTGGGAGGCAAAAAAAATTGATTGCAGGCCAAGCCATACAATCATATGGATGATTTTTTGCAAGAATTTTTTTTTTAAAAGGGCACTCCACTAGTGTGCTACTGGGTGGCCACTAGCACTCCACTACGGGGCCACCACTAATAGCCCATGTTCAGCTCATCAATAACCGTAATTATCTGAGCCACCACAGGGTAGCCCCAGCCCTGCCACCATTGACAAGCCACCCTAGCACTCCCCACCACCCACCTCTGTCAGCTCTGCATCTATTTCTACCAATCTTTGACACCTATTCGCAACACATACTCCACCCATCTGTGTTAGTACTTACATGACATTTTCTACATGGTCAACAACACTTGGTGAAATTCCAAGGTGACACGTGGCATGGGTGCAATGTGGCATCTACCACATGGACCTTGCCACATCACCCCTACCACGTAATCATTAGCCACATGGATGCCACGTGGACCTCCCATGTGGCATGCGACATGGCATCTTTTTTTGAGGCAACGGCCCCTAGGTCATCAATTTTTTTTTGTTAGATTGCTAACATTAGCATGACATCATCCTGTATGAAAACCCCTGCTAAGCTCTCCAAGGTCTTTTTTGACCTACTTGTTTTTTAACCATAACTTGAGCATACAGAGGTATTTTTCTAGTTTGAAAGAAGGCCAAAAAGATAGTTTTGAGATGGAGACATTGATGTAAATATTTTTAGGTTTTGATGCAATTTTGTTTCTTTTCTTGCAGTCAAAGTCTGAAGTTCTTTTTTGTACTTTGGTAAGCTTTTCTTTTGCATCCCATGTCCATTTTTTGAAAACATTAAATTTCAAAAAAGTTGGTTTTGTCTACTTTTCAGAAATGCTATCATTTCCTTCAGATTCTACACCATGCTCTTTCTATGATGTTTTTAGCATTTTTCCTCTATGGTGGATATCTTGGATTTTACAGGTCTGAGTATCATTTTCTTGGTATGGGATCTTTTGTTTTGTGCTATACTATCTTTTGTATTAACTTGTTTTCTATTATGTCCAATGTAGCTATCATTTGTAAGTATTTTTATATATACAAACTGAGATAAAGTGCCACTCTTGCATTTTGGGTCTAGGAATAGTCTTTTGAGACAGTTGTACTTGCACTATTTTATAAAGCACCATGGGGGGATAGTTGTTGCCAATTTTGTGCCCTCTTCCTTTGTCAAGTGAGTGTCCTTTCCATGATATTAGCCTCGTGCAGATTCAGTGTGATCACACCTTTTTGGGTGTTTGTACCTCTTCAACTCTCTCAGTGTTCTTGGTTCTTTCTACAGGAGACTTTGGCCCACCTTTTTAGTTGCCTATCATCTCACCCCTTGTACATTAAGGGTGGGGGGGGCATTATTCTATTGTTCTAATGCTTCTATGATTTGATGGTTTGTTAGTGTGAGCTATGTATTCAATGGTTGATCCTATATGCAAGGCAATTGCAGTGGCTAGCTATCTATGCATTTTGGTGAGATGGATCATCTACCATATAGACATGCTCAATTTGTGCCTTCTTTCATGGAGGTTCTTTAGATCAACGGTTTCTTTCTCATGATAGAGTTGTGGTTCTTCATGCTTTAGTGATGCTCTTCATGATCACTCCTTATTCCTATTTTCTAGAACATTTCTCTAGGTTGAGACTTCTTCAGTCCTTCACTAGTTTTTTAGCTACCTCTTTTTGGAGAGGGGTTTTCCCCACTAGGTTTTCTCCTTTTCTCCTCTTTATAGAAATTTCCTTCTTCATGGGTACCTAACATGACCTCATTGTTGGGACCCATTTTGCATTTCATCTCAGTTTTTGTGAGCTTAAGGCATTTCCCTAAGTTTCACTTAAGGGGGGATGTTAGAGTAAATAATTAATTTATTAATTATTTATTCTATTTTCTTAAGCTTACTTAGATAAATGCATTTAGTCTTTAGTTATCATCTAGGACTTTGTAGCAAGTTGTTGACAGCCCGAGAGTTTGTTCCTACCTATGTCATACTTATCCTCTCACCTTGTTTGAGGACTCTCCACCTTATGTGGATTTATTCTTAGTTGTCACCCTTATCTCCTAGCATCTTCTAGCTTGTTCTACAAGCTTCCATGAGGCTTTTATATTTAGGCTCTCACTTTGTATATCACATCTCTTTTGCATATTGTAAATACATTTTCTTATTTGCAATATCTTCTCTCATGTCTGTTTAGGGGTTTTCCAAGCTCCACCTCTTCCTTCCTTGGTTTCTCATCAATAGGTTATTTCCATGCAGGTGATCTTGGTGACTGCAGAGTTGGATTTCATCGACTCCTACAAAAGTGAAAATGGAAAACATTTCTATCTTCCCAAGGTTTTATTTGATGAATAATATGATTTTCCTATATCTAGATGTTTAACATGAAAAGATCTTTCCTATATTTTCAGTGATTGTTCTCTACAACCTTAAATGTAGTTGTTGAGTTTTTCCTTAGGGTAGAAGCTATCTAAGTTATGGTTTAACTATAAAAGAAGATTTTATAACCCTTCTTAGGGTTTGTCATTTTTTCTCTAGTTATGTAATAGAAATATTCTATACTCTCCTATTGTAATTTCCTCTTGTCTATGAGTGAATGTAAACTTCTTCTTTACCTCATTCTCCCATCCATATTATTGCAAAATCTTCTTGCCTTTTTTGGTATTTTATTTTCATCATTTAATCTACATAACATCTACTCTTTCCTTCGATTATTATAGAGTGAAGGTCCTTCCTTGAGGTATTTCAATTGGTTTATGATCTATATGTAACTGTTGGATTAAGGTGAAGGTGGAATCACTATATTTTGAGGTTATATTGATAAACAGTGTATTATGATTGGTCTTCTGGACTTGATTGTGTGCGCTTTTTTAGCATCAACGTTTCAAATCATACTACATGATCCATCATCTCTACTCTTGCACTTTCTCATCCTAATGATGGATCATGTAGTATGATCCGAAACCTTGATGCTAAAAAAGCACACACAATCAAATCTAGAAGACCAATTATTTACAAATGGATTGTGGAAATCTGTTAATATTAATAAACAATGTATTGTCGGGCAAAGATATGAGTAAACAAATTATTTTGGTGTATCATCCCTTTAGCTTAGATTAGGTAGCTTATTTTCATGCATATCCTTCTCCCTTTTCCTCTCAAGAGTAGTTAGGTTCACCCTAATAAAAAGGAAGCTAGCCTTCTTTGGATATTTGATCTCAAGTCACAAATTCCCACACATTCAAGATTGTTTCCTTGTTACACAAGTTTTACTTTAGGTAAGACTTTAGGCAAGGGTGAATGCTTTTGTGTCAACAATGCCTAAATTTTAGTTCAGTAAAATAGAGATAATAGGTGAGTTAATAATTAAATCAATATGATTTAAATTAATAAGTAAATAATTTATAACTCTAACATTATTTGGGGACATCAATAATGTCTTTATTAACCCTCATCTTTTAGGGGTGGGGCCTTAGCTACATTGGGTCAATTTTTGAAGGGGCTTCAAGTAGCAAAGTGTCTTCAAGGGGATTTTTAGGGCCCTACTAGTTGGCATAGATGGGTCAACACTAGATTTTTTATGGGTCCCAAGGTTAGGATTTTCTTTGCTATGGCTCAAAATAGGGGTCAGGTTTATTTCCTCAATTCTCACTGGAAAGATGATGCCAACCAAAACCTTCTTAAGTTAGGTGATGGGAAAATACATATTTTTACAAAAAAAAATTAACCCCTAATAGAGAGGTAGGTTATCTCCATTTTCAAACCTACCCTTTTAGGAGGAATCTAAAAAGAACAAAACATCAATTTTCTCCCATGGAATAAGAAGTTGAACAAGGGAGAGTGATGGGCATGGTAAGGGTAAAATCTTACTTTGAAATTAAAATATTTCATAATCCAAAGGTAGATAATATAAAAAGGAGGGAGAGAAAGCTTTTCGTACTTATTTTTAGCATTCACATGTTCTACATTATCATTGATGTTGAAGAGTCTTTTCATGTTGTTATTGCACTTTCCTAGGCTTTTCCTTTTGACCTAGTGACCTTTATACCTCAAACCAGTGGCTTCCATTGTTAGCTTTGATGTAGCTATAAAAAAATGCTTCCATAGTCATCATTCCCTTATGCCAAGATTTGAAAAACCTGGAAGAAAAGTATTCATTGAAGCCCCTCGTAGCTTCAATGGATCTAGTTAGCCCTACATCTTGAAAGTACTTCCATATTTCTTGATTCTATTTCAATTCCCTATTGTCCCTTTTTTCAACCTTTTTCAATGGCCCACCCATCATTTTAACTCTACCCAACTCTTAGAGGAATTACTAAATAGCCTAGTTATCTTCAACAGTTATGGTGTTTTGAGAATACTCACACATTTGCATATTTTCCATAGATGAATCTCTTTTTCTACAAGTGGAGAATAGTGAATTGTCTTAAAATTTTTGGCTTTAATAAATCATGATTGTAATAATGTCATAATAAATCCTTTCTTTGTAAATGAAAATCCTTGGTTTTGGAAGATCTAGCATAAGGCACAATAGCATCTTTGGCACATTTAGAGAGTAATGAAGAATTGGTAAGGTTGCTTAACTCTTTGGAACTTTTTTCATTCCTTATACTTGTAAAATCATCTACATATATTATCATTAAGAGAAATACGCGAGAAATATTTAATGATTTCATTATAATTAAAGTTTTGTGAGTTGAAATTAGCCACCAAAATTGCTTTAAATATTATAATATAATTAGTATACTTCCTCTTCTTTTTAATAATAACTTTGTCAATCTTAGAAAATTTTCCTTCCCTATCAATAGTCGACATTTTCCTCATTGTGACATCCTTTTGAGAATTAGAATTACCTTGAGCCAAAATAAAATATATGTTAGTGACACTCATAATAAAGTAATAAGAACCCACTTCTTTGATCACCAGCCTAAGAATTTCCCTTTTTCCATTAATTATTATAATATTCAGTAGAGTATTTCTAATGTTGACTTCATTGAATATAGTTAGGGACTACATTTAGAGTCATCCATCAGACTAAGAATTCTCCAGGAAATCTTAGCTTTGTTTGAGAGGATATCAACTATAAGATTCAAATCATCTCCCAAAATGACCTTTTCGGCCCTTAGCTTCTAAAGGATTTGATACACTTAGACATAGCCAACCCTTTAATATAGTTATTAGAATTGATAGCACTACATTTTGCAAAAGCTTGAATCATTTATCCTCTATTATTCCTTACCCTCCTTCCTACACCTAATATGCTTGAGCTAACTTTTGAGAATCCATCAAAATTGCATTTCCACTAGTTTAGGTCTAGAGGGACCCATTTAGTTTCCTTCCTTCCCATATGTTCAATTAGCTTAGATTAGTAAGGTTCTAATTAATATGTCAATTTTTTTTAATTCTATTTTCAAAAAGGGAGGGGAAATTAGAGTATTTAGGGAAAGCAAAAACATTGACACTCTCTTTGACCAACATCTTAACAATGTAAAACAAATCAATAGCATAATAACTCTGCTCCCTAAAGGTTCTATTATTCATTTCATTCTAGAAGTTCCAAGGAACCATAGGGAGAATTTGTTTCCAAAGATTTAATGAAATGGAATGGGAAAGAGGAGACTAGGACCAGGTGAAAAGAAAATCCTTAATAGAATTAGGCATAAATCATTTAGATTGAAGAGATTGGAATACAAGAATCCATAGGTCAAAGGAAAGGGACTAGGTCTATAGGTCCTTCTTCCTTTATCAAGGGTCAAAATTATATTATCAATCACTACCCACAAGAAGTAATTTATTTTAGGGAGGAGATTAGGTATCCAAATAAGAATCCTCTTAGGGTCCCTTTCTTCATGTAAAATTTGGGAATGGTAAGTAGTTTTAATGTAGAAAAGAAACTGTTTCTAACATATCTCCATATCCATCTATCTTTAGATATATAATTGCATAGTTCGAGACTTGGAAGAAGGTTAGACAATTCCTCAACTTCCAATTTACTAACATTAGGTATTCTCCTCATTTCTCTATGTCTCTCTAAAAGATTTATTAGGTACATCTAGGTAGCTCTTCCCTCTTCCTAGACTAGATAGTCTCCAACTTTCTCTCCTAAAGTTCTTTTTAACTAGTCTTACATTAGGCTATTAATGAAGACATCCTTTAATTATCTATATTTTTTAAAATTTTATTCTAGAAGAAGGAATTGGTTCTATTACCTATGATTTTTGTACTCTCTTTTATTAGGATATTTTTAGTTTTGTTTATGTTAGAATTCTTTTTAGAATAATTGAGAAGTGGCGTGGGGTGTGAATCGGTTATTCAAGGTCCAATATGTCCAATTCACACTTTTTACTAAAGTATAGTAGGCCCATTTATGGTACCATTCATCCATGATTTTATCCCTTATCCTAACAAGTTACAATAAATCAATATGCAATAATAAAGCACATAGAATCAACACATAACACAGAGATTTATGTGGAAACCCAATTTGGGAAAACCACTAGTAACATGCTACCTTCTTTTCTCACCCTTTTGAAGTGATGCCCTGTTAAAGGCTACAACACACTATTAAATGTGACCCTGTCAAAGGATTTCAACACCTTGTTAGGAGAGTTCCTTGTTAGAGGACTTTAGAACATTCAACTTGGAATGTCACCCTATTACAGGATATACAAAAAGGTTGTTAGGCCCATCTAATTCCATAGGACTTTCAATCATGTTCTCAAAGGCTTCATCACCTAGCTATTAAGCTAATCTATCAATATAGGATTTCCAATATCTAATACTATTGCTAGAGAATATTAGAAATCTTTGACCTAATATAATTTGCAACTTAACCTTACAGATCTCAAATCACACATCAACTGATCAACCTTGCTTGGCTTTCCTTCCTTGTTGTTCTGACAGCTTGTTCACCCTTCTAAGATCTGTCTCCTTGAGTCTTTTGCTCATTATGCTGATGCAATCTTCTCCTTGTGGTCACTTGATCAAATTAGAGTCACTGTGCTCTGTTCTTCTTCACTGTGTCTTTTCCTTGACACTTCTCACTAGTCTTCCCATGGAATCTATTAAATTCTATTAACCACACTCATCTACACTTTGATCTTTGACCTATAACTCCTTATAAAAAAGTTATGTAACTTATTTCCTACTTAATTCTTCCTGCTCATAGCTTGAATTGACTAGGAAAGAAATGATGTAATTTTCCCTCCAAATCATTTCTTCTATATACATCATGATATATCTATTTGTATTCACCTAAAATTGGTTAGCATACAACTGTGTGACACCACCTCATCATCCTTATCATCCAACTAGCTCACAAAAATCAATGTAACAACCTTATTGTCTCTGATTTGGTGAATCTTTGACTTTTCAAATAATGCAACAACTTGATACTATTGAAATACTGGTGCTTGACACATACTATGTTACTCAGCATCAACTATGTTTTTACTAATGCTCAGTACCTGAACAATTTTGCTCGACATCCACTACATTTCTTTGGTGCTCGGTACTTGAAGATTTTTACTTAGCACCTGAAGAATTTTTACTTGGCACACACTAGATTTTGCACTTGCTTGGTTCCAACTGAAAATTTTCTTGACTTGAACTAGCTTGCTTAGCACTCACTGATGAGCTTAGTTAAGCTTTGCAATTGACTTTGTTACAACTTACACTTCTAATGTATCTAAGTGTCTCTATCTTCTGTATCTTAGAATATGTCATCAATACAATATTTAATCAATGTCTTAACTGATCCATATAATTCATTACAAAAACCTTACTTCAGCCTTTCCCTTAGGTGCTCTAATTACCTCTTATTGATTAACTCCTCCTTATTAATCAACTAAGTGATAATACTTGGATCATATAAGCAATTGTCATTCTAGAAAATAACAAGTTTGACATCAATAACAAAATAATTATTGAAAACATTCTTTACCACCTTCATCATTCTTTAACAATGATCTTTTCAATCATTTCCAACAATCTCCCTCTTTGGCATTGATGGCAAACCAAACTGATCAATTAGGTAGGCTGATCAACTTAGTTACCATCAAACTTGTATACCAAACAGAAAACTTGTTGTCATTTCTTATCCATTCCATATCTTCCTCTTTGTATCATATCTCCCTCTTTTGCTGATACAAGTTGATTCCTCTATTATGTTGTTTCTTTTATCTGTATGTCTGATCTTCTTCTTCTAGTATTACTCCCTCTATGTTAATAGCTTCTGTTGCTTTCTCCCTTTTATCCTTTACATCTATTTTTGATTAGTTTCTCATCTCTCCCTCTAATCTTCTATTGATAGGTTTCTCATAAATCTCCCTCTTTGACATTAATGCCAAATATGTAGCATCTTGAATATGCTAGGTGCAAACTAAGTTACATCTCCAGTTTTCTCCCTCTTTCACCATGCTTGTGACTGATTTGGAGTTTTTGTACCTATTAACATCCTCTGCATCAACTTCTATTTTTCAATGATCAACTCTTTTTGATGCAGGGCAATTTTACTATTGCTTAAATAGCTTGGGTTAGGGGCTTTACCCCTAACTTACCTCTAAGATACTCATAAGCATCTTTAGGTAATAGTTTAGTGAAGATATTATCTATATGTTCCTTGGTGTGAATTTATTCCATCTTCACTTGCTTGTCTTCTACCAACTCTCTGACATAGTGATACTTGATTGCAATGTGCTTAGTTTTTGCATATATTATTGGATTCTTGCTAATCACAATATAATATCACTGGCTTGGTTATCTCTTCCTGCATTCCCTTCAATATATGTTGAAGCCATACAATTTTTGTGCAATCAATGGCTGCTACTACATATTCTACTTTTGCTATGGACTATGAGGTACATGTTTATTTCTTGCTAGTCCAAGTGACTAGTCTTTTTCCTTAAAAGAGTGCTCCTCTACTGGTGCTTTTTCTATCACCTATGTTTCCTCCCCAATCAGCATTAGTGTAGGCATTCAATTCAAACTTATCACTTCTCTTGTAGTACAAACCAAAATCATTTGTTTCTTTTGAGATATCTCATTATCCTTTTTGCTACCATGAGATGATTTTCTCTAGGATTAGCAAAGAATCTTGCCACTATTCCAACTACTAATGCAATATCTAGTCTGATATGTACAACATATTGTACTTTCCAATCATAGACCTATACATTTTCTAGTTGACTTTAGCAAATTCATCATTCTTGGATAGCTTGTGCCCTATTGCCATTAGTGTGCTGACAGATTTGGATTCTTCTAGACCAAATATTTTGAGTATCTCTTTGATATACTTTGATTGGGTCACAAATATACCATGTTTCAATTGATGTACTTGCAATTGAACAAAGAATTTTATTTCTCCAAACATTAACATCTCAAATTCATGTTTCATCTTGTCAGCAAAATCTTCACTAAGTACTTCTTTTCCTCCAAAGATTATGTCATTCACAATGATTTCTGATATAAGGATGTCCTTACCTTCTTCTAATTTGATGTATATGTTACTATTGTCATTAGTTCTTTCAAAGCCTATCTTCACCAAATATTTATGAAGTCTCTCATACCAAGCTCTAGGAGCTTGCTTCAACCCATATAGAGCTTTATGCAGTTTGCATACCTTATCTCTATTGTGTTCATCAACAAACCCTTCTAGTTGCTCTATGTAGACTTCCTCTTCTAGTATAAAATTTAGGAATGTAGACTTTACATCTATTTGGTAGAATTTGACACCTTTATAAGTAGTATATGCAAGTAAGGTCCTTACTCATTCCATTCTTGCAACAGGGGAAAAAGTTTCTCCATAATCCAGTTCTTCTTCTTATGCATACTCTTTGCAGACTAATCTAGCTTTGTTCCTTGTAATCTCACCATTTTCATCTTCTTTTTTTCTGACTACCCACTTAATTCCAATCACATTCTTGTATGTTGGTCTTGGAACTATTGTCCAAGTCTTGTTCTTCTCAATTTGCTCTAGCTCTTCTTTCATTGCATTGTACCAATCATCATCTTGTAGAGCTTCACTCACAGTCTTGGGTTCTACTTTGCTGAGTAGGCATGTCTCACATTTGATTCTGTTTCTTGTCATTGGTCCAACTTCTTTGTTTCTAATGATTTTTTCTATAGGATGGTATCTTCTCATATACTTTTCTAATCTTGGTTCTATCCTTGTTTCTATGTTAGTCCTTTCAACATTTGAACCACTGTGCACATCTCTATTAGGTAAATTTTCATCTCTTTCATGTGTGTTGTTCTTTGACTCAAAATGTGCATTTTCTACATTCTATGGCTTGACATCTAAATGTAACTTGACATTCACTGGATATGACTTGGTAGATAGTAAAATTTGCTACTAATTTTCATTTTGATTTGCAACATCACCTTTATTAGGCATACCTTCATAGAAGTATACAAAGGACTTATATTCCTTTGTTTTCTTCATGCATTCATCATGTTGAACTTTTGCAAGCTCATCAAATTTTATATTTTTACTTTCCACAACTTTGTTAGTGTTAACATTTAAAAACTTATAAGCTTTGCTTCTAGTGGAATAACTAAGAAATATGCCTTCATCACTTTTGGCATCAAACTTTCTATTCCTAAATTCTTTAAGTACATAGAATTTACATCCAAATACTTTGAAATGTTTGACATGAGGTGAATGCCCATACCATAGCTCAAAAGGTGTTTCATGAGTACCTTTCTTGATTTTAACTCTGTTGATGGTGTAGAATGCAGTACTTATAGCTTCTCTCCAATACTTGAGTGAAACATTCTTTTCCATCATCAAAGTTCTAGCACAGTCAATCACTAATCTATTTCTTCTTTCTGCTATACCATTCTGTGGTGGAGTCATAGGTGCTAATGTTTGTCTTTTGATTGCTCTATCATTGCATAACTCTTCAAATTATCTTAATATGAATTCACCTCCTCTATCAGATCTTAGGCACTTCAAGTTATTTCTTGTCTCCTTCTCAACTCTGGCCAAGTACCATTTGAACATTTGAAATGCATCAGACTTTTATTTTAGGAACATGACTGTCATCATTCTTGAGTAGTCATCCACAAGTAGCTTTATGTATATATCTCTTTTGTAGCTTTGTACCTCAATTGGCCCACGCAAGTTAGTATGAACTAACACTAATACTTCATTGGAAGTATAGGTCTTTCTTCAAATTTGGTAATCCCCTAACTTTCTTGATTTTATTGATGTTGATCAGATTGTAAAAGTTTACATGGCATAGCCTCTTTTTCCACAACCACACATCATCAATATATATCATAAGACAAGAAGCATCTAGATTAAAAAAATTACTCCTAGTCTAGTCACCCTTCACTATCAAACTTCAATGAGAATCATAGATCTTGGCAGTTCTATTTTCAAATTCTTCCTTCCATCCTATGTTGCCTAATTTTGATCCACTTAGTAGATTTTAGTTCAGGCCTTCAACATAGTATGCATTATCGATGATATTTTCTTTGTAATCTTGATGCTAACTTTTCCTTTGATTAGACATGATGCATCATTACCAAATCTAACACTATTGCCATCATGTTGAGTAAAGGTGATCAACTTACTTTCATCTCTAGTCATGTGATGAGAGAATCAACTATCTATGATCCACTTGCCATTTTTTTTATGTAGGTTACCAATGTTGTTGCTTCATCTTCATCTAATTCATCCTTCATAGCCCCATAGACTACTTCATCATTATTCTCATCAGAATCTTCTTCAACAATGTAGCACCTCTTGCCTTTGTCTTATAGTCATTATTACTATCTTCATTCTTGTTCTTGTACTTGCCTCCTTCTTTGTGGTTCTTCTTTTGTGTGCACCTTTCTACAATGTCACCAACTTCATTGCAATTGAAGCAAATAATTGGCAACTTAACTTTGAATTTTCCTTTTCCTCTATGAAATCTTCTAGCTAGCAATGCCTCCAATTGGTCTACATCATCTTCATCAATGGTTCAATCACTAGATACATGTTCACCTTTTCTATTCTTCTTCTTTGTTTGCACTTGCTCAGTATCCTTTACTATCATCTTGAACTTGAAAGCAGATTCATGATTGTCTGGCTTGTAGTTGTCAAAGTTGGACAATTCGAATGCAGTGACTCTTCCAATTATACCTTCAAAGTTTAGTGTGTTTCCTTGTACACACCTGTAGTGCCTGCCCCTAGTCTACATTTTTCTAGTTACATTCCTGATATCATTGCCAAACTCTTTTAGGTCAATTTATGTTTGATGATTAGTATTATTATTTTAGAGATTATCAAATGTTGTTTTACACTCAGTTTATTAAATGATGAGATTACTTGGTACTCTATATTTCATGCATGTACGATGATTATTCAATGTTTTTAGTTATCGATGATGATTAGTTAGATGGTTTATTATCACATGTGCTTTCTTATGGATACTAACCCCATACTGCATGTGTATGGTGTGCGTGTTTGTTTTATTTACGTATGGTGTTTCTGATGTGGTTAAGGAAGGGAGTCGTAGTCACCTGCTAGTCGGGATCTACACGATGCACCACTTCTTGCCATTGTTTGTTTAGCTTAGAATATTGTGTTTGTACATGCGTGGATTTTATGCAGGTTGCAGGTACCGAGTATCGACTTCCCTAAATTGCCAGGATGAGCATACCCTATCGCATTGTCTCAATGGTAAGAGAGGGCAGATAAACTCTTAAGTCCAATTCCTAAACACTTTAGCCAATTGTCCTAATTGATAATTAGGACTCGTATCTGAGTTAAGTACCCTCCGAATGCATCAAATGATGTAATTTCATGATTATAACCCTTTTTGTTTTGATTTAGTATGTGTTTTTCTATGAAGGGTTTTCGTATGTTGTTATATGAGTCCTTGATGTGTTTTCTATTAATTAAGTCTAATTAAAAACATTAATTAATGATTTAATTTAATGTAGAATTAATATGATATCTTTAATATTTAATTAATTGAGAAATTAATTAAATAAAAGAATTAAATTTGGAGATAAAAGTTCAAAGATAAATTTAGAACATGATAATATTTATTTAAATTAATAATAATATATTTAGAGTTCATTTTTAAATAAATGCTAAATATTATTGTTATTTAAATTAATTAAATATGTTATCAATTAAGCTCTAAAATAAATTAAAAGTTGAAAGATATTAAATTATTAAAGGTTTCTAGATCGCATGATCTAAGCATGAGTTTAAATATGAGAAATAAATTAAAAGATAAAATAATAGAAAATAATAATGTTATTTTAATTTCATAAAGTGCACATGGGATTAAAGTAATAAATTAATTTAAAATAGAAGTCAAGTGGAATATTAAGTAAAGTTATTTAATAATTCAACTTAATGTGCATGTAAAGATGAATGCAAAATAAAAGAAAAGATAATAAAGGTTAATTTGGAGTTAACTCAGTTGTGCAAAGAGTCTTCTTGGGTGAACGCACAATTAGTGCCCCGATTTGAGGAGAAAATTTCTTATCACAACTTTGGGGGTTCATTTTGGAGGGACACGAATTTGGACGGGAATTTTTGGGAGACAACTTTTGGAAGCGAATTTCAGAAGGCTAATACCAAGAAAGATTTTCTGAGGAAATTTATTGAAGGGGAGCAAATTCTCTAATAGTTTTTCAAGGATTTTGTATTAGCATCAGGATCAGGTAGGGTCTTGTGTTTTGATCGCTGATTATTTAAACAATTTTCTTATTTCCTGTCTTCTTCGTGTCTGTGGATTGTAGACCTGAATTTTCTATGATGAATGTTTAAACATTGCAATATTGGAATTTATCAGATGCTTGTCAATTAACTTCTCTATACATAGGATTTAAATGGGAAGGGTTGAATCTAAGACTAAAATTCTAAATTAGAAGTTCGGATGGTTAACTATATTTTCTCTGTCAATATTAAGAACGAAACAATTTTTCAATATATTTATATATATTAAAAGGAATTATTTTAACATATTTATAAATTTATATATATTTAACAGATTTAAATATCAATAAAATTTTATTATAAAAAAAATTGTATTTAAAAAAAAAAAATGTATATATATATATATTAATATTGGGGGGGGGAGGGAATTACCCCGTACCCACCCCCACTGCCGCGGCTCTGCGTGACAGTACCTACGTCGCAGCTACTGCGACGTCAGGTACAGAGTACTTGCTACCGCAGGCCCTGCGACTGCAGGACTGCGGCAGGCCGCAGACCTGTTATTAAGCCGACGGGCTTATTTAAATATGTGCATGGTTTTTATAATTGTTTTTAATTCAATTTTTTAAATTTGTATTATTTATAAAAATTTTTATTATTATTTAAAATTTTAATTAATAAATTTTAATATATTTTATTTAATAATGTTTTAATAATAACCTTTATTAATATTTAATAATTAAATATTAATGCATAGTTATTTGAAATTAATAATTTATTAATAGTTTTGTTAAATATTAATAAATTGATAGTTAATGAGATATAAAAGGGAGTGCTTAGTGAGATAATTATTAATCAATTTAATTAAAATTAGTTTAATTAAACTTAATTAATAATGAGAATTGTTAATAGAATTGAAGATTTATATAGCATTGATTTAAGTTAAATTGAAATGTCTTATTTAAAAATATAGGTTATTATTTTAATAATTAAATAAATAGTTACCCTTTAATTATATTGATTAATTAACTTAGAGTAAAAAGTGAAGTAATTGTACAATTTTATTCATATATATATATATATATATATATATATATATATATATATATATATATATATATATATATATATATATATATATATATATATATATATATATATATATATATATATATATATATGGGATATATTTATATGTTAATTATGAGACGAATGGGTTAATGTGTAGGTTAAACTGTGAACTTATTTTCTTGAAAACATACATTAAACTAGAAAAAAAATATATTACACTTAACTTGATTACATATGTTCAAATCAATCTAGCACTGAGAATATGAACTATATTGTTTTCTTATACTGTCTATGCTTTTGGGGTTTTGGGTGGTCCTACAGTGTTGACCAATTTTAGGTTGTTACCAGAGGCTCGAGATTGTGAATGTGATGTTATGATGATTGGATCTCGATCTTTTTTACCCAACCATGGTAATGTGATGGTATGCTCTATGATATGGATGTTTTACTATTTGTTATTGCTTTCCAGTTTCCTTGTGTGAAGTTGAGGTATACGTATTTGAGTTACCTGACTTGACCATTTTGGATTCTTCGATCAATTTTGTGTTCTATTATTGGGATTCTTTCTGGTTGCTTGTTGGAGAACCATGGGATATTGTGACTTATTATTGATGCCTCCAGTTGCTGATAGAGAACTGTTGTGATCATTATGATTGTCATTTGATGTTTTTCTATCACTTGTATAGGGCTGAGGTTATATTTGTGATTTGTAATTTCATGAGCCTACGGTAGGTTATCTATGTGTACTGTCAAGAAGTGGCTTGCGATGGGGGTCGGGGCCCTAAGAGGCTGCCAGGGTAACTCATTGTAAGTTGTTTTAATAAGTGAAAACATATCATCTAAATACTAACTTAAATGAATCTAATAAGATAACTGTATGTTCTCTCCCATGCCTTGAGTGCTAGTATAGACTAGGATGGGGTAGAGAGAATGCTTGGTTATGACCTTGCATTCCGTAGTATGCCTCGTCAGTACGAGAGGATACTAGTCACCGCAGGATCACAGGGGACTTGGGATTCCTAAGGGATTGCTCGGGTAACTTTCGACATGACTTTTGCGATGACACTTTCCCACTTGCATAGCAGGTTTCCTACGTGTCTTTGTGGTGCCTTTGGGTTAGATGTCAATTTTTTTAGGAACCCTTGAGTTAGCATACTTATAGGATTTCCTAGACTTAGAGGGTATTTATGATTATAGGTTTTATTATCCTATTTGGGACTTGAGACTATCTCGTTAGTGCGGTGGGAGTGGACCATTTAGGTTCCACGCGATCGGGTGGTAGTGCTTTTTACTCTTACCATTGAGATCCGTTCCATGGTCACCGTGATTGGAGTTTTCTTAGTTGGCATTTACCTTCATTCTATACATGGATGTTTTATCATTATGGATGTATTGATGTATCATGTATGGTGGATGATTTCATTTATTTTTCTGTACTTTGTATCATAGATTTGAGGATGATGTATCTTTATCTTTACATATGTATATTCTTTTAAGCCTTTCATACCCTATGACATGTACAGTGGATGATTGAGCATTCCGAATTAATTTTCCAAGAGGCATTCGAAACAAATGTATATTATGGACATTGGAGTTTCTGATTATTCTTTCATATGTATGTGGTAGTTGTTAGACTTAGAGTTAATTAAATTTAAATGTGACTCAACATCTTGGGATCCTTAAGGTGTAACTTGTGATGTATGTTGTTGATGATTACATGTTATTGCTTCCGCTACTATGTGTTTGATGTGTATGTTATACTTTCTTACTTTTAAAAAAAAAAAAATGTTTAGCAAACTTAGTGAAACTTTAGGTTAATTCTTTTGGATCCCTTGGCGGGGCATTACATCTGGTATCAGAGCCCAGTTTCTACATTGGGAGCTCTGGGTATATTGGAACGCCACTAGTGTTAACTAGTTGAACAAAAATGCAAACCTTAAACTATTATGTGTATCTCTTTCAAACTGAAACATGAAACTAGTTGAATTGAAACATAATGTAAACTATTAGTTGCATATTTTTCATACTTCAACACTAAGACTTTAAACTGGAAATGACACTTTTACTATTTGCAAAATGTGTGTCTTTTATATATATGATTTACAATTTTATGCATTATGGTTGTTATAGTATTCTGTATCTTTGATATTATTGTAGGATGGTATCTGGGACAAGATCTTTCGTTAGAGGTCGTAGCCTTGGCCGTGGTAGAGGCCGTAGATGAGGCAGAGATATCAGTGTTCATGAGTCTATCCATGAGAGCCCCATTTAGGAAGAGAATAGGGAAGATCATGTCAGTGAAAATCAGGAAGAGAACCATAGAGAGGGACATGCCGAATCTGAGGAGGTTGATCTGAGGCAAATGATGCAAACCCTTATTGATCGCTTACCTCCTATTCATGAGCAGGATAAAGCACACCAGGCAGGACATGAGCATAGAAACAGGTCTAGGAGCCCTCAAAGGGATTGAAATAGATCAATTGTATCCTCTCAGATGAAGGACCTTTAGAGGTCCAAGATCAAGCCCTTTAATGGGCAAGGTTCTGGGTATGTAGCTGAGATGTGGCTTATTGCCCTTGATAGGATTTTTGTTATGCAGGACTTTGATAGAAATGTCAAAGTGAGGTTTGCCATTGCCAACCTGGAGTTATTTGGGGCCACTTGGTGGACTATTGAGGAAAAGAAGTCAGGCATTAACATGGGTAGTGTCCCTTGGGAGATTTTCTTGGAGATCTTTCATGAGCGATTCCTACTAGAGGAATGGAAGCAACATAGAGCAGATGAGTTCCATAACCTGAGACAGTACACTATGACCGTTGCAGAGTATGAGCGCAAGTTCTATGAGTTCATGCCCTTTTTGGGATTCAGTGACAACCCAGTGCAGTTGGCACAACATTTCATTCGAGGCCTGAACAACCATTTTATTGGGGGTGTTAAGGTATTTGAGCCTAAAACCCTCAAGGATGCGGCACATCGAGCTATCCTGATAGAGCAGAGTGTCAACCTTGGACAAGGGGGTTTTGTGGGAGCACCTACTACAGTAGGATCTAAGGGCAACCACAACTCTGGTGGAATCAGGAAGCCTCCCTTCCCTAAGAGGAATCAATCTCAGCAGCATTCTTAGCAGCAGCCTCAGCAGCATAAGGGATGTTACCCTCAGGCACAGAGTGGTGGCGGTGGTTCCAACTCTAGGATCAATCACAATGCTCAACTTAATAAACGGAATCAGCAGTCTTAGCCTGCACAGAGTAGCCAGTCTTTTGCTAGCAGGGATAGCCACCAACGGTCAAATGCACCACCTATACGGAGAGGATCTGGTAGGGGCACGGAATGTTATTTGTGCGGACAGATTGGTCACATTCCAGCGTATTGTCCACAATGAGCATCTCAGTATTCAGGACCTAGGCCAGTGGCATCTGAGCCTACAGTCGGGGATGCAGGTAGATCTCATAGAGTATTTGTAGTGGTGGATCACCGTCAGGCAAACCATTAGGGGATAGTAGTTGAGACTATAGGAGCTATCTGAGGTACACCTCTCTCTGTATTGTTTGATTCAGGTGCTACAGATTCTTTTATTTCTCCATCTCTAGTTGTTAAGTGTAAGCTAGAGTCGATTAAGCAAGATCATGGTTGGCAAGTGGAACTAGCCTCAGGCACTAAAGTTTCCACGGATTCTGTAGTTCATAAGTGTGGACTTAGCATAGGAGGGTTTGAGACTTCAGTCGACCTTCGAGTTATTCCTCTTGGCTCCTACGATGTGGTCTTAGGTATGGATTGGCTTGGCTCTCATAGGGCTAGTATAGACTGTAGAAAGAAGACCATTATGTGTCAGGATGACCAAGGGAAGGATGTTGAGATTGTGGGGATAACGAGGCCTATATCTCTATGGATGATCTCTGCTATGCAATTAAAGTGAAGCTTTCATAAGGGATGTCAGGTATTTTCCATTATGATAAATGAGCTAGATGAAGAAGACTCTACGAGGAAGACCCTAGATCACCCTATTTTACAGGAGTATGCAGATGTCTTTTCGAGTGAGATTCAAAGCATGCCTCCGAAGAGAGACATTGATTTTAGCATTGAGCTCACTCTAGAAGTGGAACCTATCTCTAGAGCTCCTTACCGTATGACCACTCAGGAGTTAAGTGAGTTGCGTTTGTAGTTAGAGGAACTTTTGGCCAAGGGTAGTATTCGACCTAGTGTATCACCATGGGGAGCTCCAGTGCTCTTCGTGAAGAAGAAAGATGGTTCTTTGCACCTTTGCATTGATTACAGATAGCTGAACAAGGTGACAATAAAGAACAGGTATCCCTTACCAAGGATTGATGATTTATTTGATCAGATCAAGGGAGCTAGAGTGTTCTCCAAGTTTGATCTTAAGTTAGGATACCATCAACTTCGCATCAAGGAGGCTGATATTCATAAGACCGCCTTTCGAACTCGCTATGGGCATTATGAGTTCACAGTGGTAGCCTTTGGGCTGACGAACGCTCCATCAGTTTTCATGTGCTTAATGAATGGGGTGTTCTATTCCTATCTTGATAGATTTGTTCTTGTGTTCCTCGATGATATACTGATATATTCTAGGTCCCAGAAGGAACATGAGGAACATTTGAGTTTGGTTTTGCAGTGCTTGAGAGATAATCAACTTTATGCCAATGCGGCAAAGTGTGATTTCTTTCAATCAGAGATACAGTATTTAGGACACGTTATTTCAGGCGAAGGTATCTCTGTAGACCCTGCGAAGATCCAGGCAATAGTAGATTGGCCTGCACCCACTACTGTGTCGAAGATTCGTAGTTTCATGGTCTAGCTGGTTATTACCGCAGATTTGTGCAAAACTTCTCTAGAATAGCACACCCTATTACCTCCCTTCAGAGGAAAGGAAAGAAGTTTCTATGGACAGAAAAATGTGTAGAAGCATTTTAGAAACTCAAAGAGCTTCTTACCAATGCATCGATCTTAGCAGTACCTAATCTAGAAGGTGATTTCATGGTGTGTACAGATGCTTCCCTTGAGGGTATTGGAGCAGTTCTAATGCAGAATGGTCGAGTGATTGCATATGAATCACACAAACTCAAGGATCATCAGTTGAATTATCCTACACACGACCTTGAGTTAGTAGCAGTAGTTTATGCCTTAGTGAGATGGAGACATTTCTTGTTGGGACACAGATTTGAACTACATAGTGATCATCGTAGTCTTTAGTACATATTCATGCAGCCTAATCTGAATGCTAGGTAGAGGCATCGGATGGAGTTTTTGTGTTAGTATGACTTTGAGGTAAATTATATCCAAGGGAAGGAGAATGTAGTAGATGATGCTTTGAGTCACAGGAAACATATGATATTATCTATAACTCTTAGTGTTGATTTGAGGTGTCAAATACTTTAGGCACTCGCCACTGATTCGTGGTATCTGGAGGTGTGCAGTGAGATAAATTCAGGGAGACCTTTGGAGGTTAAGTTTTCAGGCTATGTCCTAGAGTCAGATGGCCTTTTGAGACATTCAGGAAGGATCTATGTGCCACTACTGGATGAGCTTCGCATATTGATCCTATCAGAGGCCCATCGTGCACCTTACTTGGCACATCCAGGTGTCAAGAAGATGAATGTAGATTTGCGACATTTATTCTATTGGTCCAGGATGAAGCACGACATTGCTGATTTTGTGGCTAGATGTCTTGAGTGTCAAAGAGTCAAGGCAGAACACCAGCATCCGGCAGGACTTTTGCAACTGAATCTCATTCCTTCATGGAAGTGGGACATCATCTCTATGGATTTCATAGTAGGATTACCTATGACCCCTCATCGTCATGATGCTATCATGGTCACCATTGATCAGTTGACTAAGGTGGCACATTTTTCACCAATCAGGTCTTCCTATATTATAGCTTCTGTAGCTAATGTCTTCATGTGTGACATTGTGAGACTACATGGTATTCCCCGAAAGATCATTTCAGATAGGGATCATGTTTTCACTTCCGCATTTTGGACATCACTACAACATGATCTTAGAGCACAGTTGAATTTTAATTCAACATATCACCCAGAGACAGATGGTCAGACAGAGAGAGTGAATCAGGTTCTCGAAGATATGTTGAGGATGTACGTGATGGATAGGCAGACTCATTGGGAGGACTATCTCTACCTCGTGGAGTTTGCTTACAACAACAGGTATCACATTTCTATAGGCATGGCACCTTTCCAAGCCTTATATGGATGCCCTTGTTATACACCTTTGAGTTGGGATAGTCTTGAGGATCGCATCCTGTTGGGTCCGAGATGCTTTGTGACATGGAGCAATAGGTTGTGCGTATCCGAGAGCACTTGACAACGGCACAGGATAGGCAAAAAAAGTATGCTGATGCACATAGGATAGATAAGTAGTTTGCTATGGGAGAGAAGGTTTTCTTGAGAGTACATCCACAGAAGAGTCCGATACGTTATGGAAAGGGCTCGAAGCTAGCAGCTCGCTTTGTGGGACCATTCTCTATTCTTGAGAGGATTGGTCCAATTGCCTATCGTCTTGCTTTACCACCCATCCTTGCTCACATTCATGATGTTTTCCATGTTTCAGTAC